>CM053037.1:74148035-74268017 GCA_028564925.1 Lithobates sylvaticus
CATTCATAAACCACTTCAACCAACAGTTTGCAGCCTTGTTTACTCCCGATTAAGTTGTCTGCGTTGATGAGTCCTTGATTAAGTTTTCTGGCAGCTTGTCTATCAAACAGTATCTTCCCAGCAAGTGTGCCAGATATGGGGTCAAGATGTATAAGCTCTGTGACAGGGCAACAGGCTATACATATAGTTTTATGGTTTACTAGGTAAAAGATAGTCACGTAGAGCCTGAGAACTGCCCAGACTACTTAGGGAGCGCTGGTAAGATTGTGTGGGACTTGGTGTCACCCTTATTCGTAAATTGGCACATGTGGCACCATGCGATCTAATTGCCAAGGCTTCCCCCAAGGGCTTGTAGAGTCCGGACTTAGACGGGGGGGATCTTGCTTGAAATGTAATAATTTGTTAGCAGAGAAGTGGAGGGATACACAGAATGTTTTCGTTCTGTCCTCCCTTCACGCAGATACAACTGTACAAATTCCTACGGTGACTGGTGTTGTGGAGAAACCCCTCTCTGTCCACGAATACAACCTTAACATGGGAGGGGGTGGACCTCAATGACCAACTGTTGGTGCTGTACCTAATTGCCCATAAGGCCAGATGCTGGTACAAAAAAGTGTCTGTATACTTATTCCAATTGGCTCTGCTGAATGCTTATGTGCTATACAAAGCTTCAGGACGAACTGGATCCTTCCTTAAGGCAAAGTTCCAAAGACATGTAATATTTTTTTTAAAAACATTTCTTCAGGTCATAACATAGACATTTAACACTCACGTCGACTGCATGAGAGGCATTTTCGGTATGTCCTCCCTGGTACCCCTACCCAAAGAAATCCCCAAAGAAGTTGTCGTGTCTGCAGAAAACGCAGATTTAGGCCTGACAACCGCTTTTATTGTCCCTCCTGTCCTGAGCCACCTGGTTTCTGCATCGGTGACTGTTTCAAACGCTACCACACACTAGTGGAGTATTAGTGTAGGGTACAGCATTGCACAGTCCTAGGGCACACTTACACAGGGTCTCAAAAGATGAGATGGCCATCACATTTTGAGAGACCCTAATCTGGAACGTTTACAGTTTACAGTTTATATAAAAGTGCAAATAAAAAAAAAAATGCACAAGAAAAAATAAAAAAAAAAAGCCAAAAATAGTTGTGGTTTTATTTTTCTTCTCTCTCTATTGTTCTCTCTCTTATGTTCGCTCTCTATTGTGTGCTCTATTGTTCTATATCTATTGTTCTCTCTCTATTGTTACTGTATTTTAGAACTGTAATGTTTTATTTTTACTGTGTTTTATTGTATTTGCTTTGCAGGTATGGTATGTCTTACTGTTATACTGTAATGTTACTTTGTTTTATTGTTAACCATCATTTGCTTAGCAGGTACGCCATTCAGCTGCAGCATGGGTTTATTTATTCTGACAGCAACAGCGTTTGCTCCCACGATACATAATGCTGTGACTCCAGCGCTGTAGGAGGTGATTTCACCACCACAGTTAAAAAAAAAAGAGCATATATGCCAAAGCATGGGGGCAGGGGTAGAGGAGCGATTTGCTCCTAACATTAGGGGCGGATTGCCCCCATGCTTTGGCATATATTTTTTAGGCTCAGATTGCGTTAAATAATCAAGTTGTTTATTGAGTTAATGTTTTATCGCTACCATTGTTTGCTTTTCAGGTATGCCATTCAGCTGCAGCACTGATTTATTTATCTTGACAGCAACAGTGTTTGCTCTCACGATACGTAAATCAACGACTCCAGCGATGTAGGAGGTGATTTCACCACCAATTAAAAAAAAAAGGTGCATGTATGCCCATCATTAGAAGTGGGTGGATGGAGGGCGGTATTCTAATGGTGGGCATACCCACCGATCAATCTCTTTTTTTTGTGCAGCCCACAGGCTGCATGAAAAAAAGAACATTAAAATATATGCCCAACAAGGACCAGCAAGGTACTGGTATGTTGCTGGAATTTGAGTGGTTATACCAGAATGATGCCTGCAGGTTTAGGTATCATCTTCGTATCATTCTTTTCAGCCAGTGGTCAGCTTTCATGTAAAAGTAATCCTAGTAGCTAATTAACCACTAGACTGCTTTTACAAGCAGTGGGAGGGAACCCCCCTCTCCCCACTGTCTTCCATGGTTTTCTCGGGCTCTCCTGTCCCAACAGGGAACCCGAGAATGCAGCCGGTGGTTCCGCCAGCTGACCATAGAGCTGATCGGAGACCAGAATGGCTCCAATCATCTCTATGGCCTAAGAAACCGGAAGCTACGAGCATTTCATGACTTAGGTTTTGCCAGATATAAACAGCGCCATTGGGAAATTGGGAAAGCATTTTATCACACCGATCTTAGTGTGGTCAGATGCTTTGAGGGCAGAGGAGAGATCTAGGGTCTAAAAGACCCCAATTTTTTCAAAAAAGAGTACCTATCACTACCTATTGCTATCATAGGGGATATTTACATTCCCTGAGATAACAATAAAAATTATAAAAAATAAATAAATGAAAGGAACAGTTTAAAAAGAAAAAAAAAAGAAAATAAAAATAAAAAAAAATAAAAAAAAAAAGGCGAACGCAAGCGTCGGTCTGGTGTCAAATGTAAACAGAAATTGCACCAAGCATGTGAGGTATCACTGTGAAGGTCAGATCGAGGGCAGTCATTTTAGCTCCTCCTCTGTAAATCTAAAGTGGTAACTTGTAAAGGATTTTAAAGGCTTTTAAAAATGTATGTAGTTTGTCGCTGCTGCACATTTGTGCGCAATTTTAAAGCATGTCGTGTTTGGTATCCATGTACTCGGCATAAGATCATATTTTTTATTTCATCAAACATTTGGGCAATATAGTGTGTTTTAGTGCATTAAAAATGTTAAAAACTTTTTTTTTTCCCCCAAAAAATGCGTTTTAAAAATCGCTGTGCAAATACTGTTTAAAAAAAAATTGCAACACCCACCATTTTAATCTGTAGGGCCTTTGCTTTAAAAAAATATATAATGTTTGGGGGTTCAAAGTAATTTTCTAGAATAAAAATATTTTTTAATGTAAACAAAATGTGTCAGAAAGGGCTTTGTATTCAAGTGGCTAGAAGAGTGAGTGATGTTGTGCATAAAATGCCTGGACAGTTCAACCCCCCCCCCCCAAATGACCCATTTTTGGACAAAGTTGTCACTGTCAATGATATATTGTTCAAACATGGCATGGGCATATGTGGAATTACACCCCAAAATACATTCTGATGCTTCTCCTGAGTATGCGGATACCACATGTGTGAGACTTTTTGGGAGCCTAGCTGCGTATAGGACCCCAAAGGCTAAGCACTGCCTTTAGGCTTTCTAAAGGGGTAAAATCGTGATTTTACTCCTCACTACCTATCACAGTTACGGAGGCACTAAAATGGCCAGATAGCACAACCCCCCCCCCCCCCCCCCCCCCCCAAATGACCCAATTTTGGAAAGTAGATACCCCAAGGTATTTGCTAAGAGGCATGGTGAGTATTTTTCAGCTCTCATTTGTTTTTGAAAATGAAGAAAGAAAATACATTTTTTATTTTTTCAAAAATTTTTTAAAAATTAAAAAATTCCTTTAACCAGTTCAAAAAACTCTGTACCCATACCTCAGTACTTTGATGCTAAATACTGTTGTAGATAGCTAGCTGCCATAACTCTGGTATTTTCAGGAACGGTGTGCGTTTCTCTTTAGGATAAAAGTGGTCTCTGCAGAGGATTCGCAGCGAGATCACTTTTATCGATGACAGGAGAGGGGCACCCCCCTCCTGCCAGCACTCCGGTTGTCCTGAAGGGCCTGGTATGGACTGGGGGGGGGACCCCACTACGTTTTTTTATTTTTAATAGCTGGGTGCAGGCAATTGTAATCACGAGTCATTTTAAATCAGTATTTTTTTCTTTAGAAATGTCAGTTCTGCTGTAGCATGTTCTGTATGCTACAAATGTGCCACTTTACTGGCAAATTAAGGGGAACCCCAGGCACTTTCATTTTTATTGTTGCACTTTAAGCATCATTAAAATCCCTGCTCCTGAAAAAACTATTGTTTAAAAAAAAAAAAAAAAAAAATGTATTGATACAAGTCCCCAGTACCCAGACCCCCATACCAATTTTATGGCTATATATATATATATATATATATATATATATATATATATATATATATATATTATATTCAAATTTCATTCTATATGAAATTTGAATTTTGAAAAATGGTATATATATATATATATATATATATATATACAGTAAACCCCCGCTATATTGCGGTTCAGTTATTGCGGTCCCGGTATATCGCGGTATTTTAATTAGGACCTGTTATACTGATATTGTGGTAATATTTTGCCATTTTCGCAGTTATCTACTCTATTTTTTACTGTACTGTACAGTTAAGACAATATTTTTGTGTTTTAAAAATCCTCTTGATCTCTCTCTCTATCTTTAATGTGTTTCTATTGCATAAAAGTGTGTTTAAAGACCTTTAAATGCTATTAAAAAATTAACAAAACATGCCTAGGGTGTATTTAAATAGGGTCTTTCTATTTCGCGGTTTTTCACTTTTCGCGGGTGGGTCCGGAACCTAACCCCAGCGATGGAGGGGGGTTTACTGTATATATAAAACCATTTTTCAAAATTCAAATTTCATATAGAATGAAATTTGAATAGAAAAGATAAAAATAGAATAGAAAATAATAGAAAAGAATATCATAGAAAAACAATAGAAGAGATCAAAAAAAATAAAATATATATATATATAGATAAAACCATGTTCCGACATTCGAAATTCGTATAGATTGAATTTGAATTTAAATAGACAAGATTATAATAGAAATAGAAAATAGACTAGAAAAACAATAGAACAGATATGATATGTTATTCTATTCTGTTCTATTGTTTTTCTATTCTATTCTAATCTTTTCTATTCTAATTTGAATTCATTCAATATGAATTTTGAATTTCAGAAGATGGTTATATATATATAAATATTATATATAAAACCATTTTCCAAAATTCGAATTTCATATTGAATGAAATGGAGTTTGAATAGAAAAGATTAGAATAGAATAGAAAATAATAGAAGAGAATATCATAGAAAAACTATAGAACAGATCGGAAAAAAAATTAAAAATTATATATATATAAAACCATGTTCTGACATTCAAATTTCGTATAGAATGAATTTGAATAGAAAAGATTAGACTAGAAAAACAATAGAACAGAATAGAATAAAATATAATATATATATATATATATATATATATATATATTATATTTTATTCTATTCTGTTCTATTGTTTTTCTATTCAATTCTAATCTTTTCTATTCAAATTTGAATTCATTCTATACGAAATTCGAATTACGTAAAATGGTTATTTAGAAATAGAATGAAATAGTTGACTTTTTAAAATTAGGTTACAGTTTTTTTCGAATGCGGTAGAATTTTTTTTGAATTTGATAGTTTTTTTCAAATGTGGTAGAATTTTTTTCGAATTCGAATACGAAACTAAACGAAAACCCGAAAACCAATGTAACGAATGCAACAAATTTAACTAAACTAATTTAGTTAAATAACGAATCAAAACGAAACAAACCTCCTGGACCTGCTGTTGGTCACCCTTCTTTAGCTGCACATCCGCGACTCAGTGAGTATGATTGTGATTTGATTTGGGGTAGGTCCAGTGACTCTGTCGTATCGGGTGCCCCGAACGAAGGCATTGTTACGGTCGTATATCGGTCCTGTCTCGCATGGTTGCATTGGGTCCGGTATTCAATTCGGCCTCTTCTCTTTGCGGGCAGTTTCTCCACAGGCGCACATCTGTCGGAAGACGTCTAGGATAGAATCTGGTGTCGCGTATTTATGGATTTCCTTGCGTTAGTCCCTCCCGACTGTGAGACAAATCCGGCGTGGAGCATTTGTGGTTCAGTGGTAGAATTCTCGCCTGCCATGTGGGAGGCCCGGGTCCGGTTCCCGGCCAATGCAATTATGGGCTCTGTGTGTTATAGCCCCCCAGGTAGTTCTCTCCCGGAATGTCGGCTGCCCCCCAAAAAAATCCCCTTTACTCTATTGGATGTAACGGCTCACTTAGCCGGGGCGCTCACCCAGCCAATGCTTTCGAAAGGGAAAACAACCATTTCCCGGCCGGGGGCCAAGCCTGACATTTCTAAACCGGAGGACCCCAGTGATCGTGTCAGAGATGCTTCCCTGGCTAGACCGGTACCCCCTTTCATAGAGAGGCCTTGATCTTGTGGGACGGTTTGGACCATGGTTTTTGGATCCCCTTTACTCCATTGGATGTGCCGACCATGGCACCTAATTTGAAAACGGCCGTTCAATTCAAGTCTGTGGTGGCCGAGAAACTCCAGAAGAAATTGAATTTGGGGCGCATGGTGGGCCCGTTTGATCTCCCCCTTTCCACAACCTGAGGGTTTTCCCCCTTCGGTGTGGTCCCAAAAAGGGCTGAGGGAAAATTCCGCCTTATCCATCACATGTCCTATGCTTCTGGCTCCTCGGTTAATGACAGCATTGACAAGGAAGAATCCAGGGTCCACTATGACTCGTTTGACAAGGCGCTCCACATGATCAGGGCGGCTGGCCCTTTGGCCTTCCTAGCCAAGGTAGGTGTCCAGGCGGCTGGTTTGCATTCTGTGTTACACTATTTGGATGACTTCCTCTTCATGGGCCCATCTGAAAGCGGTGAGTGTCAGCAGCTCGTGGCTATCCTTTCTCCAGTCCTACAATGGCCAGTCACATTGGTTACTAGAGGAGGTACCGAACTCGCAGCTGGAGCTATACACTGATGCGGCAGGCTCCTGTGGTTTCGGTGCCTTTTTCCAAGGGGATCTCTATCGCTTGGGTAGGTGGGAATCATCCCGTTTCTTCTTTGTATGTCCGCCTACACATGTTTTAAATTTCAGATCATTACCCAGCTATGGTCTGGATTGTGGGAGATTCCTTCATTTACTGGGCCACTCGTCGGGTGGCAGTTTGGAGCCACGGGAAGAATTTGGGTTCTACCTATGATCTCGCCAGGATCCGCTGGCTAGGGCTTCGTGGTTTCCGCTGGCCCCAAGTCCTTCCAGAGTGTTTGCGCCTTCTGTTCCACGTGTCTGGCCCCATCATTTTGATTTTTCCAGCTGGAGGGAATGATGTGCGTTATACATGGTCTGTGGACTTAATCTCTGCTATCAAGCGGGACATTACTCAATGCTATGCAGTTTATACCAATTTGGTGCTCATATGATTGGAAATCGTGCCTCGCCGAGTGTGGGCTGGGGAAATACCTGGTCCCCAGCTAGAACACTTCCGTCGAAAAAGTTAACGTCCAGGTCGCCAAGCTTGTTCAGAAAATCGGTGGGTTCGTCATCCGTCACAAGGATCTGGAGGGTACTAATGATGATCTGTTAAGGCCAGATGGCGTTCACCTTAATGACATTGGGTTGGACATTTTCGACCTTGGCCTGCAGCGAGGTGTGGAACAGGCGCTGGCTGCGGTGGGGCGCTCGTCAGTTATTAACTGCCGGGCGGTTGGTGGTTTTCTTGACCTTGCCAGCAGTTAAAGTTGCTGTAATGGGCTATGCCCTTGATGGAAAATATGAAGTAGGCTGTCTGTCCAGCACTTATGGTAAGGACAGGCCCCACTTCTTTTGGTTAAGTACTCACAGTACGACTGTGACTGGCACTGGTTGAATATGTTCACATGTTATGTGTTGGAATTTAATAAAGCTGTGGCCTTGCCCTTTCCAACCTAATGGTTGTAAGTGTCTTTAATGGGGTAAAGGGCAAGGGTAGTGGGGGACTTGATCCCATTGTGTTATGTTAATTGGGACCTAAGCCCATTGTGCCTCAGCAGTCATGAAGGCCTCTTGGGCCCACTAGGGAAAGAGAGCCTTGACTGATGGGGGCATGGCTAGGTGCATGACAAGGGGAAGGATTGGTTGGGACAGTTGGGATGGAATGGAGCTGATCTCAGGGAACGTGTGCCCCAGGGAATTTTCTTGACATTGCCAGCAGACCTAAGCCCATTACGCCTCAGCAGTCATGAGTAGCTGACTTAGTACTACTAATAAATTGTTCCATACGTGCTGCAATTAGAGGCGCTGTGTCTCCTCTCCAGGATTTTGTACAAAGAGAGGAAGATTGTAAAATCCCTTCACCCTATTCAAGTTTTTATCCCCTAATAAAATCAACAAAAACAAGCCAAGGGACTGACTTCTTGTATCTGGGTGCAAGTGGAAAGTGCGTGTTGCCTGGCTGTGCAGGAGTAGGAGAGCCAGCTACCAGCAGCCCCTGTGGAGGTAGTGCTACACATTTTTTTTCTTGAAACATGCCAGTTTTTTTATAATACATAGTCTTCAGCAAACTAAATGTGATCCATTTGGGTTTAGATCTACTCTAAAGAAGAACTGAACTCTAGAAGCTATCCCCAAAATGTCAGGCAGAGGGCAAAGGACTCATCTTATCTTTTATCCTTTACGTACTTATCATGCCTTGTTCTGCACTATTAACAGGGTTTTGCTTCCTTATGTTAAGGCTTTCAGCAGGGAGAAAACAATATTGATCACCAATCTCAGTCAGAGGCAGCAGTACCATATATCTGACAATGCAGATGCACAGTTACGACGCTGTAAGCACAAGATTGCATAGGCACCCTCAGATACTAGGAAATACACTTTATTTCAGGAGAAACTCAGGACAAAAAGTAGATTTTTGTAGGTACTGCTTAGGAACAATTAAAGTAAAATGTATCCATTTTTCCCTTAATGGGTTTCTAATACCATAGAAGAATTTACATGTACTTGTTGCTGCCCCTTGTAGCTGCTGGGACCTTTAGAGTCGTGCTGGAGATTCCACTAATGCCCCGTACACACGGTCGGAAATTCCGACCACAAAATCCGTCGGACTTTCTCCGACGGATTTTGTCCGACACTGGTGTTGCATACACACGGTCGGACAAAGTTGTCGGAAAATCCAATCATTCTGAACGTGGTGACGTTCGTTGTGTACGACGGAACTACGTAGAGGCTATTAGCCAATAGGTTTGGTCTCCTAATGTGATATGAGCATGCGTGGCACTTTGTCCGTCGGAATTCTCTACAGACGATCGAAAAAAGTCAGATCGGATTTTGTTGTCGGAAATTTTGAGAGCAGGATCTCACATTTTTTCGACGGAAAAAGTCCGATGGAGCCCACACACGGTCGGATTTTCCAACAACATGGTCCGATAGGACATTTTCCATCGGAATTTCCGACCGTGTGTACGGGGCATTAGTGTGCGCTGTTTAGAACACTTACATGCAGCTGTTCCCAGCGTCACACACATAGGCAGAGCAAGAGGGACTCCGAGCCAAAATAAAACCTACCCTCCTCCTCTATGAGAATTTAAATTGGCAGCATAGCCTTGACTCTGTGTCCCTCTAGGGAATGGCTACATGTAAGATTGTAGTTCTAAACAGGAGTGCACATGAATTGGAGACTCCATGGGACTCTATAGGTCCCAGCAGGCACAGGGGGCACCCACATATCTGTAGTTGGGAGCAGACATGAACTGGAGACTCCAGTGGCACTCTATAGATCCCAGCAGGCACAGAGAGCACCCACATATTTGTAGTTGGGAGCACACATGAACTCGAGACTCCAGTGGGACTCTATAGGTCCCAGCAGGCACTCACATACCTGGAATGGGGCACACACATGAACTAGAGCAGGGGTCTCAAACTGGTGGCCCTCCAGCTGTTGCAAAACTACAAGTCTTATGATGCACTGCAAGGCTGACAGTTACAAACATGACTCCCACAGGCAGAGGCATGATGGGACTTGTAGTTTCGCAACAGCTGAAGGGCCACCAGTTTGAGACCCCTGAACTAAGAACTCCAGGAGGACGCTAAATGTCTCAGCAGGCACAGGGGGAACTCACATACCTTGAGTTGGGAGCAGGGGCGGACTGACAACTCATGGGGCCCCCGTCAATAGGAGATTATGGGGCCCCCAGGCAATCAGAGATTATGGGGCCACACAGTATACACACACACAGTATACAATCACATAGCATACACGTACATGTACACACAGTATACACAGACATGTTTATATTGGCTGAGAAGGTACTGGAGAGGTGGGGCAGCTATAATCTCTGGATTTTTAGACCAAAAGGATGTCGGTAAGGGACATTTTGGAAACAGATATAAAAAAAACACCGATTTTTACATACTGTCCCTGGCAACCCTGATGGGGCCCCTCGGGCAGTGCCCGAGTGGTCGAATGGTCAGTCCGCCCCTGGTTAGGAGCACACATGAACTGGAGACTCCAGTGGGACTCTGTAGGTCCCAGCAGGAATAGAGGGCGCTCACATACATGGAGTTGAGAGCACATATGAATTGGAGACTCCAGTGGGACTCTATAGGTCCCAGCAGGCACAGGGGGCACCCACATATCTGTAGTTGGGAGTAGACATGAACTGGAGATTCCAGTGGGACTCTATAGGTCCCAGCAAGAACAGAGGGTATCCACATAGCTGTAGTTGGGAGCACACATGAAATAGAGACTCCAGTAGAACTCTATATGTCTCAGCAGGCACAAGGGGCACTCACATACCTCGAGCTAGGAGCACACATGAACCCAAGACTCCAGTGGGACTCTGTAGGTCCCAGCATGAATAGAGGGCACTTACATACCTGGAGTCGGGAGCACACAATAAACTTGAGAGTCCAGTGGAACTCTATAGGTCCCAGCAAGCACACGGAGCACTCACATAGCCAGAGTTGGCAGTAGGGTTGCCACCTTTTTTTACAGCCAAACCGGTACACTTTGCAGCCTGGGACACCTTTGGGTGCCCCAAGGAGAGTAATACAGTGAGCATAGCGTGCCGCAGCAAACTGTGGGTGTGGCCAGATTGCTGTTGCTGTCATCATCGCCCTGCCCCCAGTGATGCCAAACCTGCTCCGAGATAGCTGCCCACAGCTCCCGGATAGCAACAGATTTGTGTGCGACTATCTTGGTTACTTGGGGAGCCACAGACCAGTCTGAATAATATGTCTGGTTTTCAGTCTGCCTGAAACCCAAACACATGGTTCAAAACCCGGACTGTCCGGGTGAATCCTGGACAGGTGCCAACCCTAGTTGGTAGTACACATGAGCTGGAGACTCTGGCTGGGCTCCATAGATTCCAGCAGGCCCAGGGGGCAGCCATGTACCTGGAGTCAGGCAGTGCGGCAGTATGAGGAGGAAGCTCAGAGGAGACAAATGATAAAAGCTACAGCAGGAGCACGTAAGTTCTGTTATTAGCAGCCCACTGAGGAAAATTATGACTTTAATATAAAGCATTTCTAAATAGTCTCTATAACATAGTAAATCTTGACTTTCTGAGTTCAGATCCACTTTAAGGAACATCCTGCATGCAAACCATACAGAGAAAGTCAAATCCATTAGGCAACTGATTTTGTATCCATATGACATAGGTGATAAGGCAATATTAAAAGTCCAGGTAAAACACAAATCGTATAAAAGACAGGTGCTTGTTCCCTTAAATATTGCAGCAGCGCTAAAATACAGTTCTTTTGAATAGAAGAGTTCTTAAAAAATCATGGTGACCCAGAATAAAGTCCGTAATGGTGCAGTGAGCCAAAGTTCATAAATTAGAGTGATACACCTTCCACCGGATATTCAATTTTTCACCGCGTGCAGTACACACTCCCCTTTGGGGATGCACTCACCAGAAATATGATCAATATAAGCATTTCAATCATACGCCATAGGCAACTGCTATCTCCTCAGCACGGCCACCTCTTCACCATCTGCAAGCACTAGAGCGGATCCACTCCAACCCGGCATATATATATATATGAAGACAATAATAGTGCAGATAGCGTAGTACAGTTTGGCATAAAACAACTTTATTTCAATATCCAATATTCCCCCCTTTTTAAAAACTGCGTACCAGAATATAAATGATAAAACAGCCTTGTAATAATATTTAGAGTGCACTCTGCCTGTTTGTCCCGTCCGTCCACCGGAAATCGGGCGCCCAAACGATGTGTAGAAGAGTAGCTGTCTCCACTTCCTGGTCGCTTGGTGGCTGGAGCGCACCCTGGAGCGCATGCGTCACTTCCTGCGAGGTCACGACCCTGACGCGTTTCGTCACTTCCGGACGTCATCTGAGGGTGTGACCTCGCCACCGGAAGTGAGGTTTATAAATGATAAGCGCCCAATCCGGGCTCTGCATTATCTGATTGCCATTATCTATGGCCAATGGGAACCCGCAACTGCTATACAATGCAATATGCAGACGCTGTCTGCATTCAATGTTAGCATTCACGTTTTTTTGTACCATGTCCTTACCCGTTTGTCAAAGTGCTTATACAGTTATGTTTCTCATATGGATCTTTTAAGATAACAATGAAATATTCATTCATATCGCACATTTTTTGTATATATATATACACATACATTAATATTAGCTTTTTAACCCTAACATCTCATGCCAGTACATGGTTGCAGATGCGGACATCTATGTGCTAGAGGCTATGTATTAATGTTAACACCGTTCCGTCGGTCAATACATCATGATGTTATGTAATATATGTAATATATATATTTCTTAGGTTAATTTCGGCTTGCCTCAATAAAACACATGCTGAAGAAGGAAGCTTATTTTAACAAGTGTGGGTGCCTTTTATGGTCAATGTCTTGGTCTGCATCCATATTTCCACACATGGTGATGCTAGTGTCTATAATAGTACTGGTAGTATCCAATTGATTATGCCGGCACACATATCCATCAACCAATTTATGTTCATATCTCCATATATGATATATACTTTTACGTTAAAATGAACTACATGGAGATAAAAATTATAAAAATATATGCATATACACACATTAATTGTATATAAAATTTGCATATAAAATTTCATATAAAAATTGCATATAAAATTGTATATAAAATTGTGTAGTGGCATGCCATTCTTGTATAAAATTGTGTAGTGTATATGATAGACATAACTTGTTTCTGCAGTTTTTCTTATGTAAAAAATGCTCCATTCTCAGATATGATAAAGCTGTCACTAGGCATATACATGGAAGAACTCACCTGTAGCCGCACCTGTTCAGCTTGCACTGGCACCTCCACACTCTCCTGCTTCACTGTACACATGGAGCACATGAATTATGTATATTCCCAGGAGGGTGGGGGAACCAGAGGCAGATACCTGTAGCCTGGAAAAGCAGAATGTTACACACAACACTATTATGAATACTATACACTGAACTATCTTGTACCTACAAATTCACCTGCAGTGGCTCTGGCATCTTTCTATCATAAAAAGATTTCTCTTAGCAGTCCTTCTCATTACACGTTTAGTGCTTTCCCAAACAAATGACCAACCCTTATAGCAATACTTTACTACTCATCACATTAGATAAATATGTGCATTCCATATGTAAAATTAAATTTTTTTAGTCTGAAAAAAAATTAAACAAGAGGCAGTCAGCCCCACCTAAATATTTGTCACCATAGGCTAAAACTTTTGTAACCATTCCACAAATCACCATACAGTATTTAACCACTTGAGTACCAGCCTGTACTCCATTACCAGGCCATTTTTCAGTTTTCAGCGATGTTAGCTTGCTTTTATGTGTCTGGTAAAGTGGAAGAAAATGTGCATTTTGCCGCGTGTTTTGGAAATGCGCTACAAACGTACATTGCGCTTCCAGTGACATTAATTGTTAATGGCACCCCAAGCACAGTTAGCAGATGTGGCAACCGCACTGGAAACATGCCAAAACGCAAGCTGAAAAAATGCACCATGCCCAAAAGGTTCTGGAGCTTCTTTGGACCGTTTGTTATGAGTAGGGCAACCCCTATGTGTGATGTGTAGAAAAACACGAAAAACACACAAAAAACGCAAGTGAGAATGTGCGTTTCTACTACATGAAGTGTGAATGCTGTCAGATAGTTTGACTGACAATTACTTCGTCATGCAAAGTTGTACCAAATGAGTGTTACTGTATACCATTTTTTGTCACAGATAGAACTTTTGTGGTATTTATTAACTGATGGAATTCAAATTTGTTTCCTTTACTTTTTGTGAAAATTAAAATGCTGGAATTGTATACAAACCTCTGAAAATAACTTTTTTTGGAAAGCAGACGCCCCAAGGGCATCTCATTTTTTGTCACAATTTTTTAGAAATTAAGAAACGTGCTGGAATTAAGGGGGTAATCCACTTAAAGACAAGGCCTTTTTCTGAAATTTTTTGTCGCTAAAAGTCAGTATTATTTGCTAAAAAATTACGGTACTTAGAACCCCCAAACATTATATATAGAATAAAATGGTGGGTTTTGCAATATTTTATGTCACACTGTATTTGTGCAATGGTCTTTCAAATGCAATTTTTTGGGGAAAAATCCCACTTTAGTGAAAAAAAAACAAAAAAACAGACAGTAAAATTAGCCCAATTTTTTCTATAATCGAAAATCTGATGTTACGCCAAGTAAATAGATACCTAACGTGTCATGCTTTAAAATTGTGCAAGCTCGTGGAATGGCGACAACCTACGGTACTTAAAAATCTCCTTAGACGAAGCTTTAAAATTTTAACAGGTTACCTGTTTAGAGTTACAGAGGATATCCTGGGCTGCAATTATTGCTCTCGTTCTAACAATCGCGGCAATACCCAACGTGTGTGGTTTGGACACCGCTTACATATGCGGGCGCGACTTACGTATGAGGGATGGAACACTTTACATTTTTTTTTCTTATTTATTTTACTTTTTATTTTTACACTGTCCCTTTATTTTTTATACATTTTTTAACACTTTTATTCCTATTACAAGGAATGTAAACATCCCTTGTAAGAGAAATAAGCATGACAGGTCCTCTTTCTTGAGAGGGTCAAAAAGCCCTCAGATCTCTCATTTACCCTTAAAAGCAAAAAAAAAAATAATAAATAAATATGTTTTTGACACTTCTACTTATCAGTTGAACATTCATCAAGCTCTTCATAGCAATAAAAGCATCTGAATCAGCATTGTCAATAGGGATGAGCCGATGTTTGAGTCGAACGTAAGTTCGACTCGAACATCAGGTGTTCACCTGTTCACCGAATAGCAAACAATATGGGGTGTTTGCTGCAAATTCGAAAGCCGCGGAACACCCTTTAAAAGTTTATGGGAGAAATCAAACATGCTAATTTTAAACGCTTATATGCATGGTATTGTCATAAAAAGTGTTTGGGGACCGGTGACGTAACCGAGTGACCCTACCCCCTCTGAAGTTATAGGGAAGCCGTAGGGATGCCCCGTGTGTCAGAGGGGGGTGGGGTCACCATGTGGCCCCACCTCAGTTATAAAAGAACTGTCACTGAGAGGACGGTCCTTACGGCAGGTGCCTCCCAAGGAAGCAGATCGGTGGCCGCGTGCGCCTTTTTTTTTTCTTTTTCATTCCTTTGGGGCGAGCGAAGAAGAAGAATGGACTTTGTGGGACATTTTTATTTTTTTATTTTTTAATAAAGGTCTTGTCCCCAAGCCGTGTCATGTAATTTTTACAATTTTCACACTTTTTTTGTGAAATGGCAGGGGTACATTTGTACCTCGTTACCATTTCACACAGGGGGAAAGGACAGGATCTGGGGGTCCCCTTGTTAAAGGGGGCTTCCAGATTTTGATAAGCCCCCGCCCGCAGACCCCCACAACCACTGGACAAGGGTTGTGGGGATGAGGCCCTTGTCCCCATCAACATGGTGACAAGGTGCTTTGGGGGGCTACCCCAAAGCATCCTCCCCATGTTGAGGGCATGTGGCCTGGTACGGTTCAGGAGGGGGCGCTCTCTCGCCCCCCCTCTTTTCCTGCGGCCTGCCAGGTTGCGTGCTCGCATAAGGGTCTGCTATGGATTTTTTTTTTTACGCCATTTTTTTTTTAAAATTGGCACCTAATATCCATACCAGACATGAAGAGCCTGGTATGGAATTGGGGGGGGGGGGACCAAACTACTTAAACTACTCCAAAGTGAATTTTCTTTTCTTTTACATTTTTCCAAAATTTCTATTTTTTTCCAGAATTTTTTTTTCCTATGGCTTTAAAATTTCTGGAAATTTGACATCCCTAGTTCAGCCCTCCAGAGGGCTCTCTCTCCCTCTCTCTCTATCTCTCTCTCTCTCTCTCTCTCTCTCTCTCTCTCTCTCTCTCTCTCTCTCTCACTGTCAAGTCATAGGCTACCTCATGCTGGTCAGGGGTATCCTGCTGCCCTTCTACCTTGGGCCCCACCCATAGCTGGCATATAAAGGGGCACTATTTCCACCCACTACATCACTACAACAATTAAAGGGCACTAACAACAACCTGCCACTTCTAAACATGGAGAGGCATGTACTTCGAACTCCTTAAAAAACAGTCTTCCAAACTGAAATGTAGATTTGGAAGGAATTAAGCATATAAAAGCCACCTCTCAGACTACAGAAGTTCATTATTGGGGTTCAGTGTGTTCACCATATCCATAGGGCTACGGCCACTAAGGCTGGGTTCACATATGCGAATTGGATGCGGGTTTCAATTCACATGACAGGTAACTGACAGGTAACTGTGACCGGCTCTCAATGGAGCCGGTTCACACAGATCCAGGGCAGCTGTGGTTCGGATTGCAGAAGGGTCCTGTGTGTGTTTGGGTCTGGTTCAGGTGCTAATTCAGGCAAAAATTCGGACATGAATCGCAACTGAGCTGGTGAACAGACACACACTGGACCCCAGGCATGAACCCATGGCTGCACATATGTGAACCCGGCCTAAAGGAACCTATTTAACCATTCAAAATGTGCCTACTCAGCTGGAACATGTGATAAGACTCATTGCCTTACCTGACAGAAAAGATAAATCTGGTATGAATGCAGTGGGGTGGATTTGCTAAAAAGAAGCGAGTGTTTACTGAGCTTAGTACAGTGGGTAATGGGTATAGAAAAGGATCACCCCCCCTTTACTCAACGTATAACATCCAAGTGAAAGATAAAACACCAACATGTCAGAAAATAAAAAGTCAAAAACAGAATAACTGAGTTGGAAAAAGGATCACTCCCTTGTGTCAGTATATTGTTAAACCACCTTTTGCTTTAATTACAGCTTTTAGTCTGTTGGGATTTGTCTCTACTAACTTTGCACATCTAGACTTTGAAATATTTGCCCACTCTTCTTTTCAGAACTGCTCAAGTTCAGTTAAGTTTAACGGTAACCGTTTGTGGATTGCGGTCTTCAAGTCATTCCACAGATTTTCTAGTACAATGTTTTTATTGAGATATGAAAAAGGGAAAACCAGATAACAAATTCCCACGCAGGGGATATGGACATAAAAAATAAGAAAGAAGTTCACATAAAAGTACATGATAAAACGTATATTATAGGGTATAGATTATAAACTGACACCGACCCTCCAGCTAGGGCCGGGGCCAGTGCATTATGCCTGAGCCTTGAGACCCAGGGGCTAAGGCAGACAAGGGGGAGCTGGGTTGTCCGCAGAACGGGGAAGAGAAAAACAATAAAAAATAAACAAAAAACAAAACAAAAACAAACAAACAAAAAAAACACGCATGACGCACATATGGCTAGTTTCTGTTGGTGAGAGAAAAGGCCCGGGATCGGGCAATGGAGTAATTCAAATTTGGGGTCCTTGTGGAAGGGGACATGAAATAGGGAGAATAGTAGGCCAAAGACCCTTGACCAGAATCCTACAAGATGGGGGCAAGACCGCCATTTGTGCAGTTCATCTTCTCGTTGACCACAACCCCGAAAGCATCTGTCATTACATGATGGGTTTGACTTGGCGATATGGGCTGGGACCCAGTACCAGCGCAGCAGGACCTTATAGGCCACCTCCAACGTGGCAGTGTTAAAAGAGCATTTTGCTATGCTGGACCAGGCCTTACTCCAGTCTGCTAAATCTATGGGGGACAGGTCACGTTCCCATTTAAGCACATAGAAAAGGGTAGCGGAAGTGCTGCCGGCAGTTAGTAAGGAGTAGATCATAGAGATGGTGCCACGAGCACCTGGACAATGCTGGCAGGTGTGCTCAAAGGCTGTCATTTGATATGGAAAGGAGCCAAGGTGCCGGAGGGAAGTTATCCAGTGTTGCAGCTGAATGTAACGGAAGAGCTTGGCAGGTGGAGCTTCATGGGTCTCTTGAATCGAGGACCACATGGGGAAGGCGCGGGTATTAAGAAAGTGACGAACTAGTGAGAACCCATGGGCAGGCCACCACAAAAAAATGTGGGGTTGTTCCGAGCCAGGGGGGAACAAATGATTATTTAAGAGTGGAAGCAGTGGCAGGAATGGGGACATAAGTTTTCCTGAGTATTGTATCGAGTTCCATAATTTCAGACTGTGTATCATGAGAGGGCTGGCAGAAGGCGGTCGCATTTTAGGGGGTAGCCACAACAAGGCCGATATAGGGACCGGCGTGCAGTTAGGTACCCCCAGAAGAACCCACAGGGGGATGTCAGATGTTGCATGGAGCATGGAGAGTTGGGAAATTTGAGCTGCCTTATAGTACTTTGCAACGTCTGGAACGCCCAGCCCACACCGTAACCTATGAGCATAGAGAGTACAGCGGGAAACCCTGGGGCGTTTATGTGCCCAGATAAAGGTGAGGAGTCTGTTTTAAAGTAGCCGCAGATAGAAGGCAGGGACCCGGACAGGAAGAGTTAAAAAGTCAAAAAGTAAAGAATCTTTGGGAGAATAGTCATCTTGACTGCGTGGATACGGCCGATCCAGGATAAAGTGTGGATTCGCCAAGACGCCATGAGAGCCGTGATAGTGCACAAGATTGGGTAGTAGTTGGCAGAGAAAAGGGAACCATAAGAGTAAGTCTATTTGATGCCCAAGTAGTCCAGTGAGGAGCTTGCCCAACGGTAGGGGAAGGAAGATTGGAGATGTAAGGCTAGGGGACCTGGGAGAGCAACGTTCAGGGCAGTTGTTTTGTGTGGGTTGATTTGGAGGCCTGAAATAGTAGCAAAGCGGGTTAGAAGGGCCTGGAGGTTTGGTAGGGTGACAATAGGGTTGGTGAGGGTCAGGAGGGCATCGTCAGCGAACATGTTCAATTTATAGCTGTCACCTGCGTAAGGGATGTCCGTGATATTAGGGTCTGCCCTAAGGGCAATGGCCAGCAGTTCGAGGGCAAGCACAAAAAGGACCGGGGATAGACGGAATCCTTGCCTCATTCCCCTGGAGATAGGAAAGGAGGGCGATAGGCAACCAGCATAGCAGACTGAGGCAGAGGGGGTTGAGTAAAGGGCCGACAACCACGACAGAATCGAATCTCCAAAACCCCAACGTTGTAGTACGTAACACAGATAGTCCCACAAGAGGGTATCGAAGGCTTTATATATATCAAGCGAAAGGAGAAAGCCGGGATTTTGCATTGCAGCAGTAAGGTGATCAAGTGGACAACTTTCCTGACATTGTCCCCCGCCTGACGGCCAGGTACGAAACCAACCTGGTCTCTATGAACCAAGGAGCGCAAGTATTTGTTAATGCGAAAGCACAGGATTTTCCCTAAAAGTTTCACATCTTCATTTATTAGGGAAATGTGAGCTCGTAATGAGTCTGGGGAGCGCAGCACACCTTATTTCATGCAATTAAAGTAGGCCGTCAGGTGGGGGAGCAAGAGAGGAGAAAACTTGTGGTAGTATAGTCCGGTGAAGCCATCTGGGCGTGGAGCTTTCGAAACACGAATGCCCTTAATGGCCTCAGCCACCTCCAATTCGGTAATGTCAGCATTAAGAGTCTCACAGGCTGCTGAGGAGAGAGGTGAAAGATGAAGATTGCGGAAGAAGTCGTCCACGAGATTAAGAGGAAAGGGGGAAGGTTTGCTGTAAAGTAGGGCTAGAAAGTCTGCCAGTGCCGCAGAAACTTTGTTCGGATCCGAAGTGAGGTCCCCATTGGCGGAACGAAGGCGGATTGGTTTATGGCCACGAGATGTGGCATTGAGTTTCTTAGCAAGCATTGCGCCCGGTTTATTTGTGCAGATTCCACAGATTTTCAATGGGGTTTAAGTCTGGGCTCTGACTAGGCCATGCAAGGACATTCACCTTTTTGTCCTTCAACCACTGTGTGACCATTTTTGTTTATAGTGAGCATGGGTTCACCTTATTTACCATCATTCACTCTGCAAAAAAACTACTGCATTAATAAACCAACCCCAAATGTTTCCACATATTTCTGTGGTATTACAAAAGAAAACCTTTAATTTTATCAAGTGTAATATTAGACATTGTAATTAAACTTGCTTAATGGAAACCTATACTGAAATAAATACAAGGGATGTCATTGTATACTCTGAAAGTACTAATAGCCTAGCCATTGATGGCTTCACTGCTTTGTAAGGCACTGATCTGGAACTAACATATGGCCTTGGATAAATTTAGAGCTTCTAATTAGCATTAAATGAGCATGACAGCCAGGGTCACTTACTTTGACATAACAGTGCAGGTACATCCAGCTCAAGGCTGGTTCTTTATCTAGTGTATTAGTCATTTTGTATAAATTTTGTACAATTTATTTGCAGATTGCAGGAAATGAAAGAAGGGTGAAGAACGAGCAGGATGCCCATATTCAGTCTCAGAACTCAGACTGACTTCTAATCTTCTTCAAATGCATTACGTATCCCACAGGCTATGCTGGTCTATAGCAACCAATGGATCTGCAGCTTATTCGGGATGAATGGTTTTAGTGGTACTTTGGTAGCCATTCCTAAGTCAGGACTACTTAGAAGACTCACCTCTACACACGTGGAGAACAGCTGCAGGTGCTTCCTCAAAGATGAAATACTTTTTTCACTTTTGTAAGCCGGCATCTTATAGCAATCCCCTAGAAAGGGAGACCCAAAACACACGACCCCTGGAGCCTCAACCCAAGAGAGAGAGAGCTCATCAAACCATCCCTATGAGCAGGAATCCAGGCATTCAAGAATACTCTGGAAGGTTGTCCCAAATATTTATCACCTCTCTACTGGAGCGCATAGAATTAAGACAAGCTCTTCAGTGATGGGCCGAACTGGTAAAGACTCATAAATCAGACGTTACCCCTCTAATACAGACATGTAGAATGCTCAACAGTAGCTGACATAATCAGTACGACTTGGCTTTAGGCTGGGTTCACACCATTGCGAATTGGATGTGGGATCCCACATCCAATTCGCAATAGCAGGAGATTTTGTCCGGCTCTCTATGGAGCCGGTTCACAAATCTCTGCAGCAGGTCCAGAGCGCTTTGCACAAAAATGCTGTGCGTCTTTTGGTCTGTTTCAGGTCCGAATTCAGCCCAAAATTCAGGACACACTGGACCTCTGCTGTGAGCCGCATACTGCTCATATGTAAACCCAGCCTGAGGAACACTTCAATATTATAGGAACACTTGAAAGCGTAACTGCAGTGTAACACAAAATATTAATACACTAAGGCCGCATTCACACCTGAGCGTAGCGGAACGAGCGTTTTTACCAGCGGTTTTACCGGCGTTTTGTCGCGCATATACGGTCGTTTTTGCACATTTGCATACGGCGTTGTCAGGCGTTTTTCAACTTCGGCGTTTTTCTTGATAGCCAATAGGAAAAATGATCATCACTGTCATCATTTGTTGCTATGTTTTTAGATTTTGTTCAACTGCTTCCTGGGAGCAGTTGCAGTGACAAAACGCCCATAGAAACGCTCGTTGTCGCGCTAGTTTCTATGGGGATACAAACGCCCAAATCTGCCCGATTCGCGCGACAAAAAAGGGTCCGGAACTCGTTTGAGCTTCAGGCGTTCGGCTTCAGGCGACATGGAATGGAGATGTGAACCATCTCCATAGAGAATAATGTATTTTTTCCCCTCAAGCGTTTTGTAGCTTCAGGCTTAGGGCGGCTTAGGGCGACAAAACGCTCAGGTGTGAATGCAGCCTTAATGTATATAGCAAGGCTCTACACTAGTTTGAAGGTTGGCTTATCTTAAAGCATTTGATACCCTAACAATTTTTATTCTTGATATGTCCCTGCTGTACCATGTACCTGTATGAAAAAAAGTATCCTGTTCTCTTTGTATTGCTTCCTTTGTGAACTCCCTGTTGATGCTGCCAGTCCCTCTGCTTTCCTATTAACCACTTCCGGACCCCCCACTGTCATTATACGTTGGTAATTTGATGTTGAATTCTGTTGTTATGGCAGGTATTTTTAAAAACGGCGGGCGATCCACTTTCGGATAAAAGTGGTCTCTGCAGCGGATTCGCCACACGATCACTTCGGTGGCGTGAGATGTGTCACCCCCCAGTCATCTCCGCCGCTTACACGAGCTGTCGGTAGCGACTGAGACGATCCGATCCTTTCCCCTCAGAGGCATGAAGTTGAGTGAGGGATTGATAGCCCCCACTCAACTCCATACCATTGGATGACGGAAGCGATGTCAAAAGTCACTTCAGCCCAATGGTCTTAAAGGGGAATTTTTTTTTTATTAAAAAAAAAAAAAAGTTTTTTTATTTTTTATTGCATTTAAGTGTAAATGTGATAGGTCTTTTTGACCCCAGATCTCACATTAAAGAGGTCCTGTCATGCTTTTTTTCTATTACAAGGGATGTTTACATTCGTTGTAAAAAGGAATAAAAGTGATCAAATTTTTTTTTTTTTTAAAGGGACCGTGTGCTCGCGCACAGAAGCGAATGCATACGTAAGTCACCCGCATATGTAAATGGTGTTCAAACCACACACGTGGGGTATCGACACGTTTACTAGAGCGAGAGCAATAATTCTAGAAGAAGACCTCCTCTATAACTTAAAACTGGCAACCTGTAGACATTTTTAAACTTTGCCTATGGATAAGTGTGAAAGTTTGTCGCCATTCCACGAGCGGGCGCAATTTTTAAGCGTGACATGTTGGGTATAAATATACTCAGCATAACATTATCTTTCACAATATAAAAAAAAAAAATTGGGCTAACTTTACGACCGCCATTTTATTTTCTAGGGTGTCTGAAAAAAATATATATATATAATGTTTGGGGGTTCTAACTAATTTTCTAGCAAAAAAAAATTACTTTAACTTGTAAACACCAGGTGTAAAAAATAGGCCCAGTCCTTAACCACTTCCCGACCAGCCACTGCACATAAACGGCCGGGTGGGAGCTCTCTCCTTCTGAGTAGACGTTCCCGAACATCCTTCAGCACCCACACGATTCCGATGCGCGCATGTCCCCCGGACACGCCGCATCTCTGAAAAAAAAATATATATAACGTTTGGGGGTTCTAACTAATTTTCTAGCAAAAAAAAAATGATTTTAACTTGTAAACACCAGGTGTAAAAAGTAGGCCCAGTCCTTAACCACTTCCCACCCGGCCACTGCACATAAACGGCCGGGTGGGAGCTCTCTCCTTCTGAGTGGACGTTCCCGAACATCCTTCAGCACCCGCACGATTCCGATGCGCGCATGTCCCCCGGACACGCCGCATCTCAGAACGGCCGGAGGGCACTGTCATTTGCCCTCCTGATGTGTCTAATCACAGCCATCGTATTGTAAACATAGGGGTTCCATTTGACAGGGGTGCCCGCGCAGCGGTGCAATCCCGATCTGCCTGTGCCCCCCAGAGACAGACGAGTTGTACAAGACAGGAGGGCCATGTGATCACATGACGACTGTGTCCAATCATAGTCGTCATGTAATGTAAATAGAGAGCGGGGTAACTGCTCTCATCTCTTCCTCTCCTCACACAGAGCCTGTCAGTGAGGAGAGGAAGAGACAATCTGTGCTGCAGCCGGGAGATCAGTGAGTTTTTAGCTGTTTGTCTGCTGTTAACCCACTGATCACCCAGCTAGTGTCCCCAAAACACAGTGTCCCCAAAACAGTGAAAACACCTGTCATACAGTGAACATCTGCCCGTCAACAACTGGCACATCTGCCCTCCAACAGCTGGCATATCAGCCCGTCAACAGCTGGCACATCAACCGCCCGCCATCATCAGGCACATCTGCCCGCCAACATCTGGTACATCTGCCGCCCGCCAACATCTGGCACATCTGCCGCCCGCCAACACCAGGCACATCTGTCGCCTGCCAACATCAGGCACATCCACCGCCCGCCAACATCAGGCACATCTGCCGCCCACCAACATCAGGCACATCCTGCTGCCGCCTGCCAACATCAGGCACATCCTGCTGCCACCCACCAACATCAGGCACATCTGCCGCCTGCCAACATCAGGCACATCTGCCGCCTGCCAACATCAGGCACATCTGCCTGCCAACATCAGGCACATCTAGCCGTCCACCATCTGACAAGGCCGCCCGCCATCTGACACATCTGCCGCCCGCCATCTGACACATCTGCCGCCCGCCATCTGACACATCTGCCCGCCATCATGACAAAAAGATCGTACAGCGCAGAGGAGGCTCTTCAGATACTCCAGAGTATGTCAGACGAGAGTAGCGGGAAACTCTCTCTGTCAGACTCAGGATAGCGACTATGAGCCAGTAGAAAGCAGTGGCTCCGAGATGAAAACCAAGGAAGATATGATTCTAACAAGGAGAATCGGGAGATATGAGCAGGTGTAGACATCCACCAGCAGCGTACCACTCCAGTGCATTCACCAGCAGGCATCCACCAGCAGAGCAGCACTCCAGGATGATATGCAGGCATCCACCAGCAGTGCAGCACTCCAGGGCATCCACCAGCAGGCATCCACCAGCAGCGCAGCACTCTGGGATAGGCAGACATCCACCAGCAGTCCTGCGACCTTCCTAGAGGATAGGCCAGAAGCTAGCAACGGAGCATCCCATCAATGAGGCAGGTCCCATACTAGCCTCCCAGATGTTCTACTGTATCCAACATGGCTGCCTGATACGTCAGTAGAACCTGTAATTCCCCTTTTTACAGCCCAGCCAGGCCCTCAGATACAGTCAGAAAACGTAACCCCAATTTATTATTTTCATTTATTTTTTACAGATGATCTCCTAAATTACATCGTGGAGCAATGTAATCTATACGCCAGACAACATTTAGCAAACAATCCAAATTCTTCATATGCCTGTCCCTTTGTTTGGAAACCCCTCACTGTGGCAGAATTTTAAAATTTTCTTTGGCCTAACCCTCAACATGGGGCTGACAAAAACAAATTAACTCCATGCCTACTGGTCTACCCAACCTATCCACCACATGCCGGTCTATTCGTCAATGATGCCCAGAACCTGTTACGAGATGATTATGAGATTTTTACATTTCAACAACAATGCCCAATGCCCCCCTCAAAAGAAGACTGTGGCCTGTGGGATAGCACGGACCAACCGCAAAGGCTTCCCACAGAGATTGGTCCCCAAGAAATTGAAACAGGGTGAAATAGGCAGTATGCGGACTGAAGAGGTACTGGCGCTGAAGTGGAGAGATAAAAAAAGAGATGTCTACATCCTTTCCACAATGCATGATGACACCTTGGTGGAACTGCAGAGAAGAAAAGGCCCCATCCAGAAGCCAAAATGTGTGCATGAGTATAACCTATACATGGGGGGGTGTATATGAAGACCAGATGATGCAACCCCACTTGGCCACCAGGAAATCACTGTTTTGGTACAAGAAAGTTGCCATTTATTTGATGCAACTAGCCCTTTCCAATTCGTATATTATTTTTTCTAAGTGCACCCAAAGATCCCTAACCTATCTGAAATTCCAAGAATACATTATCACAGCCCTTCTCTATCCCCTGATCAGTGGCGTAACTAGAACCCTCAGGGCCCCGATGCAAGAAATCATGGACGCCCCCCCCGACCTCCGGACAAAGCTCTTTACTCTGAGCCCGATGTTGGAACACCAGGGCCCAGTCACAAGTGGGTGGCTGCATATAAAGGAACCGATTTCTTAATTTTTATATAAAAACACACACACACACACACTATATATAAATGCACATATAAACCAGTGACAGCTGGTGCTCAAAATTTTTAGGGGGGCGCAAGCAAGCAAAAAAAAAAATCAGAAATAAAAACATCAATTACAGCCACTGTACCATCAAATGTCGCCACTGTGCCCATCAAATGCTGCCACTGTGCCCATCAATTGCAGCCACTGTGCCCATCAATTGCAGCCACTGTGCCCATCAATTGCAGCCACTGTACCAAATGTCGCCACTGTGCCCATCAAACGCCACCACTGTAGCATCAAGTGTCGCCACTGTGCCCATCAAATGCTGCCACTGTGCCCATCAAACTCTGCTGCTGTGCCATCAAATGCCGCCAGTGTGCCCATCAAATGCCGCCACTGTGCCCATCAAATGCCGCCACTGTGCCCATCAAATGCCACCACTGTGCCCATCAAATGCTGCCAGTGTGCCCATTAAATGCTGCCGGTGTGCCAAATGCTGCCACCCCCACACACACATGCATGCACCCCCCACACACACATGCATGCACCCCCCCACACACATGCATGCACCCCCCCCACACACATGCATGCATCCCCCCACACACATATGCATGCACCCCCCCACACACACATGCATGCACCCCCCCACACACACGTGCATGCCCCCCCCCACACACACGTGCATGCACACCCCCCCACACACACATGCATGCACCCCCCCACACACACACACACATGCATGCACCCCCCCCCCCACACACACATGCATGCACCCCCACACACACACACACATGCATGCACCCCCCCCACACACACATGCATGCACCCCCCCCACACACACACACATGCATGCACCCCCACACACACACATGCATGCACCCCCCCACACACACACATGCATGCACCCCCCCCCACACACACACATGCATGCACCCCCCACACACACATGCATGCACCCCCCCCCCCCACACACACACACATGCATGCACCCCCCCACACACACACACATGCATGCACCCCCCCCCCCCCACACACACATGCACACCCCCCCCCCCCCACACACACACACACACACACATGCATGCACATATAAAGACACATACAGATACAGTAGATAGTCTTATAAAAAAATGTCAGACATACCTTCTTCCTGCCGGGTACTGCACTGTAGGGGGAGACAAAGAGCACAGCACAGCACACAGTGCTTTCACTTTAGGTATGTGAGGAGCTCCCTGCACAATGCCATTACAGCTGCTCGGCTGACGATCGGGGAGCTCCTGTCAGCCTCCCCTCCTATCAAAGAGTACAGGGGGGCCTCAAGGCCCCCCTGCAGCAAGGGGCCCGGTCGCCATGGCGATCTCGGCGACCCCTATAATTTCGCCACTGCCCCTGATGCATTAGCCAGACTCCATGAAAGGCACTTTCCCGAAATCCTCCCTCTTACCCAAAGAGGTCGCAAACCCCCAAAAAAAATGTTGTGTGTGTTCAAGTAGAGGAATTCGCTGTGACACCAAATACTACTGTCCCCAATGTCCCTCCCAGCCAGGCCTCTGTATTGGAGAGTGCTATCGGAGCTATCATACTTCACTGCACTATCAGTAGTGAAGATGATTTTTTTACAGCTTCCACTATCTGCCATTTCTGTGAATGACCCGGACTGTTAACGACTATGCCTCTGCCAAACATCTTTCTGCCTTCAACATGAACTGACCTTGGCCTGTTAAATGAGCATGCTTTTTGCCTGCCTCTTGAACTGACCATTTGCCATGCCACTGTACAGCACAGGGGTCTTACATATGTGAGGGGCTCCAGAAAAGATTTTCCGAGTGGAGAGAACGTTTTTCTCCGGGTTTTTAGTTTTCTTGGATTAGGGTCTGGAGACTCAGAGGCTTCATAGAGATTTGGGTGGGAAGAAGCCTCTACCCCTGTCCTCAGGTCTTACCTGATCAAGGCCCAATGTTATAGTGCTGCCTGCTGCCACCTAAACTGGCCATGCCTTTGCCTGCCACCTGAACTGACCATGCCTCTGCCTGCCACCTGAACTGACCATGCCTCTGCCTGCCACCTGAACTGACCATGCCTCTGCCTGCCACCTGAACTGCCTGCTAAACCTTGGACTGTACTGAACCACATTCATACTTTTCCATATCTGTTTGCTGCCCAGACAATTCCTGGACATTTCCTTTGGATGTCTGGACAAATGCTTTGATTGCTCTGGAACGGCATTCCTGCCTGCTAAAACCACAGGTGAGCCTTTTTTTTTTACCCTTTGCTCAGCAGAATGTATTTTGTGGTGTAATTCTTGCTGTGTACATGCTATGTGTTAGAAGCCTGAAGGTACTACTTGCATGTTGGGCCTATGTATGTGGCCAAGTAGTGGAAAAGTCTCACACATGGTGTACTGCCATACTACGATTAGTAGAATTTATTTTGGGGTGTCATTTTGTCTATGCACATACTATGTGTTAGAAATATCTTCTAAATTTACAACTTTGTGAGAAAAAAATTTTTTTTCATTTTCTTTTCACATTTTCCAAAAACTTGTGAAAAGAAATGACATGTTCAAAAGACTCATTATGCCTCATAGAATATACATTGGGGTGTTTTCTTTCCAAAATGTGGTAATTTTGTGGGTAATTCCATTGTCCTGGTGCTCCAGGGCCTTCAAAAATGTGATAGCTACTCAGGAAATGAAATGCCTTTAGAACACCTGATGGTGCTACATGGATGTTGGGCCTCTGTATGTGGCCAGGCTGTGGAAAAGTCTCACACATGGGGTATCGCCATACTCAGGACAAATAGCAGAATGGATTTTGGGGTGTAATTGCAATTACACCTGCACCGTGTGTGAGAAAAAACTTGTAAATATGACAATTTAGTGAAGAAAAAAATAAATAAATAATATATATATATATATATATATATATATATATATATATATATATATATATTTCTTAATTTTCCAAAGCATTGTGGGGAAAAAATTGCAACTTCAAAAAATTCACTATGCCTCTTACTAAATACCTCAGACTGTCTTCTTTTAAAAAAGGGGTCATTTGGGGGGTAGTTGTACTGTCCGGACATTTTAGGGCCTAAAGAAATGAGATAGACTATTAGTGCATTAGGATTGATACATTTTCAATAATGCGTAGCTTAGTTTGTAGACTTTATAACTTTCACACAAACCAATGATCATACACTTGATTTTCTTTACCAAAGACATGTAGCAGAAAACTTTTTGGCCTAAATTTTCGACAAAATTCGATTGTTTTGGTTTCTTTTTAAACAGAAAGTAAAATTTAAATTTTTTTTTCAAAATATTCGCTATTTTTTCGCTTATATCACAAAATTTTTTAATAAAAAGTGGTGAATAAATACCACAAAAAAAGGTCTATTTGTGTGAACAAAATGATAAAAATGTAATTTGGGAACAGTGTAGCATGACTGAGTAATTGTCATTCAAAGTGTGAGGGTACTGAAAGCTAAAAATTGGTCTGGGAAGGAAGGGGGTGTAAGTGCCCTGTATTGAGGTGGTTAAGTGGTTAAAAACTGACCACACTAAGCAGGGGAACACAGTATCGTCAGTTATCTAGCTATGCTGGGAACTCAATATGCGCTTCTCAAATGATCAGACTTGTCCTGACACCCCCCCCCCCCCACGCACACACACAGCCATTCACTGGGAAGCTCAGTGTACTGCTGCTTCTCCCCCCTTAGCTCTTATGCAGCTGAGAACAGAGGAAATGTGATCACTAATAAAAAAGGGGGAAAAAAAAGTATTTATTATGTTTTATTATAGCTATACAAAAATGTTTTGCCTTTCATTTTTATTTTAAACTGAATGGGTTGTTTTACAAGGTGATCGTTTACAATTACTTTTACTGATATGAAACTTTTCTCTGCAGATAACTTTGTACCAAGTGCTACTAGTTACCTTCTTATGAGCAGTGGCGGACTGTCCCCCCCCCCCCCCCCATTAACTATGCGCCCAGCCCCTAATCTACATGCAGGGCACCCGATGCATTCTGGCATCCTTACTAAGAGCCGGTTCACACTGGGACAACTTGTCAAGTCGCGTCGCGTTCTGTACTATGAAACCGTTCTAATAGGAGCGACTCAAGTCGCTCTGACTTAGAAAAAGGTTCCTGTACTACTTTTGGGGCGACTTCAGGTGGCTTGAATTGACTTCTATACAGAAGTTGTTTTACAAGTCGCCGCTGCTGTCGTGTACAGGTCAACTGAGGCAGTTGCGCTGCAAGTCGTGCTGCCTCAGTGTGAACCGGCTCTAAGGGAAACAGGAAGTGAATCCTTGCGGCTTCACAGCCTGTTTCCTACTGAGTCGTGCTGTGCTTTCTGAATGGTCCTTACTGTCTTCTGGGACCTGTGTGTCTCCCAGAAGACAGCGGGGGGAATAAGGAGTGGCCGAACATTGCATAGTTTGCCTCACAGATTGCAGCGATCTTTCCTCGGAAGTGGGAGCAGATACCTGGATTTGACAGGTGTCCACTCCCCCTGAAAGGGGCCAAATGTGGCACCAGAGAGGGGGTAGAATCTGATCCACCCAGAAATGGAACTTCCGCAGCTTCCCAGCCCGCTCCTTAACAACCACTATTCCTGCTGAACATACCAAGAAAATTTGAATGTTTGGCGAACACCCACACAGGCATTGTTCGCCCATCTCTACTGATCACAGAGGCCGGATCGGCTGTGTTCGGCTCTATGATATAGTAACCCAGAAGTGATGACCTTACATCACTACCAGTTTACTTGGATGTAAACAGCACTATTTTTAAAAATCAAAAGCATTTGATCAATCTTGGTGCGATCAAATACTTTTAATGGCAGAGGAGAGCTAGACCCCAGATCTCTCCATAAAGAGTACCTGTCACAAGCCTATTGCTGTCACAAGGGATGTTTACATTCCTTCTTAGAGCAATAAAAGTGACCAAAAAAAAATAAATAAATTAAAGCAACAGTGTAAAAAAAAATAATACTAATTTGTTTTGTTTTAACTACTTAAGGACTGCCTCATGTAGATATACGTTGGCACAATGGCGCATACAGGCACCTCCACATACCTGTACGTGCCTGCCTTTCCAGCGGGTGGGGGATCCGAGATGAGGGGGCGGCCATTGATTTCTGGCCACCCCCTCGCGATCGCTCCTGGCGAATGAGAGGCTTCCCCTGCCTGTGAACTGTAAACACAGGCAGGAGGAAGTGATGTCACACTCCTCGTGTCGGTCTTTCTGACCGGGACGCGAGCGACACCAGGTACACATAGGCACAGTTTTCACCCCCCGATCACCCCCTGCACCCCCAGTCACAGTGTCACTGATTGCAGTGGTCATTTATTTACTGATCACTGCATTTAGTGTCATTTGTGACTGTAAAAAGTGTCACGGCAGTTAGCTTTAGGCCCCTTTAGGTCCAAGGTAGCCCCCTACCCCCCCTAATAAAGGTTTAACCCCTTGATTGCCCCCCAGGTAACCCTTTCACCCCCTTTTGCCAGTGTCACTAAGCAATCGTTTTTCTGATCGCTGCATTAGTGTCACTGGTGCCGCTAGGTAGCCAGTTATTTTTTAGGTTAACCGCCAGATTTATATAGGTTCATAAATAGGTTTATAGATTAGGTACCCCCATATACAACCTAAATAAAGGTTTTAACCCCCTGATTGCCCCTAGAGTTAACGCTTTCACCAGTGACCACTGTATAAGTGTCACTGGTTACGCTGGTTAGCCAGTTAGTTATTTAGTTATTTAGGTTCCCCGTCAGGTTTTTGTATAGCGTCAGGTACCCCCATATATTACCTTATAAAGGTTTTAACCCCCTGATTGCCCCTAGTTAACCCTTTCACCAGTGATCACTGTATAACTGTTCCGGGTGACGCTGGTTAGTTTGTTTGTTTTTTATAGTGTCGGGGCACCTGCCATTTATTACCCAATAAAGGTTTAACCCCCTGATCGCCCGGCGGGTGATATCGATTAGGTTTTAGGGTCAGATAAGATCTGCGTCGCCCCAGGTTAGTGCCAGTACTGCAAACACCCACGCGCAAAGCATACACCTCCCTTAGTGGTATAGTATCTGAACAGATCAATATCTGATCTGATCAGATCTATACTAGCGTCCCAGCAGTTTAGGGTTCCAAAAAACGCATTTTTAGTGGGATCAGCCCAAATAACTGCTAGCACCTGCGTTTTCCCCCTCCGCCCAGCCCAGCCCACTCAAGTGCAGTATCGATCGATCACTGTCACTTACAAAACACTAAGCACACATAACTGCAGCGTTCGCAGAGTCAGGCCTGATCCCTACGATCGCTAACAGTTTTTTTGGTAGCGTTTTGATACAGTCGCTTACAGCCTAGGAGCTTTTTTACCTGTGAGTCTCACTAGTGTACCACTAAATTTAGAGCCCAAAATGGCAAATCGAAAGTACACTAGTGAAGAGGCCTACATGTTTCTGAGCATGACAGATAGTGAAGAGGAGGTCACTCATCTGTCAGAATCAGGCTCAGAATAGGATCCTGTAGAGGACAGCGGCTCCATGACAGATAGCTCTGACGACGAGGTGAGGTCCCTGCTGAGGTCAGGCTTACCCGATCCCGATCTTCTGCTGTTGTTGAGATGCAAGAACCACAGGTCCTTCATATAGAGCAGAGAAGTACTAGCGCCGCCATTCCTTCTGGTGAACTGGCAAGCACCAGCGGCCTAGTACACCCTGGACTTACATCCAGCACTGCAGTAACACTTGGTGACGTGGCGAGTCCCATAAGTGCAGCTGGCGAGGTGGCAAGCACAAGTAGTGTCCCGCTGCCACCAAGAAGACAAAGGCAGGTCCATCATGCCCATAGTGTCCTTTCTGCAGAATTCGCCAATCCTGATTGGGTGCCCACCACTTCTGCAGAACCCGTACTTCCCCCATTCACTGGCCAACCCGGTATTCAGGTGGAAACAGCTGATTTTAAGCCACTTGATTTTTTTTCACTGTTTTTCACCAAAGATCTCTATAGATCTATTGTGGACCAAAGTAATTTATATGCTGGTCAACACATCGCCGCTAATCCCCAGTTGCCTTCCCTTGCCAGAGATTGGAAACCAATTACGGTTTCCGAATTTAAGACCTTTCTGGGCCTTTCCCTCAACATGGGCACACATAAATTCACGATGTTGCGGACTTATTGGTCCACCCGCCCAATCGACCATATGCCCGTGTTCTCTGCCTCCATGTCCAGGAAACGATACGAGCAGATCTTGCGGTTCATGCACTTTAACGACAATGAACTTTGTCGTCCTCGTGGAGACCCTGCATACGATCTGCTCTACAAAATTCGGCCCCTCATAAACCATTTCAACCAACGTTTTGCAGCCTTGTTTACTCCCAATCAAGTCCCTGATTAAATTTTCTGCCCGCTTGTCTTTCAAACAGTACCTTCCCAGCAAGCGTGCCAGATACGGGGTCAAGCTCTATAACTTCTGTGACAGGGCAACAGGCTATGTATGGAGCTTTACGGTTTATGAGGAAAAAGATAGTTACGTAGAGCTGGAGAACTGCCAAGATTACATAGGGAGCGCTGGCAAGATAGTGTGGAACTTGGTGTCACCCTTATTCGGAAAGGGGTAGCACTTGTACGTGGACAATTATTACACGAGCGTGCCACAGTTTAGTCATTTGCTTGATCAGCAGATTGGAGCATGTGGCACCCTGCAACCTAATAAGATAATAAGAATGCTTTCGTTCTTACCTCCCTTCATGCAGACACGACCGTCCAAATTGCTACGGCGGCTGGTGTTGTGGAGAAACCCCTCTGTGTCCACGAATATAACCAAAATATAGGAGAGGTGGACCTCAACGACCAGTTGTTGGCGCCATATCTAGTTGCCCGTAAGGCCAGACGCTGGTACAAAAAAGTGTCTGTTTACTTATTCCAATTGGCTTTGGCTGCTCATGTGCTATACAGAGCTTCAGGCGGGACTTTATCCATTGCATTCCAGGAAGAGATTGTCACAGACCTTCTGTATCCAGGCGGTTCTGCACCTCACCATTCTTAACCAAATGCAGTTAGCCGTCTGCATGAGAGGCATTTTCCTTATGCCCTCCCGAGTACCCCTACCCAACGAGCCCCCCAAAAAAGATGTCGTGTCTGTAGCAAGCGTGGATTTAGGCATGACACCCGTTATTATTGTCCACGCTGTCCTGACAATCCTGGTCTTTGCATTGGTGAATGTTTTGAACGCTACCACACACTAGTGAAGTTTTAGCATAGGGTACAGCATTTCACAGGCTAGGATACACTTATACAGGGTCTCCCAAGATGCTATTGCATTTTGAGACCCGAACCGTTACAGTTGTTAAAATTACAGTTACAAAAAAAAAAGTGTAAAAAAAAAAAAAAAAAAAACGTACAAACTCTTTTTTACTGTATTCTCTACTGCAATGTTTTATTATGTTTTATCATGCTTGCTTTTCAGGTATGTCATTTTTTCATACTTTACTGTTTACTGTCTTTTATTGTTAACCATTTTTTTGTTTTCAGGTGCGCCATTCAGCTGCAGCGCGGATTTATTTATCTTGACAGCGTTTGCTCCCACGATACATAAAGCCGTGACTCCAGTGCTGTAGGAGGTGATTTCACCACCACAGTTTAAAAAAAGAGCATATATGCCGAAGCATGGGGGCAGCAGGGGCGGAGGAGCGATTTGCTCCTAATGCCACGTACATACGGTCGAAATTGCGATGGAGGCTTGCCCGTGGAAAAGTCTGACCGTGTGTACGCGCCATAACTTTTTTGCCCCCATGCTTCGCATATATATATTTTAGGCACAGGTTGCGTTAAAAAATGTTTTATTTTTTACTATGTTTTTTTTTGGTATTTGCTTTGCAGGTATGGTATGGTAAGGTCTTACTGTTATACTGTAATGTTACTTTGTTTTAATGTTAACCATAATTTGCTTAGCAGGTACACCATTCAGTTGCAGCGCGGATTTATTTATCTTGACAGCAACAGCGTTTGCTCCCACGATTTATTTATTTTTTGTCATTATTCAATCACTTGGGACAAAAAAAAAAAAAAATTCAATGGGCTCAACATGCCTCTCAGCAAATAGCTTGGGGTGTCTACTTTCCAAAATGGGGTCATTTGGGGGGGTTTGTGCCATCTTGGCATTTTATGGCATTCAAAACTGTGATAGGTAGTGATAGGTAGTGATAGGTAGTGAGGAGTGAAATAAAAAATGTATGCCCTTAGAAATCTTGAAGGCGGTGCTTGGTTTTCGGGGTCCCGTACGTGGATAGGCTCCCAAAAGTCCCACATATGTGGTATCCCCGTACTCCGTAGGAAAAGCAGCAGAATGTTTTTGGGGTGTAATTCCACATATGCCCATGGCATGTGTGGGCAATATATAATTTAGTGACAACTTTGGCTAGGCTCCCAAAAGTCCCACACATGTGGTATCCCCGTACTCAGGAGAAGCAGCAAAATGTATTTTGGGGTGCAATTCCACATATAACCATGGCATGTGTGAGCAATATATCATTTAGTGACAACTTTTTGTAAAAAAAAATGTATTTTTTTTTTTTTGTCTTTATTCAATCACTTGGGACAAAAACAAAATATTCAATGGGCTCATCATGCCTCTCAGCAAATAGCTTGGGGTGTCTACTCTCCAAAATGGGGTAATTTGGGGGGGGTTTTATACTGCCCTGCCATTTTAGCATGCAAAGGCCCGCATGCAAACAGCGATCGTCTCACACATGTGAGGTATCACCGAGATCATGGGCAGTAATTCTAGCACCAGACCTCCTGTGTAAATCTAAAGTGGTAACCTGTAAAGGCTTTTCTACCGTCGCCTATAGATAGTAGAATTTATACACTGGCGTGCACAATTTTGAAGCGTGACATGTTTGTTATCTATTTACTCATCGTAACATCATCTTTTATATTTTACAAAAAATTGGGTTATGTATTGTGTTTTGATGCATTAAAATTCAAAAAAGTGTATTTTTTCCCCCAAAAAATTGCATTTGAAAAACTGCTACGCAAATACTGTGTGACATAAAAAATTGCAAGACCCACAATTTTATTCTCTAGGGCCTCTGCTTTAAAAAATATGTAATATTTGACGGTTCTAAGAATTTTTTCTAGAAAAAAATACTGATTGTTACATGTAAGCAAAAAGTGCCAGAAAAGGCCTGGTCTTCAAGTGGTTAAGGATAACATGGGTGTCTGTTATGCCTTACTAACTTGTGTATTTCTTATTATGTTTATTAATAACTAGGTATTGCAAACTTTAGAGAAGAAATGAATATAGAAATCACAATGAATAAAGCAATCACGTGGCAGACTGTAGTACACTAGCTGGGGCACGCTTCATTCTCCACCACGGAAAGGTGAGCTGTCTAGATAATTCAGCTTAACAAAATGACAAGCATTGCAAACACCAGTCATGAATTAATGATGACCTTTTTGTCCTGTAAACGACCACAGCCATCTTAAGTTTCCTCACTAATTAACCAAGGCAGGAGTCAGTGTAAGGGCCATATAACCCCTTAATAACCATTCATGTATAGGTCAAGTTCAGTAAGCATGACAAAAACATTGGCCAGAGGCAAGACAGTACAATAGTTGGTTACTACTTATCTTCATCTTTATATTACAGTATGTAAAAATCCGTTTAGAATTCATTTTATTAACAAAAACTGCACTGGCAGGACTAAGATAAACCACTTGCCTGCTGGCCACTTTTAGCCCCTTCCTGCCCAGGCCAATATTCAACTTTCAGCACTGTCACACTTTAGGCCCATACACACGATCAGACTTTTTGACAACCAACATGCAAATTAGCTGTTTTGGACCAACATCCGACCGTGTGTACGCTCCATCGGACCAACTTTTTCCAGGTTTCATCGGACTTTTGTTGGCTGTGCGAACGGACCAACTTTCTGCCAACAAAAGTCCGATGGACCAAAGTCCGACCGTGTGCACACAAAACCAATGGACTTTTGTACAAACCAATGCAGAACCAATGCAAAAGATCAGACAACAATACAGAAGTTGACCAAAGGTGGCGGTAAAGAGCAGAAAAACCAAGTGATTTGGTGAAAGTTGTCTGAAAAAAGTCCTGCCGTGTGTATGCAATACCAACTTGGGGCCAACGCCCTTTGGAAAAAAATCCACAGTAAAGTTGGTCCACGGTCCAATCGTGTGTATGAGGCTTTAGAATGACAATTGCACAGTCATGCAACACTGTACCCAAACTGAATTTTTATCAATCGTTTTCACACAAATAGAGCTTTCTTTTGATGGTATTTAACCACCTGATTACTTTGCACTTAATCCCCCCTCGTGACCAGACCAATTTTCAGCTTTTGGCGCTGACGCACTTTGAATGACAATTGCGCGGTCATACGACACTGTACCAAAATTAAATTGTTATAATTTTTTTTCCCACAAATAGAGCTTTCTTTTGGTGGTATTTAATCACAGCTGGGGTTTTTATTTTTTGCTAAACAAACAAAAAAAGATGGAAAATAAAAAAAAAAAAAAAAAAAAATCATGTTTAATAGTTTGTTATAAAATTTTGCAAACAGGTAATTTTTCTGCTTCATTGATATGCGCTGATGAGGCGGCACAGGTGGGCACTGATAGGCTGCACTGGTGGGCACTGATAATGCTGCACTGGTGGGCACTGATAGGCTGCACTGGTGGGGACAGATAAGTCGGTACTGATGGGGACAGCAAAGATGGCACTGATGGGCACGGATGGGTGGCACTGATGGGTGGCACTGATGGGTGGCACTGATGGGCACAGATGAGCACTGGTAGGTGACACAGATGAGCACTGGCAGGTGACACTGATGTGCAGCACTGGCACTGTGGGCACTGAGAGATGGCACTGTGGGCACTGGTAGGTGGCACTTTAATGGGGCAAAGGTGGGCACAATTGATTGCCGCCGGTGATCGGCTTTTTTTTTTTTTCTCCTCGCGCTATCAGCGCGAGGAGGAAAAAAAGCCGATTACCGGCTCTGTTATCACATGATCAGCTGTCATTGGCTGACAGCTGATCACGTGGTAAGGGGTTGGGATCGACCCCTTACTCGGATCTGTGATCCAGTGAGTCTCACAGACTCACTGATCACAGAGCGCGCCGCGCGCGCCCTTCAGGGGGCGCGCAGGCAGCTCGTGTCCGGGACAACGTCAATAGACGTCGTCCCGGCACATTAGATCCGCGCTGTAGCCGTCATTTGGCTATAGCGTGGGTCTAAGGTAGTTAATCACCACTGGATTCTTTTATTTTTTGCTAATTAATAGTTTGTTATAAAAATGTTGCTATCAGGCAATTTTTCTCCTTCACTGATGTGCACTGATGGGCATTGATAAGGCAGCACTGATGGGCACTGATGAGGGGGCACTGATCAGGCTGCACTGACAGGTGGCACTGATAGGTGGCACTAATGAGCACTGGTAGGCGGCACTGGTGGGCACTGATTGGCAGCACTGGTGGGCACATATTGGCAGCACTAGTGGGCACTATTGTGACTGCACTTATAATCAGGACACTGATAATTTACAATTTATTTATTTTCATAATTAGTCTTAACAATGTTTTTTGTTTTTTTTAGGGGGAAGGTGTAGACGGTGTCAGTAATTTTTATGTTACTTTTTATTATTATTTACAATTTTTTTTTTTCATCAGCCCTGTTGGGTGAGATTTGGTTTACTTAGGCCTACATGCTGCCTTACTTCAACAGGAGTTCTCTTTACTGTGGGAGGGATCAGGTCAACACTTCTCCTCACAGTGAACTCAGCTTGAAGCAATGGGAGTGGGGGAGGGGTTATGAAATAAAGCATTTCCCCCACATATAGGAATCAGCTGACAGGAGAGGGAGTGGGGGAGGGGTGAGTCAGAACTTCTCTATACAGAAGACTCAGATTACAGCAGAGGGGGAGGTGCAGAGAGAGGGGGGTGTAAACACTTTTGTACACAGAGGAGCTCAGAACAGAGAGAATGGGGGAGGGGTCAGGTCAACACTTTTCCTCTACACAGTGAACTCAGTTTGAAGCAATGGGAGTGGGGGAGGGGTTATGAAAGAAAGCATTTCCCCTACATATAGGAATCAGCTGACAGGAGAGGGAGTGGGGGAGGGTGTTAACATTTCTCTATACAGAGGATTCAGCTCAAAGCAGAGGGGGAGGTGCAAGGGGAGGGGCGTGTCATCACTTCTCTACACAGAGGACTCAGCTCAATACAAATAAGGGGGAGGAGTAGGGGAGGGGCGTGTCAGCATTTCTTTACACAGGGGATTCAGAATAAAACATTGGGGGCGGTGCAAGTCAAGGGGGAGTGTCAGCAGTTTTTACATTGAGGACTCAGCTAAGCTTACAGCAGAGAACATGGGGGAGGGGTCATGTAAACACTTCTCCACAAATTTCATTGCTCATTGACCTCCATAAACATAAACAAGCCAGGCAATTCAGGTTCCTTGCTGTCCACAAGGTTTAGGAGGGTGTCTATGGGAATGTTTGACCATTCTTCCAGAAGTGCATTTGTGAGGTCAGGCACTGATGTGGATGAAAAGGCCTGACTCGCAGTCTCCGCTCTAATCCATCCCAAAGGTGTTCAATTGGGTTGAGGTCAGGACTCTGTGCAGGCCAATCAAGTTTCTCCAGCCCAAACTCCCTCATCCGTGTCTTTATGGACCTTGCCTTGTACACTGGTGTGCAGTCATGTTGGAACAGGAAGGGGCCGTCCCCAAACTGTTGCCACAAAGTTGGGAGCATGAAATTGTCCAAAATGTCTTGGTATGCTGACGCCTGAAGAGTTCCCTTCACTGGAACTAAGCGGCCAAGCCCAACCCCTGAAAAACAACCCCAAACTATAATCCCCCCTCCACCAAATGATTTGGACCAGTGCACAAAGCAAGGTCCATAAAGACATGGATAAGCAAGTTTGGGGTGGAGGAACTTAATAGGCCTGCACAGAGTCCTGACCTCAGCCCGACAGAACAGCTTTTGGATGAATTAGAATGAAGGACTAAGACTGGGATGTCATTAAAGTTGATGTGCGTGTAAAGGCAGGTGTCCCAATACTTTTGACAATATAGTGTATCTTCTTTAGTCAGACAGGCCCCATGTTGTGTGTCTGTGAAGGAACCCAATTCAGGAGTCTTGAGTGATGTCGGTGGATGACGTTGCTCGGGAACAAGGGAACAACTATGAACCTGAGGGGACCTTCTGGTTTCTTCAAGGCCGGCAGCAGAATTCTTGCTATTTGTCCTCTACACTGCCGCTTCCAAGAATCTGCAATCCACCTTTGCTAAGTGGGGATCTTCCCTTCTGAGTTGCTCATGGAAAGGATACGGAATGAAGGCGTTCATCATGTCCGGTACGAAGGAATCCCAATAACCCCGGAGATAACCAAGTTCCTGTGGCTGGTAACAGGTGAGACAGCAAACAATTGGAGGGTGAAAGTCTGCAGTTAGGAGTCCTTGAAGCACCACTGGCCTGAGAGGAACATCTGATTAGGTGGGAAAAAAGACTTCCAAATATAAATAGGTAACACTACAATAATGTTACCTATAACCCTGAATAAAGAGACACAATATTAACCAGGGAAAAAATGCCAAACTGGGCCCCCCCCCCCCCCCCCCGAGGGGCAGTGGAGCGGGTAAGTAGGGCAGTACTCTGTGTCAGTAGTTTATTTTATATATTTCAGGTTTGTTTTTCTGTTAGGGCTGTGGGTAATGCCATTAGGGCATTGGACAATGTCAGTAGTTCTCTATTTTTTCTTATTTTTTTCTACATTTTAACTAATTTTAAAATTTCATTTTTTTATTAATTTTTTTCACTTTTAAAAAATGCCTTTGGGGCAGTGGATGGTGTCAGTAGGGCAATGGACAGTGTCAGAATTATTTTATTTTATTATTTTTTACAAATCTATTATACATTTTTTTTTTTACTCTTTATCATTTTTCACTATCATTTTGGAGGGCAGTGGACATTGCCAATAGAAAAGTCATTTTTTCAATAGTTTTTTATTTTTTTTTTGTAAAAATTTTTATAATTCTTTACAATTTTATTTGTTTTTATTACTTTTTAAATTGATATTTATCTTTTTTTTTTTTTTACAATGATATGGGGGATGTTGATGGTGTCAGCAGGGCAGTGGACAGTGTTAGTTTTTATTTTTTTTTTATAATTGCATTTATTTATTTTAATATTTTTTTGCACAGTGCCTCTGAGAGGGGCACAGTGGATGATCTCAGTAGGGCAGTAAGTAGTGTTAATAGAGCAGTTAATGTTATCTGTATTTTTTTTTTTTATACATTTTTTTTCCTACAATTTTTTTTTTTTATTATTATATTTTAATTGTTTATTTAAATATTTTTTCACAGTGCTTCTGGGGGAACAGTGGAACATGTCAGTAAGGCAGTGAACAGTGTCAGTAGAGCAGTGGATGGTAAATTCTATAAATATATTATTCTAAATTCAAATTGTATATTTTGTTAGGCAGTGGATAGTGTCAGTAGTTTTTTTATTTTATTCTTTTACAATTGTATTTTCTAATTTTTTTCACAATGCTTTTTTGGGCATTGAATTGTGTCAGTAGTTTTTTTTACATTTTTTTTAAATAATTTTTTCACTTTTATTCTGTTATTTTGTACAATTTTTTTCATAATTTTTTTCACATTTCTAATTTTTGGGAGCGAACAATGTCAGCGTTTTTTACATTTTTTTTATCTCTTAAATGTTTTCACAGTTCTTCTGGAAGGGTATAGTGGAGGGTGTCAATAGGGAAATCAACAGTGTCAGTACAGCAATGGACAGTGTCAAAATTATTTTAATTTTTGTTTATTTGTTTTACTGTATTTTGTTTTATAATTTATTATTGGCCATTTTTTTCACAATGCTTCTTGGGGGAGAGGGTTAGGGCAGTGTAGGGTAATGGACCATGTCATTTAAAAAAAAAAAATTTTTAATTATTATTTCTTTTTTTTCATAATTATTTTTAACAATTTTTTTTTTTAGGGGGGAAGGTGTGGACGATGTCAGTAATTTTGATTTTACTTTTGGATTATTATTTACAATTTTTTTCTTTTTATTTTTGTACAAGTTTTAGTGTTTTAAGGTTTTTTTTTATTTTTTTGTTATTCATCCCTGTTGGGGCTTTGTTGAGATTTGGCTTACTTAGGCCTACATGCTGTCTTACTTCAACAGATGTTCTCTTTACTCTTTATAAAGCCAGAGAGAACGGGGGAGGGTCAGGTCAACACTTAACAGTGGACTCAGCTTGAAGCAAAGTGAGTGGGGGAGGGGTTATGAAAGGAAGCATTTCCCCTACATATAGGAATCAGCTGACAGGAGAGGGAGTGGGGGAGGGGCGTGTCAGAACTTCTCTATACAGAAGACTCAGATTACAGCAGAGTACAAACAGTGAACTCATCTTGAAGCAATAGGAGTGGGGGAGGGGTATGAAAGAGGGAATTTCCCCCCTACATATAAGAATAAGTTCACAGCAGAGAGAGTGGGGGAGGGGCGTGCCAAGATTTTTACATGAATCATCTCAATACAAAGGGGAGGTGTAGGGGGAGGGGCGTGTCATAATTTTTCTACACAGGGAATTCAGAATAGAACATTGGGGGTGGTGCAAGTCAAGGGGGCGTGTCAGCAGTTTTTACATTGAGGACTCAGCTTACAGCAGAGAACATGGGGGAGGGGTCAGGTAAACTGTTTCCCCCTAAACAATGGAACCAGCCTGAAGTAATGGGAGTGGGAGTGGGGGAGGGGTGTGCCAACATTTCTTCCTACAGAGGACTAAGCTCACAGCAGAGGGGTGGTGCGGGGGAGGGGCATGTCAGCTGTTTTCTACATTGAGGACTCAACTTTCAGCAGAGTGGATGGGGGAGGGGACATGTCAAGTCTTCTCTCTAAACAATGGAGTCAGCTTGAAGCAATGGGAGTGGGGGAGGGGTATGAAAGAAATCATTTCCCCTACATATAGGAATCAGCTGACAGGAGAGGAGTGGGGGAGGGATGTGAAGAATGATTGGATTCATTTGTCTTGATATAAACAACAGACGTCTGTACTCTATACTGCATTTCCCATTTCTCCATATTATACTTCAGGCTGTGACATTGAAGTGCTCAGCAAAGTCAGGATTAGAAATAGTGTGAATGTCGGCTCTGGCCAGTGTCTCCCCGTGTACGGTGTTTATTGGTGAAGCTCATTGGCTCAGGAGGTTCTCAGACTAAAATACTGACATCGGGATGTACAGCAAAGAGTCAACCAGAGATAGATTTTCATTTAAAAATAATGTTTTTGGGGGCCAGAGGATGATGTCATTAGTGCAGTGGATGATGTCATTAGGGCAGTGTATGATGTCATTAGAGCAGTGGATGATGTCATTAGGACAGTGGATGATGTCATTAGTACAGTGGATGATGTCATTAGAGCAGTGGATGATGTCATTAGAGCAGTGGATGATGTTATTAGAGCAGTGGATGATGTCATTAGGGCAGTGTATGATCTCATTATGGCAGAGGATGATGTCATTAGGACAGTGGAGGATGTCATTAGGACAGTGGATGATGTCATTCAAACAGTGGATGATGTCATTAGGGCAGTGGATGATGTCACTAGAGCAGTGGATGATCTCATTATGGCAGTGGATGATGTCATTAGGACAGTGGAGGATGTCATTAGGACAGTGGATGATGTCATTCGAGCAGTGGATGATGTCATTAGGGCAGTGGATGATGTCACTAGAGCAGTGGATGATCTCATTATGGCAGTGGATGATGTCATTAGGACAGTGGACGGTGTCAGAAGAGCAATGGACAGTGTCAGAATTGTATTATTTTATTATTTTGCTTTTATTATTTTTCACAATTTTATTATTAATTATTTGCTGCTATTTTTTTTTCACAACAATTTTGGGGGCAGTGGACATGGTCAGTAGAACATTGGTTTGTCAATAATTTTTTATTTTTATTATTATTTTTTTTATAATTATTGACAATTTATATATTTTTTTATTATTATTTGTATTCACAATGCAATGGGGTTTCAGCAAGTGAATTGTGTCAGTAGGGTAGTTGACAGTGTCAATAGATTTTTCATTTTTTAAAAATTTTTTTATTTTTTCATTTTTTTTTTTATTTCTTTAATTTATTTTTTAAATACTTTTTTTCACAGTACTTTCTGGGGCAGTATAAATTGGGCTGTGAACATTTTCAGTAGAGCATTGAATAGTGTCAGTAGTTTTTATATTTTTACATAAATATTTTTTAGGCCTGTCAGGTCAGTAGGGCATTGTCAGTAGTTGTTTATTTTTTATTATTTATTTATATTATTTTATCTTTTATTTCTTTTCTACAATTTTGTTTTAATGTTTTAATTTTTACAATGTATTATTTTACATTTACATTTTTATATTTTTTTGTTAGGGCTTTGGATCAAGTCAGGCAGTGGACAGTGTCAGTAGTTTTTTATTTTTATTTTATTTTTTATAATTGTTTTCACAATTCATTTTTATTCTGTTATTTTTTAAAATATATACAATTATTTTCACATTTCTTTTTTTTTTTGGCAGTGAACAATGTCAGCGTCTTTTGTTTTTATTTTTATTTATTAAATGTTTCACAGTGCTTCTGCAAGGGCATAGTGGAGGGTGTCATTAGGGAAGTCAACATTGTCAGTACACCAAAGGACAGTGTCACAATTATTTCAATTTTTGTTTATTTTTTTTAAATGTATTTTTTATTTTTTATTTTTGGGGGAGGGGGGTAGGGCAGTGTATCATTTTAATAGGGCAATGGACTGTGTCATTTTTTTCCCCATTTTTTTTAAATTGTTTATAAAAAAAGGGACATTTTGAAAAAAAAGCAAAGCTTTTTTTTTTTTGAAAAATATTTATTGGGTTTTTCAAACATAACAGAAATATTTGGTATACAAACTGTGGATTATACAGACAAGAAGAGGAAAGAGATGGTACGGTTGCAATATATGTCATAAACAAAGCCTTCAGAAGTGGAAGCGACGTTATCAAACAAGTATTAACAACTACATATACTAGACTATATAGGGTGGCCTTGAGAGACAGAGCTTGGTGAGGAGATTGTGTTTGCTTCATGGATGTCAAGGGACTTACATGTGCGGCTGTGTGTTCAAGCATCGGGGGTACGTAGGGGGTCTGGTGGGTTGGGTAGTTTAAGTCTACCCAGCGAGTTGGTAAGCTCTCTTTTGAGGTACCACTCGGTGTATCGAAACGGTTCCATAATGTCGGTCAGAATGTCCTCTGACAATTCACTCTCCATAAACTTGCGCCATCTAACAAAAAACCGTGTGCTAGTTTGGAAGTTTGACATTATGGTGTCCAATCTTTCGAGGTAGAAGAGCGAGAGGAGGGCTTTCTTGGTCATCTGCAGGTTTGGTGGCGGCATCTTGATCCATTGTAGCATAATCGATCTGCGTGCCACCAAAAGGCATAACTGGGCCCAATGGGGAATGTGGTGTGGGGCGTTTTCCGACTCAGAGGGTGGTAGAGTAGTATGTCTGAACAGGCAGATCAAATGACCCTTCGGGATGTGCACTTTGGTGATGTCATATATGTATTGAAGTATAGAGTCCCAGTATGTAGAGATGGGCTGGCATTCCCAGAGGCGATGAAGTAGAGTAGGTCGTGGAGTTGCACACCATGGGCAGTTTTCTTGAGTTGGGTCGGCTTTGTCAGTGCGGAAAGGGTAATATGCTCTGTGCATGATTTTGAATTGCGTTTCACGCCAGTTTTCTGAGACTGTGAGCTTGCGTACCTGTTGATATCCTTCCAGGATTTTTTCCGCTAGGTTCTCTTCACCAAATACCTCAGCCCACTTCTGGACCGGTTGGAGATGGTATTTATCCGACTGGTGAGAAATGAGGTGAGAATAAAGGGTGGCGATAGAGTAGTCTCCGTTGGTCAGTACAGAATCTATAAAGGACTTTTGGAGGGGGTCGGTACCATTTTTGTAACTGTTCCTTAGGTAGCTGACCAGTTGATAATAATAGAAGACATGAGTTGCTGGGAGAGAAAACTCCCTTGCCAGGGCTTGAAAAGGTTTGAATTTGCCCGGGCTTGTAAGGAAGAGTGAGGCAATTTTGTTGAGCCCTTTAGCCTGCCATTGTGCAAAAACATCATGAAGAGTAGATGGGAGGAACATTGGGTTCCCTTGGATTGGTAGGTGGCGAGATATGCTCGAGGGGAGGCCCAGGAGTTTTCGCGTCTCCCTCCAAGCTATAATTGTGTCTCTGATCATCACATTGGATTTGAGATGCATTGGCAGCTTGTTGGGGTTAGAGTGGAGGATGGCTGACAAATTGTGCGGGAGCACTGCTGCTTCTTCTAGGTCAGTGTTTGAGTATCTGGATTTGCCAGTTAGCCAGTCAAGACCCTGTCTAAGTAAACATGCTAGATTATAAAAACGTATATTGGGCAAGCCCGCCCCCCCTCCGCCTTAGGGAGAGACAATTTTTGCAGAGATACTCGTGGTTTCTTGCGAGACCACAGAAAACTAGAAAGTGCTTTGTGAATTAAATTCACATCCTTATGTTTGATCAAAAGTGGAATGGTCTGCATGGGGTAGAGCAGGCATGCAAACGAAACCATTTTAAAGAGGTGACATCTCCCAAAGAGCGAGAGGGGGAGAGCTGCCCAAGCTTCCAACTCCTTTACAATCTTAGTTATCAATGGTGGAAAATTTAAAGTGTAGAGGGAAGAAGGTTCACGGCCAATACGTATTCCCAAGTAGGTTATATGATGTGTGGTGATTGTTAGTGGCGAGTGAAGTTTCCAGTCAGACGTTGTTTTGGTTGTCAGTGATAGTATTTCACTCTTGTCAAAGTTTATTCGTAACCCTGAGCATTCTCGGAAGGTATGGAAGATTTCCTTGAGTTTGGCAAAGTCGGTTAGGGGGGCTGTGGAGAACAAGAGTATGTCGTCCGCAAAGAGGGCCGATCGCAGGATCTGGTCCCCTATGTTGATTCCACTGATACCGTCTTGGGAGTTAAGCAGTCTTGAAAGGGGTTCTATCGCAATATTGAATAGAAGTGGGGACAGTGGGCATCCCTGTCTTGTTCCTTTGGTCAGGGGGATCGCATTTGACATGAAGTCAGGGGTGATGAGTCGTGCCGAGGGTGCTTCGTACATTCGTTGGAGAAAGGGTATTATTGGGCCCGAGAAACCGAGGTGTGACATTACCCTGAACAGCCAGGAGAGGCTAATGTTGTCGAAAGCCTTTTCGGCGTCTAACGACATTATGGCCACTTCCTGTTTTGGGTTTGATTTGGCGTACTCAAGTGCCATGAGGACTTTGCGTACCCTGAACCCTGAATGAACCCAGATTGGGCTGTATGTAGTAAAGACGGAAGTATTTGGGCCAAACGTGATGCTATTATTTTTGAGAGGATTTTAGCGTCGACATTGATTAGCGAGATTGGCCGATAGGACCCTGGGAGTGTGGGGTCTTTATCCTTTTTGCCTATCAATCTGATGTGTGCCTGAGTACCAGTGGGGAGATAGGGACCCCCTTTCCACATGGCTGAGAATACCTGTGTAAGGGTTTCTGGGATAGAGTCCTTAGTGGCCTTGTAAAATTCGGCAGTGTAGCCGTCTGGACCCGGCGCCTTGGAGGAGGCCAAGGATTTAATTGTCTCTTGGACATCCTCCAAGGTGATGGGTGCATTAAGGGAATCTAGGAGATCCCCTTGGATTCTGGGGAGTTTAAGCTTTGCCAGAAGGGCTTCCGATTCTAACGGGTGGTCAGGATCCGCCGAATATAGGTCGGTATAGTATTCTGCCAGTGTTCTACTTATGTCCTGGGGTGATGTTAGTAGTGTCCCGTCTTTGTTTTTAAGTGCCGAGATATATGTAGGGCGTTTCGTCCCCGAGCATAGTCTCGCCAGTAGTTTGCCCGCTTTGTTCCCAAATTTGTGGAAGTGCAGCGTAGTGTAGGATGCTTTGGCTAGTTCTTGTTGTTCGGACCAGAAGTCAAACTCACGTTTGGCTTCTCTCCAACTTTTAATGTTGTCGGGCGTGCGATTTAGGGTTAGTTGCTCGTGTGTTGTATGTAAGGCCTCGCTGGCCTTGATGTAACGCTGACTGGCCTGTCGTTTAAACTGAGCAGTATAGGAAATAATTTTTCCTCTAAGAAAGGCTTTCCCGGCTTCCCAAAACAAATTCGGGTCCGAAAGGTGGATTGCATTGGTGGAGGTATAGTCTGACCAGGCTGTATTTAGCATGTTACGGAAATCTTTTTCTGCCAAATATGAGGGGAAACGCCACATTCTGGCAGGGGATGTAGGTCGTGTATCAATCAGGCCTACTGTAACGGGTCCGTGGTCGGAGATTCTAGCGTCCAGGATTGTCGGGTTCCGAAGCAGCTACATAAGGGCAGGTGTCGCGAAAAAGTAGTCAATTCGCGAGAACGAGTTGTGGGGGGGGGAGTAGAAGGAGTATTCCCGGTCAGTAGGGTGTGTCAGCCTCCATATGTCAGTTAATTGTAGCGAGCTCATCGTCTGGGCAAGAATAGTCTGGGGCGGGTATAATGTCATCCTACTTGGGTCTCTACTGGTTGTGTTGCTTGAGCGGTCCAGCGTATTGGACATTACTGCGTTAAAGTCACCACCTACCAGATGCAAGGCCTCTGGTGCTGTCTGAATCCAACTTGTCATGTCTCTATAGAAGGTGGTATCAGGTGTGTTGGGGGCGTATATGTTGGTGACCGCTATGTCTCTACCAGTCACAGTCAAATGAACCGTTATTTTACGGCCCAACTGGTCAACACTGACGTCATTCACCGTGTGCTTCAGGTTCCTATGTAATAAGATAGCCACTCCGGCCTTGCGTCCCACTGCAGGTGAACCATAAACCGTCCCCACCCACATTTTACGTAAACGTGTCAGATCTTCTGCGGAGAGATGTGTCTCCTGTAGTAGAGCCACATCTGTCCGCAGTCTTTTTAAATGTCTTAGAATCATACTACGCTTACTTGGAGAGCGAAGTCCCTTAACGTTCCAGGATACAATCTTTAGGTGATTCCCGTCAACTGCAGAAGCCATGTCCGGCGTTTAGCGATGATGCGCGTCGGAGACAGGATATCTAGGGTGTGTACGGGCATTGCCTCGTCAGTCAAGGGGTCACCCAAACATTGTACGTTTCCTATAATTAAAGGCATGTAGAGCATAGTTAAACATTGTGCAACCGGTACCAAATAAAAGAGAGCATATAAAATATTACGAATTTGGGGTAATAACTTAACATAAACCATCCAAAACTTCACTTTTTTCCACATTTGGCTCCCGTCATTCGCCAGCACCTATTACCGGTGCGTATTTGAGCACCGGGGGGGGGGGATGGGGGCAGGGGGGGGGGGGGGGGGGTAGGGGGGGGGGGGGGGGAGGGGAGGGGAGAGGGAGAGGGGTGGTAAGGAGGGGGGTAGGGGGGGAGAGGTGAGGAGTAGAGACATGTACTTAGTACCCACATAAAACAACATTGTCAAAAATAAGGAGAAAAAACTAAGTATTGGAACCAAAATATTGCTGTAAAGGAGCGATTTGTCTTGCTCGCCATTATGTGGCTGGCGTAGGCAGTCCTTAGGCTTATAGGCCTGGTTCAGTGCCATAGGGTCCAGGTGGGCCAGGCTACAATTTTAGACCACGTGTCATGGCTAAGAGTGAGGGGGTCAAGCCTTTTTGACCCAGAGGAGACTTATTCATGGCTGGGATGGAAGAAAAAATAAAGTGTCTCACGTCTGCCTCCAAACTTGGGGGTAGCAAGGTGCATACAAACAAAGTGATACTATCAATACTGTGCCTGGGAGTAGCCTGATGGTAGCGGTCCATTTCAGCGGTTTCCTGAGCGATCCAGGTGCTGGGTGAAGCGAATCCGCTTGTAAGGAGGCTTGTTGGGGCTAGGTTGCTGCTTGCGCGGAGTAGAGAGAGGGGTGATGGGCTGTGATGGATGTTCCTCGGTGGAGCCGGTATGCTCCATTTCAGTGCCTGTGGAGTCAAGATACCTCTCAGCTTCCTCGGGTGAGGTGAATGTTAGTTGTTCTCCTGAGCGTGTTTGAATGCGCAGTACAGCAGGGTATGCCAGGGAGAATTTCACTTGGTTGTGATACAGTGTGGAGCATATTGGGGAGAAGGCCTTTCGTTGTCTCATCACCTCGATGGAGTAGTCAGCAAAGAGTAGCAATTTAGCCCCGTCTACTGACAGGGAGCGTGTGCGGCGGAATGTTTGCATGATGGCTTCCTTGTCTGCGTAGTTCAGGTACCTGACTATAACTTGCCTGGGTTTGGACCTGTTTTCTGTTTGTTGGCCAATGCGATGTGCTCTCTCCACTGTGCAAGGTATGCGTAGGCCTAGCTGCTCTGGGATAAGTTTAGCACATAAATTGGCTAGTTTGTTATTAGGTACAGTCTCAGGGAGGCCTACTATGCGGAGATTATTTCTCCTGGAGCGATTTTCCAAACTGTCCAGTTTCTCCCATAGCTCCCTATTTTCTGCTGTTATACGTGCCAGTAATGCAGACTGGGCCGTTGTGTCATCCTCCAGGAGGGATATTCTCTCCTCCGTCTGGGTTATTCTGTGCCCCTGGGCCTGTAGCTCTATGTGTAGCTGTTCCAGCCCCCTGTGTACTGCGGCGTCCACAGTGGCCGCCAGTGTGGGTCCCAGGAGGGCTACTACCTCCTGTGCTATGCCTGCAGGCACTGCGGGGTTGTGTGTCTGGGCGTCTGGGGCCTGTGGCAGAGGAGAAGCCGTTGTGGGGGCGGCGGCCGCCATGTTGGCTGAGGCCGGAGTTGTGTCTCCCGCGGGGGGTGTCGGCGAGGTGACCGCCCGAGCGTACGAGCGTTCCACGAACCTGTCCATGGGGTCTGCGGAGGTAGCGGAGGTAGGTGGGGGTCGTCCCCGGTGCTGCTAGCAGGCTTTTTGGCTGGCTTCTCGTGGCGAACGGCGGGAGCGCTGCCTAACTACGACCGTCCCATGTGGCGCCGGAACCGGAAGTTTGTGAAAGAAAGAATTTCCCCTCCATATAGGAATCAGCTCAAAGCAGAGGGGGAGGTGCAAGGGGAGGGGGCGTGTCATCACTTCTCTACACAGAGGATTCAGCTCAATACAAAGGGGGAGGAGTAGGGGAGGGGGCGTGTCAGCATTTCTTTACACAGGGGATTCAGAATAAAACATTGGGGGCGGTGCAAGTCAAGGGGGAGTGTCAGCAGTTTTTACATTGAGGACTCAGCTTACAGCAGAGAACATGGGGGAGGGGTCATGTAAACACTTTCCCACAAATTGCATTGCCCCTTGACCTCCGAAAACATAAACAAGCCAGACAATTCAGGTTCCTTGCTGTCCACAAGGTTTAGGAGTGTTTTGACACATTTTTGGGACCATTGTCATTTATACAGCCATCAATGCTATTTAAATGCATTGATTCCTGTATAAATGACACTGGCAGGGAAAGAGTTAACCACTAGGGGGAGGGGAGGGGTTATGGTCTTTGACGTGTGTGTTTTTTTTTACATTAGGGGGCGGGGCTGACGTCTGACATCACTGATCGGCTTTCCCGATGACCGGGAACAGCCGATCAATGACAGGCAGAGTAGGAAGCGTGGGGAGAGGTTTGTTTACACAGACCTCTCCCAGTTCTTCAGCTCTGTGATCCAATCTTGGGACACCAGCGGCGATCGGGTCCGCTGGTCCCACGGCCACGGAGCTCCCGACCGGGTCGCGAGCGTGCGACCCCATGGCTAGGCAACTAAAGGGGACGTACCTGTACATGCTTTTGCCTAGCCGTGCCATTCTGCTGACGTATATGTGCAGGAGGCGGTCAGGAAAAACATTATAAGAATAATGTTAGAATAAAACATTGGGGGCGGTGCAAGTCAAGGGGGAGTGTCCGCAGTTTTTACATTGAGGACTCAGCTTACAGCAGAGAACATGGGGGAGGGGTCATGTGACTTTTCCACAAATTTCATTGCCCCTTGACCTCCGCAAACATAAACAAGCCAGACAATTCAGGTTCCTTGCTGTCCACAAGGTTTAGGAGGGTGTCTATAGGAATGTTTGACCATTCTTCCAGAAGCGCATTTGTGACATCAGGCACTGATGTGGACGAGAAGGCAAAGAGTCTCCGCTCTAATTCATCCCAAAAGTATTCTATTGGGTTGAGGTCAGGACTCTGTGCAGGCCAATCAAGTTCCTCCACCCCAATCTCCCTCATCCATGTCTTTATGGACCTTGCCTTGTACACTGGTGTGCAGTCATGTTGGAACAGGAAGGGGCCATCCCCAAACTGTTCCCACAAAACATGAAATTGTCCAAAATGTCTTGGTATGCTGACACCTGAAGAGTTCCCTTCACTGGAACTAAGGGGACAAGCCCAACCCCTGAAAAACAACCCCCCACCATAATCCCCCCTCCACCAAATGATTTGGACCAGAGCACAAGGCAAGGTCCATAAAGACATGGATGAGGAAGTTTGGGGTGGAGGAACTTAATAGGCCTGCACAGAGTCCTGACCTCAGCCCGACAGAACAACTTTTGGATGAATTAGAAAGAAGACTTTGGGCCTTCTTGTCCAACATCAGTGCCTGACCTCACAAATGCGCTTCTGGAAGAATGGTCAAACATGCCCATAGACACTCTCCTAAACCTTGTGGACGGCCTTCCCAGAAGAGTTGAAGCTGTTATAGCTGCAAAGGGTGGGCCAACTCAATATTGAACCCTACGGACTAATGCTGGCCATACACTATACCAAAAATCGGCCAAACCCATTTTCGAAAAACGAACGTTCGTCCGCGAGCGCAAACGAGGGTGCCATCATGTAATGGCCGATAAATCGTTCAGTGAACATAAATAAAAAAAATTATGTTCAATTCAAACCTTTCAATTTATCGTTCGTTCGGCAGAAAATTTCCAAACTTGTCCTTCGTTTTTTCGGCTCAAAAACGTCCAAACAATTATCGATTTTGTGTCCATTAACTGGCTGAAAAATAGTGTATGGCCAGCTTAAGACTGGGATGCCAATAAAGTTCATGTATGTGTAAAGGCGTCCCAATACTTTTGACAATACAGTGTATCTGCTTTATTCAGACAGGCCCCCTGTTGTTTCACTTTTAAAAAAATGCTTTTGGGGCAGTGGAAGGTGTCAGAATTATTTTATTTTATACATTTTTACAATTCTATTTTTTTTTTTTAAGGCCCCTTTCACACGGAGGGCCCGTTCAGATCCGCCTGTCAGTTTTGACGGCGGATCTGAACGGTCGCTCCATGTTACTCTATGGAGCGTTGGATGTCAGCGGAGACATGTCCGCTGACATCCGATCCGGTCCGATCCGCCAAAAGCAGACGGATGGCCACACGTCCAGATCCGTCGCTGGCGGATCGGATCGGGTGAGATCGGGTGAAAACGGACACACTGTCCGTTTTCATCCGATCTCTCCATAGAGATCAGCGGCGCTCGCAAGCCCCTCCCCGCTCAGTGAACGGAGAGGGACTTGTCATCCGCCGGCTCAGCGGAGATCAACGGACAGATCTCCCGCTGAGCCGGCGGACAGAGGCGGACTCCGTGCAAGCGGAGTCCGCCTCGTCTGAAAGGGGCCTTACTCTTCATAGTTTTTCGGTATCATTTTGGAGGGCAGTGGACATTGTCAGTAGAACAGTCATTTTGTCAATGGTTTTTTATTTTGTCTATTTTTTATAATTTTTTACAATTTTAATTGTTTTTATTACTTTTTAAAATTGATATTTATCTTTTTTTTCACAATGATATGGGGGTCAGGAAGTTGCTGGTGTCAGCAGGGCAGTGGACGGTGTCAGTATTATTTTTAATATTTTTTTATAATTGTATTTATTTATTTATTTTAATATATTTATTTTCACAGTGGATGGTCTCAGTAGGGCAGTAAGCAGTGTTAGTAGAGCAGTTACTGTTGTCAGTAGTTTTTTTATTTTATTTCATTTTTTCTACAAACTAATTTTTTTTATTTATTATATTTTAATTGTTTATACATTTTTTTTACAGCGCTTCTGAAGAACAGTGCATCATGTCAGTAAGGCAGTGAACAGTGTCAGTAGAGCAGTGGATGGTGTCAGTAGTTTTTTTTTCATAAATGTATTATTTTACATTAAAATGTTATATTTTTTTGTTAAGGCAGTGGGCAGTCAGTAGTTTTTATTTTTTATTTCATTTTATAATTGTTTTCACAATGCTTTTTTTGGGCATTGAATTGTTTCAGTATTTTTTTTTTCATTTATATTCTGTTATTTTTAAAAAAAATATATATTTTTTTTCACATTTCTTTTCTTTGGGAGTAGACAATGTTAGCATTTTTTGTTTTTTATTTTATTTATTTATTAAATGTTTTCACAGTGCTTCTGTGAGGGCATAGTGGAGGGTGTCATTAGGGAAGTCAGCAGTGTCAAAATTATTTATATTTTTGTTTTTAATGTATTTTTATTTTTTTTATAATTTAATATTGGTCATTTTTTTCACAATGCTTTTTGGGGGGAGGGGTGGGGCAGTGTATCATTTCAATAGGGCAATGGACTGTCATTTTTTTTAACCATTTTATTTTATATTATTATTTACAATTTTTTTTTTCATAATTATTTTTAACAATGATTTTTTTTTTTTTTTTTTTTAGGGGGAAGGTGTAGACAGTGTCAGTATTTTTTTTTACTTTTTATAATTAGTTAAAAACATTTTTTTACAATTTCGTGTTTTAATATTTTTTGCATTTTTTCAGCCCTCTTGGGTGAGATTTGGTTTACTCAGGCCTACATGCTGCCTTACTTCAACAGGTGTTCTCTTTACTGGGGGAGGGGTCAGGCAAACACTTCTCCTTTACACAGTGAACTCAGCTTGAAGCAATGGGAGTGGGGGAGGGGTTATGAAAGAAAGCATTTCCCCTACATATAGGAATCAGCTGACAGGAGAGGGAGTGGGGGAGGGGTGTGTCAAAATTTCTCCATACAGAGGATTCAGCTCAAAGCAGAGGGGGCGGTGCAAGGGGAGGGGGCGTGTCATCACTTCTCTACACAGAGGATTTAGCTCAATACAAAGGGGGAGGTGTGGGGGAGGGGCATGTCAGCATTTCTTTAACCACTTCAGCCCCGGACCAATTTGCAGCCAAAGGACCAGGCCCCTTTTTGCAATTCGGCACTGCGTCGCTTTAACTGACAATTGCGCGGTCGTGCGACGTGGCTCCCAAACAAAATTGGCCTCCTTTTTTTCCCACAAATAGAGCTTTCTTTTGGTGGTATTTGATCGCCCCTGCGGTTTTTATTTTTTGCGCTTTAAACAAAAAATAGAGCGACAATTTTGAAAAAAATTCAATATTTTTTACTTTTTGCTATAATACATATCCCCAAAAAATCTATATATAAAATGTTTTTTTTTCCTCAGTTTAGGCCGATACGCATTCTTCTACATATTTTTGGTAAAAAAAAATCACAATTAGCGATTATTGATTGGTTTGCGCAAAAGTTATAGCGTCTACAAAATAGGGGATAGTTTTATAGCATTTTTATTAATATTTTTTTTTTTACTAGAAATGGTGGCGATCAGCAATTTTTATTGTGACTGCGACATTATGGCGGACACATCGGATATTTTTGACACATTTTTGGGACCATTGTCATTTATACAGCAATCAATGCTATTTAAATGCATTGATTCCTGTATAAATGACACTGGCAGTGAAAGAGTTAACCACTAGGGGGTGGGGAGGGGTTATGGTCTGTGACGTGTGTTTTTTTTTTTACATTAGGGGGCGTGGCTGGCGTCTGATGTCACTGATCGGCTTTCCCGATGACAGGGAACAGCCGATTAGTGACAGGCAGTGTAGGAAGCGCGGGGAGAGGTTTGTTTACACAAACCTCTCCCCGTTCTTCAGCTCTGTGACCCGATCGCCGGACACCAGCAGCGATCGGATCCGCTGGTCCCGCGGCCGTGGTCACGGAGCTCCCGACCGGCTAGGCAATTAAAGGGGACGTACGTGTACGTGCTTTTGCTTAGCCGTGCCATTCTGCCGACGTATATGTGCAGGAGGCGGTCGGGAAGCAGTTAAAAACATTATAAGAATAATGTTAGAATAAAACATTGGGGGCGGTGCAAGTCAAGGGGGAGTGTCAGCAGTTTTTACATTGAGGACTCAGCTTACAGCAGAGAACATGGGGGAGGGGTCATATGACTTTTCCACAAATTTCATTGCCCCTTGACCTCCACAAACATGAGCAAGCCAGGCAATTCAGGTCCCTTGCTATCCACAAGGTTTAGTAGAGCGTCTATGGGAATGTTTGACCATTCTTCCAGAAGCGCATTTGTGAGGTCAGGCACTGATGTTGGACGAGAAGGCCTGGCTCGCAGTCTCCGCTCTAATTCATCCCAAAAGTATTCTATTGGGTTGAGGTCAGGACTCTGTGCAGGCCAATCAAGTTCCTCCGCCCCAAACTCCCTCATCCGTGTCTTTATGGACCTTGCCTTGTACACTGGTGTGCAGTCATGTTGGAACAGGAAGGGGCCGTCCCCAAACTGTTCCCACAAAGTTGGGAGCATGAAATTGTCCAAAATGTCTTGATATGCCGACGCCTGAAGAGTTCCCTTCACTGGAACTAAGAGGACAAGCCCAACCCCTGAAAAACAACCCCCCACCATAATCCCCCCTCCACCACATGATTTGGACCAGAGCACAAAGCAAGGTCCATAAAGACATGGATGAGCGAGTTTGGGGTGGAGGAACTTGATTGGCCGGTACAGAGTCCTGACCTTAGCCCGACAGAACACCTTTTGGATGAATTAGAATGAAGACTTTGGGCCTTCTTGTCCAACATCAGTGCCTGACCTCACAAATTCTCTTCTAGAATAATGGTCAAACATTCCCATAGACACCCTCCTAAACCTTGTGGACGGCCTTCCCAGAAGAGTTGAAGCTGTTATAGCTGCAAAGGGTGGGCCAACTCAATATTGAACCCTACGGACTAAGACTGGGATGCCAATAAAGTTCATGTGTGTGTAAAGGCAGGTGTCCCAATACTTTTGACAATACAGTGTATCTGCTTTAGTCAGACAGGCCCCATGTTGTGTGTCTGTGAAGGAACCCAATTCAGGAGTCTTGAGTGATGTCGGTGGATGACGTTGCTCGGGAACAAGGGAACAACTATGAACCTGAGGGGAACTTCTGGTTTCTTCAAGGCCGGCAGCAGAATTCTTGCTATTTGTCCTCTACACTGCCGCTTCCAAGAATCTGCAATCCACCTTTGCTAAGTGGGGATCTTCCCTTCTGAGTTGCTCATGGAAAGGATACGGAATGAAGGCGTTCATCATGTCCGGTACGAAGGAATCTCAATAACCCCGGAGATAACCAAGTTCCTGTGGCTGGTAACAGGTGAGACAGCAAACAATTGGAGGGGTGAAAGTCTGCAGTTAGGAGTCCTTGAAGCACCACTGGCCTGAGAGGAACATCTGATTAGGTGGGAAAAAAGACTTCCAAATATAAATAGGTAACAATACAATAATGTTACCTATAACCCTGAATAAAGAGACACAATATTAAAGCGGTTCTGCACTCTGAAAAAAAAAATTTTTTTTTAGGACGTAATATAAAGTGTGCTTACCTTTATTAGGGGACTCACCTGTTCCATCTTCCATCTCGATCGCCGCCGGTTTTCGTCCGATGAAGTTCCTCGTCTTCTTCTTTAGTGCTGGGGGCCATCTTGCCTGTGGGCATGTGAAACACCCACAGGAACTTTAGATGGCCCAGCATGCACCGCCGTTACTCGCGCGTGCGCAGTAACGGCACATCTGCCGACATCTCACGAGATTTCGGCAGATGTGGCCGAAATCTCGGGAGATTTCGGAAGATGTGGCCGAAATCTCGCGAGATTTCGGAAGATGCCCGCACTGACTCCTGGGATCAATGACACCAGATCCCAGGAGACAGTGCGCCGTGACGACGATCGACGCAGAGACCCCGCCCGCCGCCGCAGAGAGAGAAGACCGGAAGTCTTCAATTACAAGGTAAGTAAAAAAAAAAAAAAAAAAAAAATTTCATTTAGTACTCTTTGCCTGATTTGGAAGGCAAAGAGATTTACTAAATGAAAAGGGTGCAGAACCGCTTTAACCAGGGAAAAAATGCCAAACTGTGCCCCCCCCCCCACCCCCTTAAGGGGCAGTGGAGCGGGTAAGTAGGGCAGTACTCTGTGTCAGTAGTTTATCTTATATATTTCAGGTTTGTTTTCTGTTAGTGCTGTGGGTAATGCCATTAGGGCATTGGACAATGTCAGTAGTTCTCTATTTTTTCTACATTTTAACTAATTTAAAAATTAAATTTTTTATTTTTTTTTTCACTTTTAAAAAATGCTTTTGGGGGCAGTGGATGGTGTCAGTAGGGCAATGGACGGTGTCAGAATTATTTTATTTATTATTTATTATTTTATTATTAATTATTATTTTTTTATTATTTTTTACAAATCTATTATACATTTTTTTTTTTACTCTTTATAGTTTTTCACTATCATTTTGGAGGGCAGTGGACATTGTCAATAGAAAAGTAATTTTGTCAATAGTTTTTTATTTTTATTTTGTCTATTTTTTCATAATATCTTTACAATTTTATTTGTTTTTATTACTTTTTAAATTGATATTTATCTTTTTTTTACAGGGATATAGGGGAGATTTATAGTGTCAGCAGGGCAGTGGACAGTGTTAGTAATTTTTTTAATAAATTGCATTTATTTATTTACATTTTTTTTTCACAGTGCCTCTGAGAGGGGCACAATAGATGGTCTCAGTAGGGTGTAGTATTAGTGTTAATAGAGCAGTTATGTTATCTGTAGTTTTTTTTTATTAATTTTTTTTCTACAAATCTATTATTTTTATTATTATACTTTAATTGTTTATTTAAATATTTTATCACAGTGCTTCTGGGGGAACAGTGGAACATGTCAGTAAGGCAGTGAACAGTGTCAGTAGAGCAGTGGATGGTGTCTGTTTTTTTTTCTATAAATATATTATTCTAAATATAAATTGTATATTTTTTTGTTAAGGCAGTGCATAGTGTCAGTAGTTTTTTATTTTTATTTTATTCTTTTACAATTGTATTTTCAAAAGGTTTTCACAATGCTTTTTTGGCATTGAATTGTGTCAGTTTTTTACATTTTTTTTAAATAATTTTTTCATTTTTATTTTGTACAATTTTTTTCATAATTTTTTCACATTTCTTATTTTTGGGAGTGAACAATGTCAGTGTTTTTATTATTTTTTTTATTTCTTAAATGTTTTCACTAGGGTTGTCCCGATACCGATACTGAGCATTTGTGCGAGTACTTGTACTCGCGCAAATGCTCTCGATGCCTAATCCGATACCTGTAACCGGAAGTCGGTGGGCGGAGAGGGCGGAGCGCAGATCGATCTTGCAGCAGTGGAACAGGGGGGTAAGCTGGCCGGGGCAGGGATGAAGGGTGCCTCTGCATATTCTGTCCAAAGTGGTGACCGGAGCCGTCACATTCGGTACAGGAAGTGACGGCTCCGTGTCTCCGTCGGAGGGTAAACATCATGACGCCCATCTTGGTACACCTTTGTACTCGGCTGCAGTAAACCAGCAGCGGACATCTTGTTACACCCAGCCCATATAGTTCGGGCTGGGTGTAACAAGATGTCTGCTGCTGGGTTACTGAAGCTGAGTGCTGTGGTGGGGATTTTGTATTCCATATTTATATCAAGGAGTTTCAAGGGACAGGGACTTCTACTATATATATATGTGTGTATAAGTTTATTGGAGCAATAAGTGAGACTGTTTCTGGTGACTGCCTAGTGACTGGATTGCTTGGTTGTAAAAGGTTCCTTTTGACATGCTAATTTATGTGGGAAGCATGCTTTGTGGCCTAGGCAACTCAACCAACTAACATTAGGCTGCAGGGGTAACCAATCAGGCAATGCACTTCTGAACCAATGAGGTGTTTGATTGGTAGCAGTGGGTTATGCTAACAACATAAAAACCAAGAGTTGAGGAATGGGAGCCCTCTAAAGCCCCATACACACGGTCAGACTTTTTCATGGATTCTGTCCGATCGGACAATGTTGTTGAAAAATCAGACCGTGTGTATGCACCATCGGACAGTGTACGTCGGATTGTCCGACAGACGAAGTCTTATCTCCTGCTGGAAAGATTTGCCGTCAACACGGTCCGATCACACCAAATCCGATCGTGTGTACGGTTGTCCGACGGACAAAGTGCTACGCATGCTCAGAAGAAATTCTGTGACGGAAGCGCTCGGTCAGGTAAAACTACCTTTCCTAATCGACACAGCACATTCGTCACGCTGCAATGTTAAAATGTCTTTAATGCAGCGCATTCTCTTTTTCTTTACAATGCAACAAGAATGACATGTTTTAGCTGCTCCTATTCACCCGCACTTCTCACAAACTTACTTCTTTATTACTTTTCAGCATTTATACACTACATGTTTATTTTTACTCAGATCGTAAAAGAATCTTTGTTATATTTTTACCATGATTTGTCTTTTTTTTTTGTCTTTTTTTTTTGGGAATACATATTTGAAGGAGATTTTTTTTTTTTTTTTTTGGAGGGGGGTTGTGTGTCCCAACTTAGCAAAACCACATTATTAACATTTGTATTTCTTGCTTAAATTTACTAGGAGTTTGTTGGTTGTTGGTGCCCCTTGTTAATTCTACTTTAGGATTAGTGAAATGTACCTGCCTACTCAAAGAAAAACTGTCATTGTAGAAAAGTAAAAAAATCGTGGCTACGACACAGGCGTGTGACGTTTTATATACAGTGCGCATGCGTCAAACTCCGCCCGCCCCTGACGATCTTTCTCGTCTATTCCCCACCCCTTCTCTTTTCTGTTTGAAAATTTTATTATGGTTTAACACATACATAACAAAGAGATAACAAGTGTAACATTTGCAAAAATAAATGATGCAGGTGAGCCATATAACAGAAAAATAAAAAAAAAAGCATCACAGCAGTTTGTCAAATCGACTGTGAATGTCGTCTCAGTCAGCAGGTGTCCGTCCCTGCAGACCAAGATGTAACAGTCCATTGCAGCCCAGCTTTCCGTGACAATGAGCCAGGGCTAGAAGAACTCTGAGAACCCCGTGCTCCCAGGAGCCCCAATTGGGATCCTGCTGCAGCCCAGGAGTCGAGGACACAGAGCTATCCCATGCAAAATTAATCCTGGGTCAGTGTCAGAGCGGAAGTGGCGGTATAATAGTCACAATAAAGGTACAGATTCATATAAAGTACCAAGAGACCAACCAGTATGATAGCATGAAGGTGAATGTGCTCGCCAAGAGAGGCGACAAAATAAAAGGGGGAGAGAAAAACGTGTGAGGGGGGAGGAAAGAAGAAAGGAAGGTAATGCTTTACTCATCCACTTGCGCCTCGGGATTTCATAGCTCCCGGGGGTACACCAGGAATGAGTGAGATATTACAAAGGGTCGCCCAAGGTTCCCAAACGTCCCTGAATTGCTCAGTTTTGTCATTGAGTTTAGCAACAATTTGTTCCTGCACCATGACCCATGTAACCTTTCTTTTAAACATCCGAAAAGAGATGGTATGTTTCTTCCAGGCCTTGGCGATAGTCATTTTAGCACCTAAGCATAAGAACAATGACAACTTCTGGGAGGTTTTGGATAGCTTCGGGATCTGAAAATTAAATAATGCCCACCGAGGATGTGGTACAACAGTAGTGCCTGTCAGTGAGCTAATAGTGCGGAAAACTTTGTGCCAGAATGATCGTATGCGGGGACAAGTCCACCAAATATGAATCATTGAGCCCTCCAGACCGCAACCTCGGAAACATACCGGTGACGTGCCTGGGAATATAGTCGCTAGCCTGGAAGGAACATAGTACCATCGTGTTAGAACTTTTAGTCCGGCTTCGATAAGGGAAATATTAAGAATACCTTTAAATGCTCTCGTTGAGGCGCGATACCACGTCGTATTATCCCAAGACTCGTCCATGTCGTGCTCCCAGGCTCGGGCGTAAGAGGGTTTGGATTGTTTAGTCATAAGTGCCGTATAAATCAGCGAAATGCCTCCCTTCTGATCCTCCGTAGTGATACACCAGCGCTCAAAAGGAGTAATATCGGGGGGTAGGGGTTTGGTGTTCCAGATGGAGTGTATAAAGTGGGAGATCTGTGCATGTCTAAAAAGTTCTGAGTCAGGTAAATCCAATTTCTTCCTATAGTGTGTCAGTGAGAGGGGTCCTGCAGGGGAAAAAAAGTGTCCAATGCGATAGAGGCCTTTGTCGGTCCACCATTTAAATGCTTCAATGTTCATCCCAGGGGGAAAGTCAGGATTGTGAAATATGTGTGTTAGGGGGGTCAGTGGGGAAATTAGGGAGCTACGGGAGAAAAGTTTGGAGCTAAGTGCTACAGAGTGTGAGAGAGTGGGTGCCATTATTGCTGGTCTGTCTTTCGGTGCACAGCCTAAAAGGAAATCTATCGTGTTCAATGGGACAGATTGTCGTTCCATAGCAAGCCAATCTGGTTTGTTATGACTTGAGTAGGCTAAGGATATTTGAGCTAGTCTAGCCGCCTGATAATATCCCCACAAGTTGGGTAGTCCCAATCCACCTTGCGTCTTTAATCTATAGAGCGTAGTAGAAGGACACCTGTAACCTTTATTGCCCCAAATAAAACGTAATATGTCCGACTGCATTTTAGTAAGAAAGCGTTTGGGTATCGGGATTGGTAGAGAGCGGAAAAGATACAGGAGCTTTGGTAGCAATGTCATTTTGACCGCATGAATTCTGCCCATCCAGGATAGAGCACATCTAGACCACCTTTCCACGTCCTGTTTACATTTCTGTACCATGGGGGGATAATTTGCTTGGAATAAACCTTCAATACTTGAGGTAAGCTTAATACCCAAATATGGGATCTGGTGAGGTGCCCAAACAAAAGAGAAATTGTCCGTGAGCTGTTTGAGAAGATCCGGAGGGAGAGTTATGTTCAAGGCCAGTGATTTGTTCATGTTAACCCGTAGACCTGAAATCACACTGAATTGAATGAAGTGACAAAGAGGAGAAGGTCATCTGCATATAGTGCACATTTGTGCTCCAGGGGTCCACAATTAACCCCTTTAATGTCAGGGTTTGTTCTCAGAGCGATGGCTAAAGTTTTGATAGCCATTGCGAATAAAAGCGGCGACAGTGGGCACCCTTGTCTGGTCCCCCTACCTATAGGGAAGGACTCCGAATATCTGCCCAGTAGGCGAACCTGCGCCGTAGGAGCGGAATAAAGGGAATCAATCAGATTAAGAAAATATTTGCCACAACCCCAGCGCCTTAGGATTTCAGATAGGTATGCCCAATCTATTGAATCAAACGCCTTGTGCAAGTCAATTGAAAGTAAAAAACCCTTTTGTGCGGGACCCCCATCCCATTGAGAATTCAGCAGTGATATAATGTCAATCGCTGTCCTGATCTGGTCCGGGCCTTGTCTCCCAGGGATGAAGCCTACCTGGTCCTTGTGAACATATGACGAAATAAAGCTGGAGAGTCTGTCGGCCAGGATCTTAGTCATTATTTTGATATCATTGTTAATAAGAGATATAGGGCGGTAATTCCCTACTACACTAGTATCCTTATCCGGTTTCGGTATGACTGAAATGTAAGCCGAATTCAAGTCCGGATTCAGGGTGGCTCCATCCCTGAGAGAGTTGAACAGTCTAGTTAAATGGGGTACTAAGCAGTGTCCAAATTTCTTATAATAACCCGTGGAGAGGCCATCCGGACCCGGAGAGGAGCCCAGCTTAAGGCGTTTAATAGTATCCAGGACTTCCTTGTGGGTGAACGGGCTCTCCAGGAGTTCAGCATGTGCTTTTTCTAGGGAGGGCAATGGGAGGTTATTGAGGAAATTATCCCCCAGAGCAGTGGAGGAACTGGGACTACGTTTGTAAAGATCTGCATAAAATTGTCTAAAGGTGTCCATTATCTTGCTAGGATTCTGTGAAAGTTCCCCGGAGGTCACTTTTAGTTTGGGGAAGGTCTGTGTGCGTAGTTTAGGGGAAAGTTTAGCCGCCAGTCTGGAACCCATCCTATCCTTCTGCGCGTAAAATTTGGCTCCAGTCCACTTAAGGTGTTGGGCAGCCGATGTAGTCAACGACATGTTTAGGTGGGCCCGTGCTGTATCTAATTATGCTAGCGAGATTGCATTGGGGTTACGTTTATGCTCCTTAGATAATCTACCGAATTCCTCCGTAAGTTTCACTGTGTCAGCCCTATGTTCTGCCCTGAGTTTAGAGGATAATTGAATCAGTTTACCCCTTATAACAGTTTTGTGGGCTGCCCAAATGGTAACAGGAGATATCCCTTCTGTCGAGTTTAAAGTAAAGTATTCTTGTATAGCGTTTTCCAGTAACGTGCATTGTATAGGGTCATTCAATAGGGTTTCCCGTAAGCGCCAACGCGGTCGGCTGTCCGTTCCCGCTGGTTTACATGTCAAAAGTGAAACAATGGAGTGGTCCGAAAGAGGCGTGTCAATGATCTTGGAGTATTTAATGAGAGGGAGTGTAGTGGCACGGGTGAAGATGTGGTCTATCCTGGAAAAGGAGTTGTGAGGAACCGAGAAATGTGTGTAGTCCCTTACACGTGGGTTGGCCTCCCGCCAGATATCAATCAGGTCCGCCTCGTTGAGCATTTTGGCAATTTTAACACTCTGTTTAGTAGGGCGTTTGGGTTTGGACTTTCCGTCAGCCAACTTGTCCAAAGAGAAGTCAAAGGCTATATTAGTGTCCCCACCCAGGAAAACTGTCCCCTTGAGATGCGCATGTAGTTTAGTAAGCAGAGATTCTAAAAAGGATTTTTGACCCTTATTCGGCGCATAATAGGACACAAATGTATAGAGTTCCCCATCTATAAGACCGGAGACTAGAACATAGCGTCCCTGGGGATCGACAATAGTGTTCGTGGGGGAGAGGTTTACGTGTTTAGCAAAACAAATCGCCACCCCTTTTGTTTTGTTCTCAGCCGAAGCTAAAAAAAATTGTGGAAAGCGTTGATGCAAAAAAGTGGGTCTAAATGTAGAGGGGAAGTGTGTCTCCTGAAGCAGGAGGACGTCAGCGTGCAATGAGTGATAAAATTGGAAGATTTTCCTACGCTTGATCGGGTAGTTGAGTCCTTGCGTGTTGTGAGAGATAATTTTCAGGGAAGTTGACAATGTAGGTGTATCAGGCATAGATCCCCACCCCTTCTCTTTACGGCGCAGTGGGGAGAGCACATGGCGGGGACACAGCAGGTGCGCCCCAAATATCCCACCAACGAGGAGGAGGACGAGGAAAGTCCGGAGGCAGAAACGTCCCGATCCCGGAGCCTGAAATTCAAGGCCTCCAATATGTCATTTGGAGAAATGTTGGAGATGGTGGACATATTAAAGAGGAGCGACTATGATGGGAAGTATGGGCCTTACCTCAACCCCAATGTCCGCAAGGCCAAGATCATGTCTAAAGTTGTGAGGAGGCTGTACAATCATTTTGGGGTACAACGATCCAAGGAGCAACTCAGGAAACGCTGGTCAGACCTGAAACTGAGGGAGGCCGATCAGTACAGAAAGATCAAGCGAGTTCTTCAAAAAAGTAAGTAGTTGTGTTTTGTGTTTGCTTTCTTGCTTGCATACTGCTCCATGTGGTTTGATTTTTACAAAGTTGTACATTCCAAAATGGCCACTTTCAGGTTCGTCTGTGCATTCGATCGTACTCAGCCTCGATCTTTCTGCCACTGTCATGATCGTGTGTGTCCATTCGATCGTACGCAACCTCGATCGTTCGGCCACTTATAATACGATGTTTGGTGTTTTTTTAGGGGAAAGGAAGTTTGTTCTCACTAGAAATGTCATCAAGAATGTAAAGCCAATTTATTCAATGTAAAGGAGAGGTCACCCAGTAGCTGTTTACCCATCTGGACTCTAGAGCACTAGTGCTGGGACACCCAAACCCCCTTTTTATTAGGCTTTTCCACACATGTGCTCCAGTGGATACTAGAGGGGGGTCTCCATCACACAAACTTCTACCAAAAAGCTAGTAAGTTTAGCACCTTTACAAAGTGACTACATTCATGTAGTTGCCATTTGTAACTGGCCAAACAAAAATAGTGTCCGTCACTTTCAAGCAATGTTTGTCATTTCCTATTTCTGCCCTCAATAGATTGTGTTGCTAAATCTTCCTTTTGTACATTCTCATAGGGGAGCGAAAACTTGGGCCGTCTGAGGAAACCCCAAAACCAACACCTCCCAAAAAAGGTGAAAGAGCAGAAGCAGAGGAGGAGGAGGAGGAAGGAGAGATCATCGAACTTGGAGAAATTGTCACCACAACAGGTGAGTGTGGGAGAACACAGCTACTGGTAAGCTAATCAATGTATGGCTGCCTCATTTCCAACACCCGATTTTTGTTTGTTTGTGGTTTTTAGGTGACGTGGATGTTGTGGAAGAAAAATCGCACTTTACCACAGAGAGTGCCCACGTACTCATCGGGGAGATAATGGTCTGCAATAGAGATCTAGATTACATAAAGCAAAACATCAATGATGTTCAACAAAAATTGAAGAACATCATTGATGTTTTAGGAAAAATATGAAAACGCACCAAGTAATTAACACACATTTGTGCCAGCTTCTGAACACATTTGCAACTTAAGAACTGTGTGAAATTTGGAACATGCACACATTGTGTCCACATGTGCTAGCTCCCATCATGGTGGATGAATGCCAACGTTTTTTTGGGGGTGCAACCACTTTACGAACTACGAAAGTGGTTGTGGTGAAGGGGTTGCACCCCCAAAAAACGTCCATTCATCCCCATGATGGAAAATGGCACTTTTGAAGCTTCTAGGCATGTGTTTTACCATCTAATGACCATTTTCAGACACAAATTGTGTGCATGTTCTAAATTTCCACTTTCCAGGGGTGACCCCCCCATGTGATGAAGGCAAGATCAAACCCACTTTGAACATATAGTCATGTCTGATCTTGTCTTCACTTTACAAAGTTGAACTTTCCTAGTTCCTAGGTTCTGTTTTGCTCCATGCCTGGTTTTACCAATTGCGGAATGTTTGTAAACAATGTTGTAAATAACCAAGATGTTGTCAGTTTGGGCGTGAAGATTGTAAACGCACTTGTGAATGTTTTCCAAGTAAACTTTTTTATTTTTCTAAATGTGTGGCTTCCTTATTTAAAAAACACAATGCATTATGTATGTCAAATGTAAAGGATATGGGGGGCAATGGGTGTTATTTACTAAAGGCAAGTCCACTTTGCACTGCAAGTTTCTTTTCCAGGGCACTTTTTCACTGCACTTGTAGAGCATAGTGGATTTGACTAAGGTAAATGACACCCACAGTGCTTTGTACGAAAACACGGAGCACAGCATTTTTGAGAATACACACATGTCTGACCTGGTGATGAAAAGGAGTATTTTGGGTGTCAGTTATGCACTACAAACCTTCTCTAGAACAAAGGTTAGGTATCAAACACACAACATGAGAATAATCTTTTTGGGAAGAAGAGACTGTTACCTCCTTTTGCCCAGAAAGTGCATTCCCACTGTCGAAGGCAAAGGGAAAAAATTTCAAGGTAAAATAAGCTAAAAAGAATAGTGAAATGACAAGAAATCATAGGTTGGTTGAAATATCAGATTTATTAAAAAATGCCTCTCACACATCGTCAGGCAGAGCAATGGCCCCCCTACCCACAAAGTACTCCATATATTGCTCGCGGACCGCGCGGGCATTTAGAGGGGGCAAGGCTGGACGTGCCACTTGAAGGGCTGTGAGGTCCGCATTTGGAGGGCCCTCCACATCTGGGCCAACGGGCACCACATAGTTCCTGTTATGTCTTTTGAGGAAGTTGTGCAATATGCAACAGGCTAGAACTATGTGGTTCAGTTTGTATTCCGCCAAGTTAATTGCCGTCAAGAACAGGCGGAAGCGGCTGGCCAGGATGCCAAAAGTGTTCTCCACAACTCTTCTGGCTCTGGACAGCCTGTAGTTGAAGACCCTCTGGTCTGGGGTGAGGGTCCTCATCGGGAACGGCCTCATCAGATGGGGAGTCAACGCAAACGCTTCATCTGCGACAAAGACGAAGGGGAGTCCTTCTGCATTCTCCTCTGGAGGTGGCAAGCACAGACTGCCACTTTGGAGACGCCAGTAGAACTCCGTGTGCGCAATGGCACCACCATCCGAGATCCGGCCGTTCATCCCCACGTCCACATACATAAATTCATATGTTGCCGACACCACCGCCAACATCACTACACTATTAAACCCTTTATAATTATAATAGTGGGACCCCGAGTTGGGCGGTGGGACGATGCGGACGTGTTTCCCATCAATTGCCCCTCCGCAGTAGGGATGGGCCCGGTGCTCGATGCGAACCCACGTTCGCATCGAGCACCGGGCGTTCGCTCGCTCGGCGAGCCCAGAACTATTTTGGCCGCGCGAATCACGTTCGTGTGAGGCGAGCGGCCCCGCAATGCATTGCGGCCGGCGCGGCCGGCGCAGTGCATTGCTGGCTGCTGATTGGCCAAGCATGCACTGTGACCCCGCATGCTTGGCCAATCACAGCCCCGGAAACTCGAAGAGCCATAATTGGCTACAGGCAGGACGCCTGTAGCCAATTACAGCTCAGGGGCTGTAGTACACGCCCCCCCCTATAAAAGGCCGCCACGCCGTCTGCGCCGGTCACATGCTGTTCCGGCGCAGATAGAGCAGGCTAGATCTGTGACACTCTGCTGGATTTAGTTAGTTAGAGAGATTTACTTAGAGAGATTGAGTTAGATAGATTCATTCATTTAGATTGATTTAGAAAGAGGGGCTTGTAGTGTGTTCGTGGCAGGCAGGCAGAGCTCCTATATTTTGTTCCCAGAAGCACCTATAGGACTTGTAGTGTGTTCGTGGCAGGCAGGCAGAGCTCCTATATTTTGTTCACAGAAGCACCTATAGGACTTGTAGTGTGTTCGTGGCAGGCAGGCAGAGCTCCTATATTTTGTTCCCAGAAGCACCTATAGGACTTGTAGTGTGTTCGTGGCAGGCAGGCAGAGCTCCTATATTTTGTTCCCAGAAGCACCTATAGGACTTGTAGTGTGTTCCTGGCAGGCAGGCAGAGCTCCTATATTTTTTTTCCCAGAAGCACCTATAGGACTTGTAGTGTGTTCGTGGCAGGCAGGCAGAGCTCCTATATTTTGTTCCCAGAAGCACCTATAGGACTTGTAGTGTGTTCCTGGCAGGCAGGCAGAGCTCCTATATTTTGTTCCCAGAAGCACCTATAGGACTTGAAGTGTGTTAGTCCCATCACACAGAGATCATATATTTTGTTCCCAGAAGCACCTATAGGACTTGAAGTGTGTTAGTCCCATCACACAGAGATCATATATTTTTTTCCCAGAAGCACCTATAGGACTTGAAGTGTGTTAGTCCAATCACACAGAGATCATATATTTTGTTCCTAGAAGCACCTATAGGACTTGAAGTGTGTTAGTCCCATCACACAGAGATCATATATTTTGTTCCCAGAAGCACCTATAGGACTTGAAGTGTGTTAGTCCCATCACACAGAGATCATATATTTTCTTCCCAGAAGCACCTATAGGACTTGAAGTGTGTTAGTCCAATCACACAGAGATCATATATTTTGTTCCCAGAAGCACCTATAGGACAAGCGCATGCACGCTTGGGGTGACGTTACAGGGAGGTTTGAGTTATAGGTCACAGCAGGTCAGGATGCCCACTAGAGGAGTATACAGAATATAAGGACGCCAAGTGCATGAGATATATATATTTACACATATTAATTTTAAAATAATATTCCTATACTGACTCCATTTTGCCAGAGGCTCTATATAATGGCAGTTTAATTTTAATTGTAAAGTTGATATATAGCGGCGTTTTAAGTCCTTGATATCATGCATAATAAATACTACTAACTGTTAATGAAGTTTAAATATTAAGGTATAAATCACCTTTTGCACAATTTAGCTATGACATATGAAGATTCATGCGGCACATATATAATATATAATTTATAGAGAAACGCATACCCGGGTGATATTGTTCATCCGACATGTCATGCGTAAATGCATATAAATACACAGAGTATGTGACAGCTGGGAAGCTGAGAACAAATTGCCGTCTATCTACAAAATATGAGAAATAGAAAATTACCTTATCTGGCTATCATGTAGATAGCCTGACTACATAGACCCTAAAGGTCACAAGATATTTATTATATTTATTATATTTATTATTATATTGTATTTATATTTATTATATTTATAATATTCCGCATACTCCATAACCATAGTCTGCAGACTTCATATGGTAATTTGATATATGATAATATAATTTTATATATAATTTTATATAATATAATTTTATATATATTTTTAGCTTTTATATATTTTTTAGCTTTTATATTTTCATATGCAAGTTTAATTTGAATTTTATGTCTATTTTTACCTATTTTTACTATTGCACATGTAATGAAATCATAATAATATTCTGTCGCAAGCTAATATAGCAATATAATGTAAAAAAGTCATATCGCCTAAATTGTCATTATGGATGTCGTTTGGAGGTATAATGACGGCCATACACCATAAGATTAGCAGCCGACCAATCGCGGCTCCCCCGCAGTACACTAAGAGGATGGTGACTGATACACAATGGCAATAAACAAAAGCCTTATTAACACACTTGGGATTGGTGGAATATATGATTCCAAGGGGGAAATAGGCATACAACAATTAATCTAACCGGTATCTACATAATGACAGGCGACATGACAACATATAAGGAGAAGCGGTTGTATGTGATTTTCAGAATACAAACATCCGCAGATGAATTACATGAAATGAATGAAATTAATAGGACAAACGTAACCCAATGAGGATAAATGCATTTTGCCATTTTTATTTTGATTGTTTTAAATATATAAAGGCTTAAATGCTATGTATATACATTCCATAGGGATAGTTATCTATCATTACTGTGGCTTGCTACCCTTGATTGGCCGTAAGTTATATCCATCAAGAGCGGCAGGCATCCGGATTGGTGACAATCCAGGAGACTCACAGATAAATATCACACTTCCTGAGTGAGGCCACACCCTCAGACGACGTCCGGAAGTGACGAAACGCGTCAGGGTCGTGGCCTCACAGGAAGTGACGTGTGTGCGTTCCAACGTGCGCTCCAGCCGGCTGAGACACCAGGAAGTGTATGAGGATTCTATACACAGCGGTCTTTCAGCGTGGTTTCCGGTGGACGGGATCATTACAGGCAGAGTGCCGTTTTACTTTATTCAAAGTCTATTAATCACTGTATTGTGGTACGCATATTTTACTTGGGGGGGATATGGGGAATTATAAATAAACACCCTTTTTCCAAACTGTACTGCGCTATGTGCTATATTTTTCTTCTATGCTGAACACTGTGGGAGGAGATCCACTCTGATGTATGCAGAAGTAAGAAAAGCAGACGAGCCAAAGATGCTGCAGGGCTTATTGATTGTCTGATTGATACGCTTATACCTTTCTTTGCTCTGGTGAGTGCATCCCCAAAGGGGAGTTTTTTACCCACACGAGGTGATAGAAATTGCTACCGGTGGAAGCCTCATCACTGATCACAGAGAGAACTCTTTAACTGCACTTCGTACAGACTGTTGTTCATGATTACAAGAATTATTTATGAACTTGTCATTTTAAGTTTATAGCGCTGCTGCGATATTTTATAGAGATAGCACCTATAAGGGTGTTGGGACTCTTTTCAGATATCGCCATATCACCATTCTTACTTTTGATTTTACAGCAGCTGCTTGATTATTATATGTAAATATATATGAATTTTATCCATCCACATCTTATCATATTTATATCATATTTATATTATATTCATTTATCCTTATGTGCATATATATTTATTGATATTGATTGATTTTTATACTTTAAAATATTTATATCCATGAGCGCAGAGTGATATACCTAAGAGGGCGGCCTTTTTATCTTCGGTTTATCCACATAACATATTTTGCTTTTTTAACTCTGCAGCTATGGAGGTTTTAAAGTTTTTGAGTAATCGTCACATTGATATGGATGCATTTTTTACAAATCATGAACCTACACCAAGTGAAGTAAATTATAATGGATGCAGCATTGAGCAATACCCTAGAAAAACAGGTCCGAGCCTGGTGGGATATATTCACTATGGAATATTATATAAGTGAAAAAATTATCATCCGAAGCCTGAGATGGGACGTGTCCCCTCAGGATGGTCTTGATGACCCAGAGTCCAGCCAGGAATGGCTGGACTTTTTTAATGGAGTTGGATACAAACTCCAAGAGCTTATATTACAACGCAAGAAAAAGAAAATGGCCAATATAGAGCTTAAAATCAAAAACCTACAAAAAGAATTAGAACCCATAAAAGACAGCCAACAGATCATTGATTTTAATTTAAGAACACAAAAGAAACTAGAAAAGGTAGATAAGGACACACAAAAAAAGAAGATAAAAAAGTATCAGAGAGATCTTAATGATTTTAAGAACAACACTATTTATTCGTGGCAACAGCTGAACACACAGGGGACTAATCAAGCCCCACCGTATTCAACACTCCAAGAAAGAACACATCCTCACACAGTCCCTACTCATATACCAACAGAACTCAGCACCCCAGTGACACAAAGAAATAGAGTACAAAATGAAGTGGATTCCCCTGTATACTACTCCACTCCCACTAAAAGGGGTAGAGGGAAATCTAATACGAACAGAGGAAGAACAAATACCGGATACCAAGAGGCCCCCCAATATAGAACAACCTATAATGCCCCGCCCCAATATAAAAACCAGCCCCCATACCAGCAGGACGGGTACTATGCACACTACCAGACACGTCCTTTTTTAGGGAGGGGGAGGGGGGGACCCTGGAGAGGTCGGGGGGCCCAACCACGGAGGGGAAGGCCCCCGGGATACCCCCAACCTCCAGGACACCATCAATCCCACCCTCCCCACAGGGAGGGACAGGGAATGACACCCCAGATGAACCCACAACCATGGTCCCAAAGAGGGGAAAGACGAGAAGAAATACCAGAGGTTGTAGGGCAGGGCGGCGGTCCCAACAAAAGAAGAAGGGGCTCAGAGTAACTGGGATTTATAATTTAACACCAGTGGAGCTATCACATAAGGAGCTCAACATATTGAACTTGGGATTAAAATGTGGTATAAAAAAACCTATAAACAAGTTTGATGTATACATTGACGTTCATAAGTACGTAAGGAAATTAAATATAAAAAAGCATTTTTTGGGAATCACTCCTGGGATTAGACCTGCTGTGACCTATACGAATGGGGTGATAAACAGTGGGCTAAAAAATAGATCCCTGTTCAATCCCCCAAATAACCCCAACCATCAGATTGAAGTGTTCAAGGGATTGGTACTCCAGGACTTAGAAAACATTAGGCCAAAAAAAGAAATAAATGTCAGGCATATCAATGAAGGCATAGAAATGCTGGAAAAACGTAAGGACATTGTGATCAGACCTGCTGACAAAGGGGGTGGAGTGGTACTGCTAACTAAGGAATACTATGAAAATCAGATAAAAATGATGTTATCAGACACTACCACGTACAAGAAGTTAAACAAGGACCCAACACTATCATATAGAAACCAATTGGAAACACTGGTTGATATGGGTAGCGTGACTGGAGTCCTATCAAGCAAAGAAAGAAAATACTTGACACCAATGAGTAGCAGGGTTCCAACACTTTACACACTACCCAAAATACATAAAGATCCAGCGAATCCACCAGCAAGACCAATAGTTAACAGCATTGAATCGGTTTCCTCTAGGTTGGGTCAATATTTGGATAAGTTCCTTCAAACCAGTGTACAGGACACTAGATCATATCTAAGAGATACCAAGAATTTTTTGAATCTCCTAGAGAACGTCGATCTCACTAATAAACCCCAAGTTTGGCTTGTAACTGCAGACGTATCGTCACTATACTCAGTAATCCAACATGATGATGCCCTATTGGCCCTAAATTGGGCCTTGTGTAAGAGAGACGATATCCCCCATAATCAAAAAATGTTTTTAAGGAACAGTCTGGATTTCTGCCTCAGCCACAATTATTTTTGGTTCGACAGTACGTTTTATTCTCAACAACGCGGAGTAGCCATGGGTGCCAAATTTGCACCAAGTATAGCAAATTTATTCATGGCGGAGTGGGAAGATAAAACGATTTTTAACAAACAACGGACTGAGTTAGTGTTTTATAAACGTTTTATAGACGATTTATTTTTTATATGGGCAGGGCAGGAAGAGGATTTAAATGTGTTTTTAGAGTTTTTAAATAAAAATGACCGCAACATTGTTTTAACGTCTGAAAGAAGCAAAGAGGAAATCAATTATCTGGATGTCACGATCTACATAAAAGGAGGCAATTTGGAAACTAAGGTATTTTTTAAAAAAACAGACAGAAATAGTTACTTACCAATTACAAGTGGGCATCACCCGCAATGGCTAAAAAACATACCTAAAGGACAAATCATGCGGGTACGCCGAAACTGTTCAGAAGACGAGAATTTTACCACCCAGGCAAATATTTTAGCAGATAGATTTGTAACTAAAGGTTACAACCCTAACATCTTGGAGAAGGTAGTGGAAGAAGTGAGAAGAATACCGAGATCCACCTGCCTGGTAGAGAAAAGGCCAAATGAAGACACTCCACCGGAAGAACCAAAAGAGAAGAATAGGAACACTACCGATAAAGAATGGGGTTTCATTTCCGGGTTTCATGCCCAATTCAGAGATGTGGAGAAAATATTTAAACAACACTGGCACGTATTAATGCTGGATAAAAAATTGAAAACGGAACTACCCCCGATGCCGCAGTTTATCTACAGAAAAGCAACCAATTTTGGAGATAAAATTGTACGAAAGATTCTGGATCCGCCGAAACAACCACCAACCTTTTGGGACCAAAACGGGTTCTTCGCCTGCAGGCGGTGTAAGGCATGCAGAGAAGTGGACACCCCATGCAGAGCTTTAGATACATTCGTCTCTCCAGTCAATAACCAAACATTCACTGTGGAACAGTTTATCACATGCAATACCACGCACGTGGTATACGCATTAAAATGCCCATGCGGGCTCATGTATATTGGAAGAACGAAAAGAAAATTAAGGGTGCGAATTGCAGAGCACATTCATAACATTCAAATAGGGTTCAAGGACCATAATGTATCTCTGCATTTCAAATTAAAGCACAACAAAGACGCTTCAGGATTGCTATTTTGGGGAGTGGAACATATACAACCACATTGGAGGGGTATGAATCTGGTAAGGGAATTATCGAAACGAGAAACTTACTGGATATATGCCACAGACGTTTTAGTACCAAAAGGCCTAAACGTAGAACTGGACATTAACTGTTTTATAAGTGACACCTGAAGAATAAAGTGAAGTACATAGATTTTAAGGGAATACTTTTAACAGAACCTTCTAACAGAATTTTAATAAGAATATTTTATTTTATTTTATTTTCAATGGATCGTGACCTTATCCAGCCTTGGGGTCACAGTGTGGCATGGTGGCACTTAGTTTTATACACGGGCCAGTGTTCAGACGATCACAATATTTATACACACGCTAGATTTTATATTAATTATATATGCATACACATTAATTTTATTTTTAATATGTTTTTATATATTATATATTTTATATATTTTATATGCCTAATGAGCAGTCATTTAACAGATTTTATGGGTTTTACTTATATTATTGAATAAACACCGACAATAAGTCCTGTCTCCATCACAATAATGTATGCGCACATTGCTTGCGCATGCACGCTTGGGGTGACGTTACAGGGAGGTTTGAGGTATGGGTCACAGCAGGTCAGGATGCCCACTAGAGGAGTATACAGAATATAAGGACGCCAAGTGCATGAGAGATATATATATTTACACATATTAATTTAAAATAATATTCCTATACTGACTCCATTTTTCCAGAGGCTCTATATAATGGCAGTTTAATTTTAATTGTAAAGTTGATATATAGCGGCGTTTTAAGTCCTTGATATCATGCATAATAAATACTACTAACTGTTAATGAAGTTTAAATATTAAGGTATAAATCACCTTTTGCACAATTTAGCTATGATATATGAAGATTCATGCGGCACATATATAACATATAATTTATAGAGAAACGCATACCCGGGTGATATTGTTCATCCGACATGTCATGCGTAAATGCATATTAATACACAGAGTATGTGACAGCTGGGAAGCTGAGAACAAATTGCCGTCTATCTACAAAATATGAGAAATAGAAAATTACCGTATCTGGCTATCATGTAGATAGCCTGATTACATAGACCCTAAAGGTCACAAGATATTTATTATATTTATTTATTATTATATTGTATTTATATTTATTATATTTATAATATTCCGCATACTCCATAACCATAGTCTGCAGACTTCATATGGTAATTTGATATATGATAATATAATTTTATATATAATTTTATATAATATAATTTTATATATATTTTTAGCTTTTATATATTTTTTAGCTTTTATAATTTCATATGCAAGTTTAATTTGAATTTTATGTCTATTTTTACCTATTTTTACTATTGCACATGTAATGAAATCATAATAATATTCTGTCGCAAGCTAATATAGCAATATAATGTAAAAAAGTCATATCGCCTAAATTGTCATTATGGATGTCGTTTGGAGGTATAATGACGGCCATACACCATAAGATTAGCAGCCGACCAATCGCGGCTCCCCCGCAGTACACTAAGAGGATGGTGACTGATACACAATGGCAATAAACAAAAGCCTTATTAACACACTTGGGATTGGTGGAATATATGATTCCAAGGGGGAAATAGTCATACAACAATTAATATAACCGGTATCTACATAATGACAGGCGACATGACAACATATAAGGAGAAGCGGTTGTTTGTGATTTTCAGAATACAAACATCCGCAGATGAATTACATGAAATGAATGAAATTAATAGGACAAACGTAACCCAATGAGGATAAATGCATTTTGCCATTTTTATTTTTGATTGTTTTAAATATATAAAGGCTTAAATGCTATGTATATACATTCCATAGGGATAGTTATCTATCATTACTGTGGCTTGCTACCCCTGATTGGCCGTAAGTTATATCCATCAGGAGCGGCAGGCATCCGGATTGGTGACAATCCAGGAGACTCACAGATAAATATCACACTTCCTGAGTGAGGCCACACCCTCAGACGACGTCCGGAAGTGACGAAACGCGTCAGGGTCGTGGCCTCACAGGAAGTGACGTGTGTGCGTTCCAACGTGCGCTCCAGCCGGCTGAGACACCAGGAAGTGTATGAGGATTCTATACACAGCGGCCTTTCAGCGTGGTTTCCGGTGGACGGGATCATTACAGGCAGAGTGCCGTTTTACTTTATTCAAAGTCTATTAATCACTGTATTGTGGTACGCATATTTTACTTGGGGGGGATATGGGGAATTATAAATAAACACCCTTTTTTCCAAACTGTACTGCGCTATGTGCTATATTTTTCTTCTATGCTGAACACTGTGGGAGGAGATCCACTCTGATGTATGCAGAAGTAAGAAAAGCAGACGAGCCAAAGATGCTGCAGGGCTTATTGATTGTCTGATTGATACGCTTATACCTTTCTTTGCTCTGGTGAGTTCATCCCCAAAGGGGAGTTTTTTACCCACACGAGGTGATAGAAATTGCTACCGGTGGAAGCCTCATCACTGATCACAGAGAGAACTCTTTAACTGCACTTCGTACAGACTGTTGTTCATGATTACAAGAATTATTTATGAACTTGTCATTTTAAGTTTATAGCGCTGCTGCGATATTTTATAGAGATAGCACCTATAAGGGTGTTGGGACTCTTTTCAGATATCGCCATATCACCAGGACTTGAAGTGTGTTAGTCCCATCACACAGAGATCATATATTTTGTTCCCAGAAGCACCTATAGGACTTGAAGTGTGTTAGTCCCATCACACAGAGATCATATATTTTGTTCCCAGAAGCACCTATAGGACTTGAAGTGTGTTAGTCCCATCACACAGAGATCATATATTTTGTTCCCAGAAGCACCTATAGGACTTGAAGTGTGTTAGTCCCATCACACAGAGATCATATATTTTGTTCCCAGAAGCACCTATAGGACTTGAAGTGTGTTAGTCCCATCACACAGAGATCATATATTTTGTTCCCAGAAGCACCTATAGGACTTGAAGTGTGTTAGTCCCATCACACAGACCTATATTTTTTCCCAGAAGCACCTATAGGACTTGAAGTGTGTTAGTCCGATCACACAGAGATCATATATTTTGTTCCCAGAAGCACCTATAGGACTTGAAGTGTGTTAGTCCCATCACACAGAGATCATATATTTTCTTCCCAGAAGCACCTATAGGACTTGAAGTGTGTTAGTCCAATCACACAGAGATCATATATTTTGTTCCCAGAAGCACCTATAGGACTTGAAGTGTGTTAGTCCCATCACACAGAGATCTATATTTTCTTCCCAGAAGCACCTATAGGACTTGAAGTGTGTTAGTCCCATCACACAGAGATCATATATTTTGTTCCCAGAAGCACCTATAGGACTTGAAGTGTGTTAGTCCCATCACACAGAGATCATATATTTTGTTCCCAGAAGCACCTATAGGACTTGAAGTGTGTTAGTCCCATCACACAGACCTATATTTTCTTCCCAGAAGCACCTATAGGACTTGAAGTGTGTTAGTCCCATCACACAGAGATCATATATTTTGTTCCCAGAAGCACCTATAGGACTTGAAGTGTGTTAGTCCCATCACACAGAGATCATATATTTTTTCCCAGAAGCACCTATAGGACTTGAAGTGTGTTAGTCCCATCACACAGAGATCATATATTTTCTTCCCAGAAGCACCTATAGGACTTGAAGTGTGTTAGTCCAATCACACAGAGATCATATATTTTGTTCCCAGAAGCACCTATAGGACTTGAAGTGTGTTAGTCCCATCACACAGACCTATATTTTCTTCCCAGAAGCACCTATAGGACTTGAAGTGTGTTAGTCCCATCACACAGAGATCATATATTTTGTTCCCAGAAGCACCTATAGGACTTGAAGTGTGTTAGTCCCATCACACAGAGATCATATATTTTCTTCCCAGAAGCACCTATAGGACTTGAAGTGTGTTAGTCCCATCACACAGAGATCATATATTTTGTTCCCAGAAGCACCTATAGGACTTGAAGTGTGTTAGTCCCATCACACAGACCTATATTTTCTTCCCAGAAGCACCTATAGGACTTGAAGTGTGTTAGTCCCATCACACAGAGATCATATATTTTGTTCCCAGAAGCACCTATAGGACTTGAAGTGTGTTAGTCCCATCACACAGAGATCATATATTTTGTTCCCAGAAGCACCTATAGGACTTGAAGTGTGTTAGTCCCATCACACAGAGATCCTATATTTTCTTCCAGAAGCACCCATAGGACTTGAAGTGTGTTAGTGGCATCACACAGAGCTCCTATATTTTTTCCCAGAAGCACCCATAGGACTTCTAGTGTGTTAGTCCATCACACAGAGCTCCTATATTTTCTTCCCAGCAGCACCCATAGGACTTCTAGTGTGTTAGTGGCATCACACAGAGCTCCTCTATTTTCTTTGCAGAAGCACCCATAGGACTTCTAGTGTGTTAGTGGCATCACACAGAGCTCCTATATTTTCTTCTCAGAAGCACCCACAGGACTTCTAGTGTGTTAGTGGCATCACACAGAGCTCCTCTATTTTCTTCTCAGCAGCACCCACAGGACTTCTAGTGTGTTAGTGGCATCACACAGAGCTCCTCTATTTTCTTTGCAGAAGCACCCATAGGACTTCTAGTGTGTTAGTGGCATCACACAGAGCTCCTCTATTTTCTTTGCAGAAGCACCCATAGGACTTCTAGTGTGTTAGTGGCATCACACAGAGCTCCTCTATTTTCTTTGCAGAAGCACCCATAGGACTTCTAGTGTGTTAGTGGCATCACACAGAGCTCCTCTATTTTCTTTGCAGAAGCACCCATAGGACTTCTAGTGTGTTAGTGGCATCACACAGAGCTCCTATATTTTCTTCTCAGCAGCACCCACAGGACTTCTAGTGTGTTAGTGGCATCACACAGAGCTCCTCTATTTTCTTTGCAGAAGCACCCATAGGACTTCTAGTGTGTTAGTGGCATCACACAGAGCTCCTATATTTTCTTCTCAGAGCACCCACAGGACTTCTAGTGTGTTAGTGGCATCACACAGAGCTCCTCTATTTTCTTCTCAGAAGCACCCACAGGACTTCTAGTGTGTTAGTGGCATCACACAGAGCTCCTCTATTTTCTTCTCAGCAGCACCCACAGGACTTCTAGTGTGTTAGTGGCATCACACAGAGCTCCTCTATTTTCTTTGCAGAAGCACCCATAGGACTTCTAGTGTGTTAGTGGCATCACACAGAGCTCCTCTTTTTTCTTTGCAGAAGCACCCATAGGACTTCTAGTGTGTTAGTGGCATCACACAGAGCTCCTCTTTTTTTTTGCAGAAGCACCCATAGGACTTCTAGTGTGTTAGTGGCATCACACAGAGCTCCTATATTTTCTTCTCAGCAGCACCCACAGGACTTCTAGTGTGTTAGTGGCATCACACAGAGCTCCTCTATTTTCTTTGCAGAAGCACCCATAGGACTTCTAGTGTGTTAGTGGCATCACACAGAGCTCCTATATTTTCTTCTCAGCAGCACCCACAGGACTTCTAGTGTGTTAGTGGCATCACACAGAGCTCCTCTATTTTCTTTGCAGAAGCACCCATAGGACTTCTAGTGTGTTAGTGGCATCACACAGAGCTCCTCTATTTTCTTTGCAGAAGCACCCATAGGACTTCTAGTGTGTGTTAGTGGCATCACACAGAGCTCCTCTATTTTCTTCTCAGCAGCACCCACAGGACTTCTAGTGTGTTAGTGGCATCACACAGAGCTCCTCTATTTTCTTTGCAGAAGCACCCATAGGACTTCTAGTGTGTTAGTGGCATCACACAGAGCTCCTATATTTTCTTCTCAGCAGCACCCACAGGACTTCTAGTGTGTTAGTGGCATCACACAGAGCTCCTCTATTTTCTTTGCAGAAGCACCCCATAGGACTTCTAGTGTGTTAGTGGCATCACACAGAGCTCCTCTTTTTTCTTTGCAGAAGCACCCATAGGACTTCTAGTGTGTTAGTGGCATCACACAGAGCTCCTATTTTTCTTCTCAGCAGCACCCACAGGACTTCTAGTGTGTTAGTGGCATCACACAGAGCTCCTATATATTCTTCTCAGCAGCACCCACAGGACTACCGACTACAATGGCTGGAAGACCGCCAAGGGGAGGCAGAGCGTGCAGAGCCAAGAACACAGGGCAGGCAGGCTCTGTTTCTAGTGGACGTGGCCGTGGACGTGGTCGTGCATCGTCATCAGCACGTGGCCATGGGACACGCGCGTCTTTGTTTTCGGCAGCTGGACATGTGGAGCCGCATCATGCTGAAGGCTTGGTAGAATGGATGACCAAGCCCTCCTCATCCTCCTCATCCTCTCTCACCCAGGCTCAGGGTACTGGCAGAGCATCATCAGCCACCCCTTCCCTAGACCCACCATGTCCTCCTGAGGAGTCCCCCGAACTCTTTGAGATTCGAAGGCTCGGATGATGATACCCAGCTTGAGGAATCTGGCAGTACTGTTCCACCAGCTGCAGCTTACTGCCAGGTTTGCTCTAGTGGTGAAGAGGGAGGGGATGATGAGGTCACTGACTCCACGTGGGTGCCTGAAGGGAGAGAGGATGAGGAGGAGGACGAGGAGGAGGAGGATGCGGCGTCACATGTCCAACGAGGCAGGGTGCCCCCTGGAGGCCAGGTAGAGGCCAGCACAGCAACTGTACAACACCGCAGAGCTCCGCCTGTGCAGGGCGCTGCCTCTGCACGTTAGCAGAAAAGTTCTTTGGTGTGGGCCTTTTTTGAGACGAGTGCAGCAGATCGCACCACTGCTATTTGCAATATTTGTCTCAAGCGTATCTCGCGTGGCCAAAACATCAGCCGCTTGGGCACCACAAGCATGACCAGACATATGGCGACCTGCCATGCAGCTCGTTGGCAGGCACACATAAAAGACCCACACCAAAGAACTAAGCGGACCTCTCCTTGCTCCTCCTCAGCTGGGATCTCCATCCCCACTACACCTTCAGTCCTCTCTGAAAGCTGCTCTGAGAGGACTGAAGGTGTAGAATTAGGTGTGTCACAACCAAGTACTTGCAGTACACCGACGTCCGATTGCAGCAGGCAAATTTCCCTGCCCCAGCTGCTGGACCGTAGAAAGAAGTACACTCCCAGCCATCCACATGCCCAGCGGTTGAATGCTAGCCTGGCTAAATTGCTAGCACTTCAACTGCTGCCTTTTCAGTTGGTAGACTCGGCCCCCTTCCGTGAGTTTGTTCAATGTGCGGTTCCTCAGTGGCAGGTTCCCAAACGCCACTTTTTCTCACGGAAGGCGATTCCGTCTCTCTACCGGCATGTGGAGGGCAATGTCCATGCCTCGCTGGACAGGGCGGTCAGCGGTAAGGTGCATATTACCGCTGACTCATGGTCCAGCAGGCATGGACAGGGACGGTACCTTTCTTTCACGGCCCATTGGGTCACTCTATTGGCAGCTGGGAGGGATGCAGGACAAGGTGCAGTAGTGTTGGAGGTTGTTCCGCCACCACGCCTCCAAAACGCTACTACTGCTACTGGTTGTGACACACCTCTCTCCTCCACCCCCCCTCCTCTTCTTCTTCCTCCAGTGCTCTGTCCTTGGAACCAGCGGTGCTCCGTAGGCGTACAAGGGGCTACGCAAGTACGCAGGCAAAAAGATGCCATGCCGTGCTTGCGCTGGTGTGTTTGGGGGACAGGAGCCACACTGGGCCAGAGGTTCTGGCAGCTCTGCAGGGGCAGGCCGAGAGGTGGTTGACGCCACGTCAGCTTAAGCCAGGAATGGTCGTTTCTGACAATGGCACCAACCTCCTCTCCGCCCTGCGACAGGGGCAGCTCACCCATGTGCCCTGCATGGCTCACGTCCTCAACCTGGTGGTGCAGCGGTTCTTGGGCAGGTTCCCAGGCTTACAGGATGTCCTGAGGCAGGCCAGGAAAGTCTGTGTGCATTTCCGCCGATCTTATAATGCCAGTGCTCGGCTGACTGAGCTGCAAAAGGAGCTGAACCTGCCCAAGAACCGCCTAATATGTGACATGCCCACCAGGTGGAACTCAACGTTGGCCATGCTGCAGCGACTGCACACGCAGCAGAGGGCCATCAATGAGTACCTTTGCGACTATGGCACCAGGACAGGGTCAGGGGAGCTTGGTTTTTTTTCCCCACGTCAGTGGAGCATGATCAGGGATGCATGCACTGTCCTCTCACCATTTGAGGAGGCCACGAGGATGGTGAGCAGTGACAGTGCATGCATCAGTGACACTGTCCCTCTTGTCCACCTGTTGGAGCATACGCTGCGTGGGATAATGGACAGGGCACTTGAGGCAGAACAGAGGCAGGAAGAGGAGGACTTCCTTGCCTCTCAAGGCCCCCTTTATCCGGACAGTGTTCCTCCTGTCCCACCCATCACACAGGAAGAGGATGAGGAGGAGGAGGAGGAGGAGGAGGAGGAGGATTGTGTGAGCATGGAGGTGGAGCCTGGCACTCAGCATCAGCAGCAGCAGTCTTTTAGGGATGATGTACAGTCCCAACAAACCAGTGGACTTGTACGTGGCTGGGAGGAGGTGGCTGGCGATCATGTCATCCTCAGTGACCCAGAAGACTCCGGACCGAATGCCTCAGCTAACCTACGCTGCATGGCCTCCCTGATCCTGCAAAGCCTGCGGAAGGATCCTCGTGTTCTTCGGATCAAGGAGAGGGACCATTACTGGCTGGCCACTCTCCTTGATCCGCGGTACAAGGGTAAGGTTGCGGACCTTATCTTGCCGTCGCAGAGGGAGCAGAGGATGAGACATCTCAGGGAGGCCTTGCAGAAAGGTCTGTGCAACGCGTTCCCAGAAACTGGGAGGCTACAAACTCCTGGTCCTGGGCGACGAGTAGCTGAGGCTTCGGTCAGTAGCAGAAGGAGCGGTGGGGAAGGTGGACGTCTGACCGATGCGTTCAGACAATTTTTTAGTCCGCAGCCCCAAGGTATGATCGGTTCCAGCAACCATCGCCAGCGTCTGATATACATGGTGCAGGAATACCTTGGGGCAAGGTCAGACTTGGACACCTTTCCCACCGAAAATCCTCTGGCTTACTGGGTCCTGAGGATGGATCACTGGCCAGAGCTTGCACAGTATGCAATTGAGCTACTGGCCTGTCCTGCCTCCAGCGTTCTGTCCGAACGCACATTCAGTGCTGCTGGAGGATTTGTGACTGATCATAGGGTGCGCCTGTCCACCGCCTCGGTTGATCGACTGACCTTCATCAAAATGAATCAGTCTTGGATCACCACCAGCTACCAGGCACCTGAGGCGGATATAACCGAATAATTTTTAATGTCACATCACATCCCTTCAAGACTGCCTATGCTGATGCTGAGTGACTGTCCTCTTATGTTCACTGACTATCCTCTTCCTCCTCCTCAATGATCCATGCCACCACACCAGTGCCTAAGGCACAATTTTTCAGCCCCTGTTTAACAGGGGCGTGTACATACAATTTTTTATAAAAAAATGCTTCGCAACACTGTGCTCCAAGTACAGTATCTGTGAGGGGTTGCAGTGTTGTGGCACCAGCACCAGTGCCTAAGGCACAATTTTTCAGCCCCTGTTTAACAGGGGCGTGTACTTACAATTTTTTAAAAAAATGCTTCGCAACACGTGTGACTGCTGTGCTCCAAGTACAGTATCTGTGAGGGGTTGCAGTGTTGTGGCACCAGCACCAGTGCCTAAGGCACAATTTTTCAGCCCCTGTTTAACAGGGGCGTGTACATACAATTTTTATAAAAAAATGCTTCGCAACAATGTGCTCCAAGTACAGTATCTGTGAGGGGTTGCAGTGTTGTGGCACCAGCACCAGTGCCTAAGGCACAATTTTTCAGCCCCTGTTTAACAGGGGCGTGTACATACAATTTTTATAAAAAAATGCTTCGCAACAATGTGCTCCAAGTACAGTATCTGTGAGGGGTTGCAGTGTTGTGGCACCAGCACCAGTGCCTAAGGCACAATTTTTCAGCCCCTGTTTAACAGGGGCGTGTACTTACAATTTTTAAAAAAAATGCTTCGCAACACGTGTGACTGCTGTACTCCAAGTACAGTATCTGTGAGGGGTTGCAGTGTTGTGGCACCAGCACCAGTGCCTAAGGCACAATTTTTCAGCCCCTGTTTAACAGGGGCGTGTAATTACAATTTTTTTAAAAAAATGCTTCGCAACACGTGTGACTGCTGTGCTCCAAGTACAGTATCTGTGAGGGGTTGCAGTGTTGTGGCACCAGCACCAGTGCCTAAGGCACAATTTTTCAGCCCCTGTTTAACAGGGGCGTGTACTTACAATTTTTTTAAAAAATGCTTCGCAACACGTGTGACTGCTGTGCTCCAAGTACAGTATCTGTGAGGGGTTGCAGTGTTGTGGCACCAGCACCAGTGCCTAAGGCACAATTTTTCAGCCCCTGTTTAACAGGGGCGTGTACATACAATTTTTATAAAAAAATGCTTCGCAACAATGTGCTCCAAGTACAGTATCTGTGAGGGGTTGCAGTGTTGTGGCACCAGCACCAGTGCCTAAGGCACAATTTTTCAGCCCCTGTTTAACAGGGGCGTGTACATACAATTTTTATAAAAAAAATGCTTCGCAACAATGTGCTCCAAGTACAGTATCTGTGAGGGGTTGCAGTGTTGTGGCACCAGCACCAGTGCCTAAGGCACAATTTTTCAGCCCCTGTTTAACAGGGCGTGTACTTACAATTTTTTAAAAAAATGCTTCGCAACACGTGTGACTGCTGTGCTCCAAGTACAGTATCTGTGAGGGGTTGCAGTGTTGTGGCACCAGCACCAGTGCCTAAGGCACAATTTTTCAGCCCCTGTTTAACAGGGGCGTGTAATTACAATTTTTTAAAAAAATGCTTCGCAACACGTGTGACTGCTGTGCTCCAAGTACAGTATCTGTGAGGGGTTGCAGTGTTGTGGCACCAGCACCAGTGCCTAAGGCACAATTTTTCAGCCCCTGTTTAACAGGGGCGGGTAATTACAATTTTTTAAAAAAAAATGCTTCGCACCACGTGTGACTGCTGTGCTCCAAGTACAGTATCTGTGAGGGGTTGCAGTGTTGTGGCACCAGCACCAGTGCCTAAGGCACAATTTTTCAGCCCCTGTTTAACAGGGGCGGGTAATTACAATTTTTTAAAAAAATGCTTCGCAACACGTGTGACTGCTGTGCTCCAAGTACAGTATCTGTGAGGGGTTGCAGTGTTGTGGCACCAGCACCAGTGCCTAAGGCACAATTTTTCAGCCCCTGTTTAACAGGGCGGGTAATTACAAATCTTGATCTAATAGTTCACAGCAGGGCCCATTCCTGCGCCCACCAAGAGTAACTATGAGGGCCTACAGTCTTGTGGCAACACCGTCCACCACCACCGCCAAAGGCCCAATTTTTCTGCCCTGTTCATCAGGTGCTTGCAATTACAAATCTTGATCTAATAGTTCACAGCAGGGCCCATTCCTGCGCCCACCAAGAGTAACTATGAGGGCCTACAGTCTTGTGGCAACACCGTCCACCACCACCGCCAAAGGCCCAATTTTTCTGCCCTGTTCATCAGGTGCTTGCAATTACAAATCTTGATCTAATAACTCACAGCAGGGCCCATTCCTGCGCCCACCAAGAGTAACTATGAGGGCCTACAGTCTTGTGGCAACACCGTCCACCACCACCGCCAAAGGCCCAATTTTTCTGCCCTGTTCATCAGGTGCTTGCAATTACAAATCTTGATCTAATAACTCACAGCAGGGCCCATTCCTGCGCCCACCAAGAGTAACTGTGAGAGCTTACAGTCTTGTGGCAACACCGTCCACCACCCCCAATTTTTCTGCCCTGTTCAACAGGTGCATGCAATTACAAATCTTGATCTATTAACTCACAGCAGGGCCCATTCCTGTGCCCACCAGTCTTGTGGCTACACCAACATCTAATAGGGCAAATTTCTGCAGAGTATATACGCCAGGCCCCTACTTTCATACATCCAACTTACAAACGACTCCTACTTGCAAATGGAAAGAGAAAACAGGAAGTGAGAGGAAATCTACCCCTAGGAAGGGAAATTCTATCCTGTTAGATTTAATTTGGGAAAAAGGTATCTCCTCTCTACTGATACTTTATCACCAATCCTTGTTTCAATTAAAACCCCACTTTTTCCAAAAACATTTGTCATTGGGACGGAAAGTGAGGTGACATGTTCTGAACAGATGTGCAAAGACAGCAAATGTTACAGGGGTGATAACCCCTCTCTATGTTCTCCAAAAAGCTTAAAAATAGATTTTTTTGGGATGGAGCTACACTTCATAATGTACCTGTTCAGATTCTACTTAAGAACAAACCTAAAGCCGCAAGTGGTTTTAAATGGCTTCTTTTTTTCCTTTAAAAATGTCATTTTGTGCAAGGACAGTTCTAAACACGGGAAACACATGCCACTTCACAGGCATACTTTAGACACCCCCCAGGTACCATATTTAAAGGAAAATTTCACTTTTTTTTTTTTTCACTTTATGCATCATTAAAATGACTGCTCCCGAAAAAACGTTAGTTTTTAAAAGTTCTTTTTGCATTGATATATGTCCCCTGGGGCAGGACCCGGGTCCCCAAACCTGTTTTATGACATTAACATGCATATTGGCCGTTGTAATTAGCACTTTTGATTTCGAACGTTCGCGTCCATTATAACGTATAGGGTTCGAAAATTCGCGCAAACTTTCGGTCGGTTCGAAGGTTCTGGTGCGAACCGAACCCGGGGTGTTCGGCTCATCCCTACTCCGCAGTTAGGAAAGTCCCAACAGCTGGCAAAGTGGGAGGCCACAGTCTGCCATTCCTGTGGCGTGGAAGGGAACTGTGGAGTGAAACAAGAAAAAAAAATTTGTCACTTTGCACATAAACATTGCAAGCAGATTAGACAATCAACATCTTGGAACAAGAGCATTGTATAAAATTGGAGGCTGGAAAGTATTTGCAGAGAAAAGTAGAAGGTCCCCTTCACAGATTACTCACCCCCCATCAATCCCCACACTTCTGATGGGCCATTGGCAATAACTAGGGTTTTGGGGTGGGGGGGGGGGGGGGGGGTTGTTGGACAGGTAACCCTCTGCACTTCATTGATTGGCAAATGGCTCAATAATGTGTGCTAGTTTGGCCAGACCCTCTGTACTTAACACTATTGGCAGCCCCCAGGAAAGCTAAACTAACATTTCAAACCCCCCCCCCCCCACCAAAAACAATAAAAAAAAAAGGGGCTCTACATGAAGTAAACCACACAGCAAACATTTGTGCATATTTTAGGGGGTGTTTGTGGGCCAAAAATACTATGCAGCAGACAAAATACATTGCTTAAGTGACTAGGCCATAGGTGTCTATTGGGCCAGAAGAGCATGCTGGGGAGGTAAGTGAAGGGAAAAATGCATGAAGGAGAAAAGGGGCACAGCATATTAGAACATATTGCAATCATGGTAATTAGGGAAGGAGGTCAAAAATAGAAGACATTAGCAAACAGAGCATACATAGAATGGAATAGTAAAGTATAAATGTTACCTTAATATAGTCCTCCTGCAGGACCTCGATGATGGCAGAACAGGTCTCTGGAATAATGAGCCCCAGGGCCTGGGGAGAGATACCTGAAGAGAACTTCAAATCCTGAAGACTTCTCCCTGTCGCCAAGTACCTCAACGTGGCAACAAGCCTCTGCTCCGGAGTAATGGCTTGTCTCATGCAGGTATCCTGCCGGCTGATAAAGGGGGTCAGCAAAGCCAAAAGACGGTGAAAATCGGGGTCCGTCATCCGGAGAAAGTTCCTGAAATCATCAGGATTATTCTCCCGGATCTCACGAAGCAAAGGCATGTGCGAGAATTGGTCACGCTGAAGCAACCAATTCTTGGTCCACATACTCCTCGTCACTCTGTTCATGGACGGGTCTTGGGTCAAAGCTAAAAGCCCGACACCAATTCCGCGTACAGCACGAACTCCGCGACGAGTACGCACGGGAAACATCGCTCACAAGGTCACAAAAGGTCGGCTGGTCAGAACGGACAAACAGAAAGCACCGATAAACAGCAAGGCCTGAAAGAACGAAATGAATACCAGAAACGAGCAGACAATAAGCAGTGCAAATCAAAACGTCCTATATCAAGATATAGGCCGCAATGACCAACAAATGCGAACTGACTACACGCACTAATAAACAGATACGCACGACAAGCACAAACTGAAGAGCAGTAACGATCTGAGTCAGAAAACTGAGAAGCGCGAATCTTAAGTCACCAAACTTCGACTAACTCAAGATAAACACGGGATCAGCAGAAGGAGCCCAACGGGTGCCTGACGTGGTACTGAACTTCCCTTTTCTAATCTCGTGGACGATGACTTACGTCACGACGTTCTTGCAGACCGGATATTCCGACAACGTAGTCCGACCGTGTGTACGCAACACCAACATCGGACAAAGTACGACGGACAGGATCCGACCGACCTGGTCCGCGGATTGTCCGACCGTGTGTATGGGGCTTTAGCCTGCTGCTGTGGACATGTAAGCTATCTATGTAATGTATTCTCTCTCTCTCTCTCTCTCTCTCCTGTAATGTATTCTGTGTATCTCTAACCTTCCTCTAAACTTTAATCTTTCTCCTAGGACTTTAATATGTTTTGATAACCTTGTTGATCAGTGTATATCTGTTGTAAACCATGTGGCCTTAAATATCTCCTAAAGCCTAGATAACCCTGTACATGTACCAACACCTAAGTTTATGATGAGTTCTAAAGTATTCTGACGTTTCTTTCCTGTATTAATAAATTGTAATTGTTTATCCTTTTCGCACCGATATCGTACGTTTATATTCTTATACAGACAAAGGTTTAATCGCGTTATTCGCTTGTATCTATATTCATTTAAGTAAGCTAGAAATTCAGCTTTAACAGATGGTGCCCCCTGTGTGAGAAAGTTTAATGTTTGGGGTGAATGCGATTTCTTGTATGGAAGACAAAGCTGGGTTTGTGTCTCCCATATGAATACCCAGACTAAAAAAACTTATCAGAACTTTACTGTTTACCTTTTGTCTGCAATAATACTGTGATGAGACTGATTTTGAATAATGGGTATATAAGTGAAATAAATTGTACGTGCGAATAGAAGGGCTCCATTTGAAATCTTGGAGACAGTGGAAAAGGATATGCGCCTTTGGCAAAAAAAAAAAAAAAAGGCCTAGAGCTGCGTTTCCACTTGTGCAACTCCAAAGTCACCTGATTTAGAGTATGACTTGCGGTGCGACTTTGGTGTGGCTTTGAATGTGACTTTGATCCAAATTTACACTCTGGGTCGGAGTCGCATCCGGAGTCGCATAGGAGTGGTGCAGGTACCTTTTCATAGTCATTGCAGCTTTGAGTCGCATAGATTGGGGCTGGTGATATTGAAATCAATGGGCTGTGACTTGTAGTGCTGCTGTGTCCAGAGTCGCATGGCAAATTGCATTCGTGGAAACGGAGCCTAGGTCGCACAGAATGCAACTGACGATTGTGTTATTAATCGGTTGATAGCCTTGGGGAGAAAGCGTGGTGTATGACTTGGTTAATATGTGGGGTTTGAAGAAAGAGGCGGTTTGTTCTTAGATATCTCTATGATTGGAGGAGAGATATGCCGTGTATGCTCTTGGAGGATGTATGCTGTGTGTACTGTTGGGGAGCTGAGTCTGGTTGATATCGGACTCAGAGTTCAAATTTTTTATTTAAAAAAAAAAGTCTTCCTTCAAGAAGGATGTCATTTTGGGAGCGTTCGTTTAATGTTTTTGGTCGTTGGTAGGGTTGGAGTGTATGTATAATCAGCGTACAATGATTGTGTGCAACCAGCCATATATTGTATGGGAAACTGCTGACTGTAACTATATGTTGTAGGTAGTTGTGATGTATATGAAAAATGAACTATGATTTTGACCTTTATGACCAAGATACAAGTCCCCATAAGTGTAAAAATATTTTTTTTAAAGGGTTTGGTTTTTAAGTCGAAAAACCTGTTTCTTAGCCAGTAGACCATGTATTGTTGGGACACAATAGAAGTTGTCACACCCTAGGAGGGGGGGTGGGGGTCTCAGGCTTCTAACTGAGAAGATGGGGGGGAAGTGCTGTGAACTCTCAGAGCCAAATATTGTGCTTTGTATTTGGGACAAGAATGCACAGGGAGGGCATGCAGACTGTTTAGTTGAATATGCCTATATATTTAGGATAGACCCTAATTGACATAGCCTAAAGTGTTTGTCTAGGGACAAGTGGTAATATTGGTGTCTCAATTGTATGGTCAGTGTTTGTAGAAAAAAAAAAAGTTTTTGTGTTGGTTTCCATTTGTTAATGTCGGCCATTTTTCTGTAGTCCGGATTTCATCCACCATTTTGCCGTTGACCGATTTCCAATTACTGCAACTGTTTTTTTGTTTCTGATAATTTTAGCCCCGAGCAAAATCTTGTACTGAATTAATGACGCCGTTTTTCACCATAGGCCAGGTATTGATTTTCGTTTGGCCCGGCTGCCATTTTTGTGTCCGCTGAGTTTGGGTGGAATTGCTTTTTGTGCTTATAGAGGCGCAGTTTAAGGCACTGTTTCTTTTTAAGTGAATACAATCATTTCAGTTTTTATACTTTTAAAATGGTGTGTGTCATTTTTTTTTTTCTTTTTTTTTCTTTTTTTTTTTTTTTTTTGCCACCTCAGATCAAACTTTCGTGTAGGACCTGAATCAACTTTTACCGTTCATCTCTGTCCTAATTCGTCGTCACATCATTGTGGCATTACTTGCTTTAGCTTTATCAAGAAAGGAAAAAAAAACACAATACAGTATCACTTATAAAAATACTATCCCTCTAATCTTTCCTTTAATTCATTTATCACCCCTACCTACCCCCCCACCCTCCCTCCACATCACTTCGACATTGCACCTCAAGACGCCGAATAATATCTGCAAATGCCTCCATCCGCGCTTAGAGCCGAATCCTTACTGCTTCGGCATAACTCCAGGTTTTTTTGAACTTAAGCCAGCCTTCCCACTTTTTTTTTTCTAGCTCCCACTTTCTTTCCTCAGCCCTGACTCTAAGGGACTCCATCTGACGGGTATCCTCCACAATGTCAATCCATTCCCATACTAATGGGCTTTCCGGGTTACACCAATTTCTGGCGATCGCTCGCTTGGCGGCATTAAGAAGGTGTGGCACCAGTGTCCTTCCATATTGTTTTGTCTCCCCTCTGGTGCCATGCATCAGAATAACCCAGGGGTCATTGTCCAGTTCACTACCTGTGATTTCCTTCACGTACCTCATTATTTTTGACCAGTAGATTTTGATTTTGCTACAGTCCCACCAAAGGTGGGCCATAGTCCCTTTGTCATTACAGCCTCTCCAGCATTCTGCCGTGGCCCCTCTTTGAAACAAACTTAACTTAGCAGGGGTATTGTACCACATTGACAAACATTTATAGTTCAGTTCTACTGTTCTGGTATCTATAGCTGACCTATGGGTTAATTTCAGTATTTTACCTATCGTGGGTGCATCTACTTTTGTGCCTAATTCCTTCTCCCAATTTAGGATGAATGGCGGTATCCCCATCCCGTCCACCTCTAATAATAGTTTATATATTTTGGAGATCATTTTTTTCTCCTTTACAGCCGTGAATACCCGCTCCAATCGTGTCAGTTCATCCCCTGACCTGATCGGTTGGGGAAGGCTGCTGACGAAGTGGCATAGCTGCAGATACCGCCACTCATCCATCTTAAACAGATCACCTTTATTACGTAGTTCAGTGAGTGAAAGTATTTTTCCTTTTTGCATTATGTCTTTTAATCGTGTACCCTCTTTTTTAACCCATCCCCCTCCCACTTTTACCCTCCCTGGTTGGAAATATTCATTATTTTTAAGTGCTATTAGTGGTGAATTATACTCCCCATTGAAGTGCTTATAGATCCTGTCCCAAATTTTTAATGTGTTTAAGGTTATAACGTGCGTGTTCTCACCCAGAGACCTGTGAGGTGTTGGGTTCCATATAAGACTGCCCAACTGCAAATTACTAAGTGATTTTTCTAATTTCACCCATCTTTTATCGCTATAGTCCAATCCCCACACTGGGATTCTAGATAATACCGCTGCGTAATAATAGTTTTTTTTTTTTGTTTCTCGCCACCTCAGATCAAACTTTCGTGTAGGACCTGAATCAACTTTTACCGTTCATCTCTGTCCTAATTCGTCGTCACATCATTGTGGCATTACTTGCTTTAGCTTTATCAAGAAAGGAAAATAAAACACAATACAGTATCACTTATAAAAATACTATCCCTCTAATCTTTCTTTTAATTCATTTATCACCCCTACCCACCCCCCACCCTCCCTCCACATCACTTCGACATTGCACCTCAAGACGCCGAATAATATCTGCAAATGCCTCCATCCACGCTTAGAGCCGAATCCTTACTGCTTCGGCATAACTCCAGGTTTTTTTGAACTTAAGCCAGCCTTCCCACTTTTTTTTTTCTAGCTCCCACTTTCTTTCCTCAGCCCTGACTCTAAGGGACTCCATCTGACGGGTATCCTCCACAATGTCAATCCATTCCCATACTGATGGGCTTTCCGGGTTACACCAATTTCTGGCGATCGCTCGCTTGGCGGCATTAAGAAGGTGTGGCACCAGTGTCCTTCCATATTGTTTTATCTCCCCTCTGGTGCCATGCATCAGAATAACCCAGGGGTCATTGTCCAGTTCACTACCTGTGATTTCCTTCACGTACCTCATTATTTTTGACCAGTAGATTTTGATTTTGCTACAGTCCCACCAGAGGTGGGCCATAGTCCCTTTGTCATTACAGCCTCTCCAGCATTCTGCCGTGGCCCCTCTTTGAAACAAACTTAACTTAGCAGGGGTAATGTACCACATTGACAAACATTTATAGTTCAGTTCTACTGTTCTGATATCTATAGCTGACCTATGGGTTAATTTCAGTATTTTACCTATCGTGGGTGCATCTACTTTTGTGCCTAATTCCTTCTCCCAATTTAGGATGAATGGCGGTATCCCCATCCCGTCCACCTCTAATAATAGTTTATATATTTTGGAGATCATTTTTTTCTCCTTTACAGCCGTGAATACCCGCTCCAATCGTGTCAGTTCATCCCCTGACCTGATCGGTTGGGGAAGGCTGCTGACGAAGTGGCATAGCTGCAGATACCGCCACTCATCCATCTTAAACAGATCACCTTTATTACGTAGTTCAGTGAGTGAAAGTATTTTTCCTTTTTGCATTATGTCTTTTAATCGTGAACCCTCTTTTTTAACCTATCCCCCTCCCACTTTTACCCTCCCTGGTTGGAAATATTCATTATTTTTAAGTGCTATTAGTGGTGAATTATACTCCCCATTGGAGTGCTTATAAATCCTGTCCCAAATTTTTAATGTGTTTAAGGTTATAACGTGCGTATTCTCACCCAGAGACCTGTGAGGTGTTGGGTTCCATATAAGACTGCCCAACTGCAAATTACTAAGTGATTTTTCTAATTTCACCCATCTTTTATCGCTATAGTCCAATCCCCACACTGGGATTCTAGATAATACCGCTGCGTAATAATAGTTTTCTATGTCAGGGACCGCTAGGCCACCCCTTTTTTTTTCTTGTTTTAAGGTACGGAGGGAGATACGATGCTTCTTGTGTTTCCAAATATAATTCATAATTAAGGACTTTAATTTTCTTAGGTAATTCACAGATAGGGGGATTGGGAGCATCTGAAATTTGTAAGTAATAAGGGGAAGGATCATCATTTTTACTGAGTTTATTCTCCCCATCCAAGAGATGGGTCTGTTATTATACTCTTTGCATTTTTTCGTGATGTCATCTAGCAGGGGGAGATAGTTAAGTTTAAACATTTCTTTCAAGGACCTAGACAGGGTTATTCCTAGATACTTAATATGTTTCCTCCAAGGGAACACAAATCTCTCCTGCAGGCATTGCTGCTCTGTAATGGATAAATTTATATTCAAAACAAAAGACTTTGAGGTATTAACTTTAAAATTAGAGATCTCCCCGTATTGTTTCAAAGAGGCATTGATGTCTGTGGGTTTCCTAGGAAGAACAAAATGTCGTCGGCAAATGCCGCCAGTTTATGTTCCTCGTCGTCTGCCCTCACCCCATTTATTCCTGGGTGTCCCCTTATTGTAGATAGGAGAGATTCCAAGGTCAGTATAAATAAGAGAGGGGACAACGGGCATCCCTGCCTGGTTCCATTTTTCATCGCGATCGGCGAGGAAGTCAATCCGTTTATTTTTATCCTGGCAGTTGGATGGGCGTACAGCACCCCTATTTTTAGGATGAATTTTGGGCCGAATCCCATATGGGCCAGGGTTTGAAACATGAGTCCCCAGTCTACCCTGTCAAACGCCTTCTCCGCGTCAATTGACAGGAGTAGACCTGGGGACCCTGCCGTCCTAATTTTATGGAGTGCCAATAACGCACGAACCCCGTTGTCCCGTCCCTCTCTCCCAGGGACAAACCCCACCTGGTCGGGATGGACCAGTGTGCTCAAGTGGCTCCTAACCCTTTCCGCCAAGACCTTCGCATAGAGCTTAGTGTCGGCGTTTAGGAGCGAGATTGGCCTATAACTCGAGCACACTGATCCATCCTTCCCTTCTTTCAAAATCATGGTTATGTCCGCAGTCAGTGACTCAGTCGACATTCCAAACTTCAAACCTAGTCCATTGAAGTATGAACAGATTCTGGGGATTAATAGCTCATGGAAGGTTTTGTAATAAACGTTTGTAAACCCGTCCGGGCCCGGGCTTTTGCCTTTCGGGGAGCACATCAATGCCCTTTTAATTTCATCCTCCGTGAAGGGGCTGTCTAGCCCCTCGCTTACCTCCCTCGAAAGTTTAGGGAGACCTGCTCTATTGAGGAATTTTTCCCCGTTCAGGACCCTATCTCTTCTTGTCCCCTGCGATTCCACCGAGTATACATTTTCAAAATACTCTCTGAAGGATTCGGCTATGTCCCTAGAGAGGAATTTAATGTCACCGTTTTTATTTTTTATTTTTTTCAATAAAATTACGTGTCTTTTTTTTCCGGAGAGTTCTGGCTAAGTGTTTTCCAGATTTATTACTCCAGGTATACCTCTCTTTAGCTACTAAGTTATATGTTTGTTTTGCTTGTTGTTCCATCAGTTCTTTTAAGTCCTCTCTAAGGGAAACTATTTTTGAGTAGAGGTCCCGGTTGGGTTCAGTGGCTAATTTGTGTGTCTGCTCAGCTATTTTTATTTCTTCCAGTAGGGCATTTTTTTTTTTTATACCTTCTTTTTTCTTCCAAGCTCCCTTTGTGATTAAGATCCCTCTTATATAGGACTTGTGGGCATCCCATAGGGTTGAGCCCTGGACCTCCCCATTATCGTTTATTTCGAAAAAGATTTTTATTTCATTTTTAATTTGCTCCACTAGTTCTTCATCATAGAGGAGTTCCTCGTTCAGTCTCCAGCTATGTGAAGGGGCCTGCACTTCCCGGCAGTCCAGGATCATTGAGACTGGTGCGTGGTCAGATATGGAGACTATCTCCACCTTTGTTTCCTTAACTCTTTCAAGCAGGGAATGGTCGATTAAGATATGATCCAATCGGGAGTACGTTCCGTGTACGTGGGAGTAGAAAGTAAAGTCCCTATCATTAGGGTGTTGTACCCTCCAAACGTCCACCAGCTGGTTTGACACTAATTTCTGCTTGATCATTTTAAGTAGTTCCTTATTTGTCCCGCGGACACGGGACGTACTATCGAGTTCCAAATCCATACAGAAGTTCAGATCCCCCATCACTATGACATATCCCTGTCTAAAGTCTCTTAGTTTAACCAAAATTTCTTTTAAGAATTTAATCGGTTTTATGTTTGGGGCGTATATATTTGCGAAGGTATATTTATTACCACCCAGCAAACCCCTCAGGAACAGAAATCTACCTCCTGGGTCCTCCACCCTGCTCTCAACTGAGAAATGTATATCCCTTGAGAAACCTATGGCCACCCCCTTGCCCTATTGATGACAGCATCACCATAAAACCAGGATGGGAAATGACTCAAGACTATTTTGGTGTTGGACATATGGGAGAGGTGTGTCTCCTGAAGGAAGACCACCCCTGCCCCATACCCCCTCAATTCCTCCAAGATCTTTTGTCTTTTACTATTCAAGTTCAGCCCCTTTACATTATAGGATACATATTTGATCAGCGTCATCCTGCTTCTATGGTGAGGATTTTTATGTCTATGGGCCAGCAGCGTCGAAGTGATGTGGAGATATACCCTCCCTCCCTCCTCCCCCTTCATCCTCCCTCCCCCCCTCCCCCCTCCAATCCTCCCCCGCCCACCCCCCTCCACCCTTCCCCTCCCTACCCTCCCTGACCCCCTCTAGGGTCTCGGAGTCGTTGGAGGCCATTCCGATTCCTGGCCTACCTCGAATCTCCTTGTACCCAGGTGGGGTGGGGCACTGAACGGCTAGCGTACCTAGCCATTCTCCCGATAATGATTTGCAATCGGGGAGCAGCGGGCTAAATGCCCACGGTTCTCAGCTTAACTGACCCTCGCTCGACCCTCCTCGAAACCACGGCACCCTCTCCCCCAATCCGCACCCCTCCCTTTCCCAATCTCCTCGTATAAGGGCTATCCGTTCTCTCCCCTATCTGCCCAACCTGGCAAGTCCGGGACCTGAATCCCCAATTTACTACAGAACTCTGGCAGCTCCTCCGGGAAACACAATCTGGCCGAACGCCCGTCCCTATTTCCAATCAGGCATGCAGGGAAACCCCAGGTGTATTTTATATTCGAGAGTCGCATTGCTTCTAGTAGGGGTCTCTGCTGCCTACGCCTTTCTAAGGTTTGGGGTGACAGGTCTGAATATATTTGGACTTCAGTGTCCTCAAATTTCAAAGGAGGGCGACGATACAATTTTGCCCAAATTTCAGCCTTGTCCTCATAGTGGCGGAATCATACCAATGATGTCTCTGGGTCTGCCAGTTTCTGCTGTCTGCATTCTGCCAACTCGGTGGGCCCTCTCAATCTTGGGGAAATCTTCCTCTCCTCTTCCTAACAGAGGGTTAAATATCGTGAATATAATTTCCCTTAGGTCTTCTCCTTTTTTCTCAGGAACCATTTTCACTCTGATGTTCTGTCTCCTGTTTCTTTTTTCAAAATCTTCCAATTTATATTTAATATCCCGTTGACTCAAATGTATTGATCTGATCTGTTCCTTCAACTTGAAAGTTTCTTGGTCCTGAGACTCAACTCTATTCTCGATATGCTCAACCCTTCCCAGTAAGTGGCCCCAATCTTCTCTAAGGAGGTGGAATTCCCCTTTAATAGCATTTTCCATCCTTTGGAGCATTTCCTCCATCTCATTTTTTGTAGGGCATTGCGCCCCCGTCACCTGTTCCAAGGACCCACTTTCGTTTGTCTCGGTTTCCACTCCCTGTTCGGATATTGTCTGATCAAGTGTCATGTCTACTTTTTTTTCTTTAGCTTTCTTTTTATCCATCGTTACTTTGGGTTGTTGGTCCGAATTATGCGGTTGTGGACTTGTTCCTGTTCTCATATATTGTTTTATATCACTTGCTGCTGATTTAGGGGTTTTTGGGGGGGCTTTCTTGGATGTTTTACTCATATTTACTTTACAGGTTTTCCTAATTCTCCTCCCCAGTGTGCTGGGAGGGGTAACTCCAGAAGTTGTTTTATATTACTCTCAACTTCCACTCTACCTTCTCCTGACCCAGCTCTCGCTCCTCTTCCTTTCACTCCTGTTGAAGGGAAATCTGTCCCGGATTATTTGTCGGTACCCTCGTATCTAACTCGCCGTCGTCCGAAAGGTGACTAGGGGCACCTATTCGCTGTGTGGGAAGAGCCTCCCTTGTTAATAGATCCGCATCTACCTCTTCTCCCAGGGGTGCGGTCAACCCAGTACCCCGGAAACGTAAAACGTACCCCCCTAGAGAGTATCACTCAGGGGAACCTCCCACTCCTCCCTCTTTGCAATCCCAGTTTATTCTCTGGCATAGGCCCCCAGTATGCCGCGTACACACGAAGGGACAATCCCGCGGGATTATCCGCTGGACCGAAGTCCAGCGGATAATCCCCTCGTGTGTGGGCGCCGGCGTACTTTTTTTGGCCAAAGTACGGCGGACTAAAGTTTCAGGTTTTGTTCTCAAATTATCCGCTGGACTTGGCAGTCCAGCGGATAATCCGGTCGTGTGTAGTATGGTCCGGCGTACCAAAAAGGACGCATGCTCAGTAGCTATTATGTCACGGACTCGCTCGGTCTGGTAAAACTAGCCTTCGTTTTGAAGCTCGCACAATCGTCACGCTGTTGTTTTTTTTTTTTTTTTTTTTTTTCTGACAGCGGGATTTGTATGTTATCGTACTTGAAGAATGATTTTGCCTTGCTGCTTGTATATTCACGCAGAGTACTCCCGAACGTTTTTTCTTCAGCATTCTTTAGTGAAGTTATATATTTGTCTATATATATATATATATATATATATATATATATATATATATATATATATTATATATATATATATATATATATATATATATATATATATATATATATATATATATATATATATAGATATAGATATCCAAATCACCAAATGAAAAATATATCTATATTTCTCAATAAGGCCAAAAAAATATATATCGATATCTACATAGATATATATATAGATAAATATATATAGATATATAGATCTATACGTGTCTAAAAATAAAAAAAAATATATATATATATATATATATATATATATATATCTATCTATATATGTACATATATCTCTATATAGATATTTTTTAGGATTTGTTGGTTATCAAAAGGATTAGTTATTACACATGATACAATTGTGGAGTCAGCAGAGCTTGCCCTTAATTCAGATCTTAAACCTCACCTTTCCAGCGACAGCACTTGCAGTTCCCTTGAAGTTGCACTTTACACTTGTATTGTCAAATGAATGTTTAGACATGTACCTGCCTACTCCTAAAGAAACTATGTTTTTGAATATCAAGCACGTATATCATTATTTGATGAAAATAAAATGACCATTTATTCTGGTTAAAACAAACAAGGCAAAACAAAATAGGAAGGCAACACTGGAGCCACTTGTAGATTTTGTGAAGACTTTTTGCCCCAACGGCAGACACCAAGTTTGTGAAGCCAAAAATGAAGCTTGGGCACATTTCATACAATATAGGGAGCACAAGAAGATTGACCAGGAATCAGACAGACCAGGAACAGCAGCAGATGACATCTATGTCCCCAAGCTGTGGCACTACAACAGCCTGTGTCTTATGGGAGACCAGATTGAAGCCAGGCAATCACTTCCGACTCTTCGCACCACGCTTCCCTGCACTCTTCCCTGCAGTCTTCCCTGCACGCTTCCTTGGAGGCTGACTTGTGGTAGGAGGAGGAGTAGGAGGAGGAGGAGGAGGAGGAGGAGAAGGAAGACGAGGAGGAGGAGGAGGAGAAGTTGGTGTCGGGCCTTCATGGGTCAGGCGGGTGGATTCTCGTAATTCACCCCTCAAACCCCCCCTAATTGCCTCAGAAATTAGGCCCTCACACAGGTGCCGTTGGCCCCTCTCCATTTCCAGCAACCTGCTGGACACGTAGCTGGCATAGCCCTCTTCTGGAAGGGGGGGTTTGTCGAGAATCGCACTCGCCTTCCGAATCAGTTCCAGTGATTCCTCCTCCACAATGGTCATCCTCCTGGGCCTTCTTGGGGGTAAGGGCAGGGGTCGAGGTAGACTTCTTAATTGGGTCTGGCTGTCACTCTGGCTCGTGCTGGGCCCAGCCACCTCCTGGCTCTCGCTGGGCATGTCCTCCTCCTCCTCCATACCACTTGTCCCGGCATCATCCTGGGTCAGCTCATCCTGTGTGCAAATAAAAACAAAAATCAAACACCTGTTTTGTGGTTTCTGGCCTACTCAATCATCCAATTGTAAACTTAGGAACGAGCATCTAAATTTTCCAAAAGATCCAAAAGGCTATCATTTGGACCCCTGCATTTTCCAAGCAGATCACCAATGTTGTCTAACGCTTTTTTTGCCACTACTGGATGTATGTATACACTATATATGTATCGATATGTTGCACCAACACTTTTTAGAAGTGTGCATAATTTTTGTCAGTTGTTTTCACAATTCTGAGTTCAGGGTGTTAATTGTTTCACATTTTAACGTTGACAGCATTAATATTCACACAATCACAATTTAGGCTACTAAATATATACCTGGCTCCAGCTGGGCGCATCAGCCTGCTCCAAGGTGGAGGGGTCTTCTCCTTCCGTGGAAGCCTCAGCTGGGGTGGAGGGAAGAGTGGAGGGAAGAGTGGAGGGAAGGGTGGAGGGAAGAGTCGACAGTGATTCCCTGGGTTCCATCTGGTCACCTATAAAAGTCAGTTGGTTGTAGTACCACAGCTTGGGTACATAAACATTCTCTGCTGCTGCTCCTGATCTGACTGATTCCTCAATCTTCTTGCGCTCCCGCTTGTACATGTGCCTTAAACTTGCAATTCTGGCTTCCACAAACTTGGTGTTTGCGTTGGGGACTTTAGTCTTCACAAAAGCCACAAGTGGCCCCAGTGTTGCCTTCCGGACATCCCTATTGCCATACAAAGGGTTCTTGAGCTGCCACAGGTTGGTATTTTTTCTGTACAGGGCAATGAATTCGGACATGAACTCCTGGTCCTTGAATGGATTCAACTGGGGTGCAGCCATGTTTGTTTCTGTTTTGTTAGTAATGGCAATACAAAAGACCAAAAACACAAATGTTACTTAAAAGGCACAACCAGTTTTTCTTAACAAACATTACACAACACACCCACACACAGGCAGCAACACATCCACACAGGCAGCAACCCCTACACACAGGCAGCAACCCCTACACACAGGCAGCAACACATCCACACACAGGCAGCAACCCCTACACACAGGCAGAAACCCCTACACACAGGCAGCAACCCCTACACACAGGCAGCAAGCCCTACACACAGGCAGCAACCCCTACACACAGGCAGCAAGCCCTACACACAGGCAGCAACCCCTACACACAGGCAGCAACCCCTACACACAGGCAGCAACACATCCACACAGGCAGCAACCCCTACACACAGGCAGCAACCCCTACACACAGGCAGCAACACACACACATATCCTTAAAAAATGCTGGCCCAAAACCCAAAAAAAAACACAGTAATGCATCCTAGAAAACACTTACCTTCGTACAGAGCGCTCGCTACTTCCGTTCGGGAACACGTGGGCCCCTCAAACAGCCTTATATACACTGCGCACGCGTCGAAGTCCGCCTGCGTCCTCCGCGTCGCCCGCCCATGACGTTCCTCATGACGAGTATTCCCCGCCCCGCTTCCCCTCGTTGCATTGTTGGTGAATTAATTGATGAATATGGCGGACACATTCTCAGCCAGTAGCGCGGAGGAAAGCCAAGAAGCCAACACATCTGCATCCAGCAGCAGATATAAGGCCACCAATATGGCCTTTGAAGAGATGGTGGAGATGGTGGACATCCTCCAAAGGGAAGATTACGACGGGGAAAATGGCCCGTACCCTCGTCCCAACTTGCGCAAGGACAAGATTCTCACTACAATCGTCAGCACCCTGGAGCAGAAATTCGGCGTACGAAGGGGCAAGGATCAACTGCGCAAACGATGGTCCGACATCAAATCCAGGGAGCACGATCAATACAGGAGAATTCGAAAAGCCATCAAAAAAAGTAAGTCAAGCACGTGCGCTACTATGGTTATACTTGATATGTCTAATCTTGCGCAGATGTTATTACCATTCGTCCGTGAAACTTGCGCAGATGTTATTACCATTCGTACCTGAAACTTGCGCAGATGTAATTACCATTCGTACGTGAAACTTGCGCAGATGTTATTACCATTCGTACCTGAAACTTGCGCAGATGTAATTACCATTCGTACGTGAAACTTGCGCAGATGTTATTACCATTCGTACCTGAAACTTGCGCAGATGTAATTACCATTCGTACGTGAAACTTGCGCAGATGTTATTACCATTCGTCCGTGAAACTTGCGCAGATGTAATTACCATTCGTACGTGAAACTTGCGCAGATGTTATTACCATTCGTCCGTGAAACTTGCGCAGATGTAATTACCATTCGTCCGTGAAACTTGCGCAGATGTTATTACCATTCGTACCTGAAACTTGCGCAGATGTAATTACCATTCGTACGTGAAACTTGCGCAGATGTTATTACCATTCGTACCTGAAACTTGCGCAGATGTAATTACCATTCGTACGTGAAACTTGCGCAGATGTTATTACCATTCGTACCTGAAACTTGCGCAGATGTAATTACCATTCGTACGTGAAACTTGCGCAGATGTTATTACCATTCGTCCGTGAAACTTGCGCAGATGTAATTACCATTCGTACGTGAAACTTGCGCAGATGTTATTACCATTCGTCCGTGAAACTTGCGCAGATGTAATTACCATTCGTCCGTGAAACTTGCGCAGATGTTATTACCATTCGTACCTGAAACTTGCGCAGATGTAATTACCATTCGTACGTGAAACTTGCGCAGATGTTATTACCATTCGTCCGTGAAACTTGCGCAGATGTAATTACCATTCGTACGTGAAACTTGCGCAGATGTTATTACCATTCGTCCGTGAAACTTGCGCAGATGTAATTACCATTCGTCCGTGAAACTTGCGCAGATGTTATTACCATTCGTACCTGAAACTTGCGCAGATGTAATTACCATTCGTACGTGAAACTTGCGCAGATGTTATTACCATTCGTACCTGAAACTTGCGCAGATGTAATTACCATTCGTACGTGAAACTTGCGCAGATGTTATTACCATTCGTACCTGAAACTTGCGCAGATGTAATTACCATTCGTACGTGAAACTTGCGCAGATGTTATTACCATTCGTCCGTGAAACTTGCGCAGATGTAATTACCATTCGTCCGTGAAACTTGCGCAGATGTTATTACCATTCGTACCTGAAACTTGCGCATATTTGATGAAAGTTCCGTTTGTCTTCATAACGTTTATTGAGTTTACCGGGCTTTGGGTTGTTGGAGTTGTAAGGTTGTTTATTATTGTCACTATCTATACAATTACTGCTGTAGTAAGGGTTTTAGGGGTAACTTACACAGGGACTCCAGAGGCTGTTTTGGGGCGGGGGGGGGGATAAATATGTTAAGCAGGGTCTCATGCTCACAATTCCCAAAAAATGCTCATCATCTCTAAATACTGTAGGTGGTGACTTTTCAAAGAAGTACACTCACCTGTCCCTTGGATGGTGCAGCTACAATCTCTGATCTTGCAATCATGAAATTAATGTTTGCGGCTTCACTTCCCGGGTCACTATTGGGCATGCGCCAGTTGCGCAATGCAATAGGACTGGTCCGCGCAAGCTCGGGGACCCCTGTGTGTCCCAGCAGACAGCACGGTGGGACGGGATGTGGCGTATACTTCTGTGGGAGTCTAGGGCCGGATGTGTGTGCAAATACCTGCCTTACACAGGTATCTGCAACCCATCCCCCCTAAAACGTTAAAAATAAGACACCACAGGGGTGCAGGGATCCAATGAGCGGAAGTTCAAATTTAGGGTTGAAGGGCGCTTTAAGTATTGGAGTTTCATTAGATAGACATTTCAATTCTGTCTTCAAGTAGGATCTTCTAACAAACTGCTAATAATTGGCAAGACTTTTAAACAATGTTTACTAATCCTATTTTGGCACTCAAATATCAGTGTGATTCAAAAGTGTACCTTTTTGTGTTCCATTACCATAGGGGGCAAAAGACTCAGACGTCAGTCCGAACCTACGAGGACCTCCCGGCATCACCAGACTAATTGGGCAGTTAGCCCAAGCCCACGCGTGGATGTGGCGGAACAGGTCGTTGAAGTCGATCAAATCTGCACCCCACCAAGTGAGTGTCTCAGAACACAGATTGAGCTAATAAATTAAGGTCTGCATGTTTTTTACACTTTTTTTCTTGTGTTTTATCTACCCAACTTTTAGGTGATGCTGATCTGTTTGTGGAACGACAAGCTGCGGAGCCATTTACCACTGACAGTGCCCACAGGCTTATTGGCCAGATCATGGCCTGGAATCTGCAGCTGGAAAACATGCAGAAGGAGATGGCCACCATGCAGCAGGGAATGAAGGACATGATTGATGTTTTGGGGAGAATCTAAAGACCCCTTTTACATTTCTTAACATCAATCATGTCCTTCATTCCCCTTTTGAAGCGCTGTTTAACTAATTTTAGAGGCCAAATTTTAAATATGCACACGGTATGTCAACATGTGCTATGTGCCATCAGGGGATCTCAATGGACGCATTTTGTGTTTGCAACCCCTAATGCTAGTAGGTGAGAGGGAAGGGGTTTCACACACAAAACACGTCCATTGATTCCCCATGATGGAACATAGCACATGTTGACATTACCCATTTTCCTGTTAAATTTGTGTGCATATTCAAAATTTGGCTTCTTCTGTTCATGGGTTACCTGTTGAACTTTGTAAGTTCTGGACTTTTACATTGTGTAAATAATTTTAAATGCTAAGCCAAAATGTAAAAAAAATTTTAAACATGTTTTTATGTTTGTTTTAAAAAAGCAATCCCAAAAAAAACAACAATATGTTGTGAGAAAAACACCAAAAAAATGTCAAAAAGATAACATAAAAAAAAAAAAAAAAAAAAAAAAATCATGTTCAAAAAAAAAAAAAAAAAAAAAAAAAAACTAAAAAAAAAATATACCAAAACAACCAAAAAAAAAAAAAAAAAAAAAAAAAAAAAAAAAAAAAAAAAAAAAAAAAAGGTTTTGGATGTGCACTATAATAAAAAAAAAAAAAAAATGTTTGCACAAATTCAAAAATGTGTGGCTTCTTCTTTTTAAATACTACCAGTTTGACAAAAACATGTTGTGGTTCATTGACAAAGGGGCTTATTTACTAAACGCTAAACAAGTTTCCCACTATTAAGATGTGCACTAGGACAACATATAAAACAGGCCAAATTAAAAGCAAAACAATACGAAACGACCAATATTTCAAACATAAATAACTGTATTTATTCATTGTAAATGAAAAAGATGGTTTAAGGGTCTGCTGCCATTTCAATGGCCCCCCTACCATTAAAATACTGTAAATAAAGGTCCCGCACTTGCTGGGCTGATTGTGGTGCGGAACCAAGAGGGCGGTTATCCAGCCCTGTCATGTTGCCTTCCACTCCGGCCTCAGGGCCAATTGGTAAGGAGTATGTTCCTGAATGTTTCCGCAAATAATTGTGCATGACACAGCATGCTAGAATAATAGTATTGAGTTTGTACTCTGCCAGATGTAGCGATGTAAGGAGCAATCTGAAACGGTTGGCCATAATACCAAAGGCATTTTCCACCACCCTTCTTGCTCTGGCCAACCGATAGTTAAAAATCCTCCTCTCAGGGGTGAGGGATCGTTGGGGAAATGGCCTCATCAGATGGTCACCCAGACCGAACGCCTCGTCGGCAATGAAGACGAACGGGAGTCCCTCCACATTATCTTCATCTGGTGGCAGCTCCAGCCCACCAGTTTGGAGACGATGACCGAACTCCGTGTGGTTGAAGACTCCTCCGTCCGACATCCGGCCGTTTTTCCCCACATCCACATACAGAAATTCATAGTGTGCCGACACCACCGCCATCAACACGATACTATGGAACCCCTTATAATTCCAATAGTATGACCCCGAATGGGGTGGGGGCACAATTCGCACGTGTTTGCCGTCAATCGCCCCTCCGCAGTTGGGAAAGTCCCAACGGGCAGCAAACTGGGAAGCCACAGTCTGCCATTCCTGTGGCGTGGAGGGACACTGTGAAGTCAAACAGAAAGATACAATTTAAATTATAAACCAGGCAAAACACCAAACTAAATGCAACAAATTAAAAAACAATTTGGAAGAACATATGTATTTATTTTGTAAATCCTTGAAATAAAGCCAAAAGATTAAGGATAAAAGGGACAAATCTCTGATTGATGACCCCTCTGATGGACCAGAGAAGATAATAATGGGGATGTGGGTGGGGAGTATATAATGGTAAGGTCACACAATACACATGCAATTAATTAAAGGTGTGTGTGGGGGGGTGGGGCTAATTACAAGCTGACCAAAAACACATGATATTAATTATCAGGGGGTGTGGGGGGGGGAGGGGCTAATTACAAGCTGACCAAAAACACATGATATTAATTATCAGGGGGTGTGGGGGGGGAGGGGCTAATTACAAGCTGACCAAAAACACATGATATTAATTATCAGGGGGTGTGGGGGGGGAGGGGCTAATTACAAGCTGACCAAAAACACATGATATTAATTATCAGGGGGTGTGGGGGGGGAGGGGGGTGTGGGGGGGGGAGGGGCTAATTACAAGCTGACCAAAAACACATGATATTAATTATCAGGGGGTGTGGGGGGGGGGGGGGCTAATTACAAGCTGACCAAAAACACATGATATTAATTATCAGGGGGTGTGGGGGGGGGGAGGGGCTAATTACAAGCTGACCAAAAACACATGATATTAATTATCAGGGGGTGTGGGGGGGGAGGGGCTAATTACAAGCTGACCAAAAACACATGATATTAATTATCAGGGGGTGTGGGGGGGGGGGGCTAATTACAAGCTGACCAAAAACACATGATATTAATTATCAGGGGGTGTGGGGGGGGAGGGGATAATTACAAGCTGACCAAAAACACATGATATTAATTATCAGGGGGTGTGGGGGGGGAGGGGCTAATTACAAGCTGACCAAAAACACATGATATTAATTATCAGGGGGTGTGGGGGGGGGAGGGGCTAATTACAAGCTGACCAAAAACACATGATATTAATTATCAGGGGGGGGGGGGGGGGGGGGCTAATTACAAGCTGACCAAAAACACATGATATTAATTATCAGGGGGTGTGGGGGGGGGGAGGGGATAATTACAAGCTGACCAAAAACACATGATATTAATTATCAGGGGGTGTGGGGGGGGAGGGGCTAATTACAAGCTGACCAAAAACACATGATATTAATTATCAGGGGGTGTGGGGGGGGAGGGGCTAATTACAAGCTGACCAAAAACACATGATATTAATTATCAGGGGGTGTGGGGGGGGAGGGGATAATTACAAGCTGACCAAAAACACATGATATTAATTATCAGGGGGTGTGGGGGGGGAGGGGATAATTACAAGCTGACCAAAAACACATGCAATCAATTTAAAAATGAGGGTCAAGGGGGGTGAAAGGGGGGGTGAGTAAAGCTGTACAATGGAGCTGGTAATATACATTTTTAACCAAAGAAAGTGACTAGGCTAGGGGTGTTTAGGGGGCCAAGCTTCCATGCTGGGGAGGTTGGTGCAAGCAAATATGCATGTGACCCACTAAATAATACATTCTTAAAAATATTTCGATAACTCAAACATAAAATACTAGACAAAAAAAAAAAAACACCAAAAAAAAAAAAGGAATAGGCGACAATCATAGAATAGTCCTATCATGGTAATTAGCTAATGATGACATTGATGCACTACATTAACAAACATACAAGACATAGGTAATTTTAAAAGAGAAGACTTACCTTAATGTATTCCTCCTGCAGGACGTGGATAATGGCAGAACAGGTCTCTGGAATAATGAGCCCCAGAGCCTGGGGGGAGATGCCTGTCGTGAACTTGAGGTCCTGCAAGCTTCTCCCCGTCGCCAAGTAACGCAACGTGGCGACTAGCCTCTGCTCCGCACTGATGGCTTGCCGCATGCAGGTATTCTGCCTGGTAATATAAGGGGACAGCGAAGCCAACAGACGGTGAAAAATGGGGTCCGTCATCCGGAGATAATTCCTGAAATCATCAGGATTATTCTCACGGATCTCACGGAGCAAAGGCATATGCGAGAATTGGTCACGCTGGCGCAACCAATTCTTGGTCCATGAACTCCTCCTCACCCTGTTCATGGACCGGGCTCGTGCCAAGGTGTTAACCGCAACACCGAGCCCCTGCACAGCACGAACTCGTTCCCGAGTACGTCCACACTCCATGGCTTCAAAACGGTCGGCTGATCAAACAAACAACTTAACAGAACGCACTGAAGAACAGCAAGGCCTATGAAGAACGACCTGAAAAACAGGAACGAGCGGACCAGAACGGCCTGAGAACAGGTAGGAACTGATCCACACGCACTGAAAGCCAGATACAAACCTCACAAGCACAAACTGAACGGCAGAAGCGAACGAATTAAGCAGAAGTCTGAGAAGCGCGAATCGTCTCTAACCAAACGTCAACTAACACGCGATACACACGAGATTAGCTGACGGGGCCCAAAGGGTGTCGTTTGGGATCTCGAGCTTCCTTTTTCTAGTCCCGTCGTACGTGCGTACGTCATCGCGTGAACCGCCGGACTTTTTGCGTGATCGTGTGTGGTCAAGTCCGTTCGCTTTTTAGTCCGGCGTACCTAGCGGGAAAGTCCAGCGGATTGTTCGCTGGACTTAGGTCCGCCGGCAAAAGTCCGTACGTGTGTACGCGGCATAAGCCAGTCCTTAGAGAAACACTTAAGAAGACCATTGTTCAATCCGGGTATAAATCCCTGTGCGAATTTATGTAGATTGGAAATGCCGCGGTGTGTGTTTTTGATTGTTTGTGGCCTACAGTGGAAGGGAAGGGCTTTGATTGACCTTTTTCAGCCGTCTTTTTGCAGGAGTTTTGTTGCACTGTTGTGTGGTATTCTGGTTTTAAAACTGGTGGTTTGACTTCCCAGGGGTATATGTGAGTCAAGGGGGATTGCCACATGGGGGTTTATTCCACCCACTCGAGGAAAAAAAGTTTTTATTTGCTGATGCTAGCCATAGATTTTGTCTAATGTCTTGATAGACAAAATAAGGTTTATTTTGTAATACTGTTTTGGGTTTATTTTGTAATACTGTTTTGGGGAGGCATTAAAATTATTGTAATATCAAGGTACAGAGAGAAGCCATAATATTTGTTTTGAATAGTGGAGGATTTCATGGTGTTTTGTAGTTTGTCTGACAACACATTTAACCGGTAGTAGAGTAAATGTGAGGATTAGTACGCTAGCATACCAGGAGGCCATGTATAATAATCGGAAAACGCTGGGTGCCAGTACTGTAAAAATAAGTCACTAGCAGTACTGATCTGATTAGTGCAAGGGTGCCCTGGGTGAGGCTCCAAACCAGTCAGACAGCTGCCTTACACATGAGATCTGGGTTTGGGGCTCCGGACATGAGACCCCTTAAAGCTGTGGAGGGTATAAGTGTATGTCTGGTGGTAGACCCCAGAATAAAAAAAAAAAATATTTTGGAAGTAGTTCAGTTGTGGCTTTAGAAATCTGTAATGGTGAGTGCATTGATGGAGGTGTAGTTTGATTCTCAGAGGAGGAACTGTTTTTTTTTTTTGTCATAAGAGTCCTTAGTTTTCGTTCTGTCCCTGCCTGCTCTAAAGAGCTGAGTGGGGCAGACTAACGCTGGTTGAGACCTGTTTGTGGTTTTGAACGTAATGGCGTCGAGAAGGCTAGAGTTGGCTTTTTGGGGAGCAGATAGTCACTACTGTATGGGGTTCAGTTTTACTGTAGAACTGTGGAAGCTATATTTTACATTTGTGATTGTTGTTTTTTTTTGTACAATAGAGGGCTCATTTTGTTTTTTAATCCCATTGTGTTACTGGCCGATCAATTGTGAAGGTAGTAGTCGATTGATTTTATGGTCGAGTAGTTGTTTCAGCCCTAGTATGAATCTTTCTCTTTATAAACTGCTAACTGTGAATCGTAAGTTTTGTAATTAGATCTGTAAACACTGGCGATGTTGTAACTACTATAAATCATTTTTGCAATTGCAATTAGGTGTGCATCAGATAACTACCTCCTGTAATAATACGCATAGGGTCCTGATTATCCAAGTTTGTGCTAAACATTCTTGAGATAACAGAAGTAATAAGCTTTTGTTAAGCATTCCTTTTGGAATATTTCTGAAAAGTCCACGGAAGGGATTGGACTATTATTTGGTTCAGGGAGTCTCTAGGCTAATTTTTTGAAGGACTATAGCCGGGCAGAGAATATTGCTCTGGCAAGTAGTGAAAAAAAGGCAGCAACGTTGGCAGGGGTGGGGCCTGTCTACCTAATTCTTGTCCAGAGATTAGCTACCTCTGAAGTAGGCAACCTCGAAAGAGGTTGGGGGATCAGTTCAAGGTCCATCGTAAATATGGGTCTTGGGTTGTGAAATATGCAAGATTAGGATTGCTGGACTGACAGAATTTATTCTAAAAAAGGTACTTTTAAGCTAAAAAAAAAAAACTTGGGAAGCCCTGTGGTACAATCACCGTGGGAAGATGAACCACATCCCCAGAGTAGTGACGGTAATGATCAGGGGAACAGCCTCCACACCAAATGACAGCCAATAGAACCACATCCCCAGAGTAGTGACGGTAATGATCAGGGGAACAGCCTCCACACCTAAGGTATGTACCAACAATGAAAATAATGAAATATGTGTGACGTCTAGAGGTCATCTTTGACCCAGCTAATCGTGCGAGGGTGTGGAATATGCCATATATATATATTTTGTGCCCTGTGTCTGTCGCAGCTGCTGACAGCCAACCCAAATGACCCCCCCTTGTTTCCGACCAGATCTGTGAGTATGCAAAAAGAACTGTATTGACATGCAAATGACCTGAGATCTGTACTAATGAATTGAAAGATGCATCTACTAAAATGTTTGTTTTCCAGAAGACAGTTTGGCAAGAGGTTTTCTGGTGAAGTATGATTTGTTGAAAAATGGGGAAAAAAAAAAACACGTTTTATTGCGAGTTGCTAATTTTTTTTTCTCACCATGGTGAATATTTTTTTTTTTTTTGGGGAATTATTGGGATAACATAAAACAAATCCACGTGGTATTAATATGTATTAAGTAATACATATTAATAATAAGTTGAGCTCAACAATTTTTGCTATTTTAAAATAAGGTGCACTGTTTATGTAATGTAAATGTATATTTGTGTCATATGCTAATGTCTTGTTACAAATATATAACCATTATTTTTTTTCAGGCGAAAAATTGAATGTATATTACTAAATTTTATTGGTGTTTTTCAGATGATAATTGGGTTTCACGGCTTTCAGAACCAGAAGGAAATCGTAGACAATTTTTTTTTATTATTTTCCCTGGGTTCAGCACCATTATGTGGTTTATGCTTCTAGTGGTCAGCCCATTCAGCTGTGTTTTGGACTACCGAAGTGGGTGTGGTATTTTCTAATCCAACCTGTATAAAGAACGAGTTTCTGTGCTCCACTGATTACTTGTGGGGGGGAAAAATACTGTTTAGGACTGTTTCACCCCCCCTGCGGTTATGGTAATTAGTTACCTGGCTGTACCAGCTCTGCTCATTGCCTCAGGCTAAGGTATGTTAATGTCCCTTAAGCAACCTGTGTCCCCAAGGCCCCTTTCACACTGGGGCGGTGAGCCGCGGTGACGGTAAAGCAGCGCTATATTTAGCGCTGCTTTTACCTCGTTTTTACCGCGGTTTTCGGCCGCTCGCGGTGCGGTTTTACCCCCCGCGAGCGGCGAAAAAAAAGGGTTAAACACCCCCGCAGAGCGCCGCCGTAGCGGCGCTTTGCGGGCGGTATTGCCGCGGTTTTACCGCGGTCTCCCATTCTTTTCAATGGGAAGGAGCGGTATAGGAGCGGTGAACACACCGCTCCTATCCCGCTCCAAAGATGCTGCTAGCAGGACTTTTTTTTTTCATCCTGCTAGCGCACCGCTCCAGTGTGAAAGCCCGCCGGCTTTCACACTGGAGTTAACGGGGCAGGATTTTTTCATGCGGTGAACAGGCGCTATTTTTAGCGCTGCACCGCATGAAAAACGCCCCAGTGTGAAAGGGGCCCAAGTAAAGATTCAACCTACATCCTGTCCAGTGTCACTATGTTTACGTGACGATGTGTTATGAATTGTCTAATGTGTCTGTGGCATATCTGTCGCTAATATCTGGGGGTTTTCAAAGCACACAGGTTGGCTCGAATAGTGCTGCAAGGGATTCTTCTTTGCCCTTTGGTCAGTGGTGTTTGGTAACAGAAGTTTCTCGAGCTGGATACACATTATGCAATTTTTATCTTATTTTTTTCAATTTTCTTTAGATTTATCTGCAGAGGTGAAGTACGAGGGCCTGCCGGATTGCATACAAGTTGAAAGTGTATAGGTCTGGCCTCGTATTGTATAGTTTTGGTTGAGTCTGGAGAAAAAGTTGTGCAGGAAAGATAGGCCTGCCGTATTCTCCTCAGTTAATCTGTGTCCTGCAGGCCAGGAAGCCCAGTGCCCCAGTGGTACGCTATGCCCCTGTCATTCATGAGAGTCCTGTCTGGATAGTATAGGCAGTTTATTTTGTATGGGTGAAGGATAACATGGTCTGATTACCGAATTGATAAAGTAGGGAGAAGGTGTGCAGCCTCTATAAAGAATCGAGTGTACCTGTTGGCAGGTGGTTTTCAATACGGGTTTTCACACTATTTCCCATACTTAGGATAAAGAGAGGCTTAATGGAGACTGCCGTTGGAGCTGGAGGGGGGGGGGGGCACCGGGTAGGTGAGGGTAGTATCCAGGTTGCCTATGAATCATAATAGATTGGTAGATGGATCATCAAAATCTAACTTACACTGGTCTCATCCCTAATGACAGGGATGGAACATTGGGCAGATATCTCGGTCAATCTGGGTACTAGCCTTTAACAGACTCTACTGGGTTATACCCTGCAGTCCATCTTGTTCTGATGGTTTGAGTCCGGACAGCCTCAGATGACTGGTACGAATGAGTGCTGGAGAAAGGAAGGTGTTGTGCTATGGGAAAAGGCAACAATGCTGGCACAGGAGGGGGTCGTGTCTAATGGATGCCGGGGTAGTGTCCCAACTGGTCCTAAACAAAATTACCAGGGTACTGGTGCTGGTATCACATGTCTAATGATGCACTGTTTTCAGCATCAGGTTAAATGGTAATCAGCAGGGTACACTACCTCGGAGAGTCTATTGTACATCTCCTCTTGCCCTTGGCATGGATATAGCAGGAACCCCGGGTTGTACCCCAATCACCCATGAAGGAAGGTTTTATGGAAAACCTGACCTCCCCTTACACCTACTGAAACTTCTGTTGGGGTTCGGGGAGAAGTTAAAAAGTTGGTAGGTGGGTGGTTTGTGCAACAGGATCTGATAATGACAACAGTCTGTGCAGGGCGTGAATAGAAGGGCGCTACTCAGGGGTTTATGATCTAAGGAGAGGAGGGTGGTGCAAAATAATAGCTGTTGGGAATTATCTGATATGGAGCTGGCTGAGGTAACATTAAAAGAGTTTCTAGGGATCACCTAGTGGTGGTCAGGGTAGGGGCTGGCTGGACATATTGGGGTGGAGGAGTTCCAGAGCGGTCCTAATGTTGAGCATGGGAGGAGTGAAGTGGACGATTTGGGTGATCTCAAGATCAAAAGAGGTCAATCCAGATATCTCTAATGTTGAGTTTTTTAGTGGGAAAAGTCAATTCAGGTACAGTCTTAGGGCCACAGCTTTAGTAAACTCCACCCTGTTGCTGTCCTAATTTGGGTAACTATTAGAGACCAACGTAGGGGATTGTGTGCATTTAAAAGAGGACCCGAGAAATATATTTTTTCTTTTTGTTTTTTTGTTCTAAAGATAAGCCTTTTTTCAATTTATAGTAATAATATGCGGTCAGGTTTTACCTAAATTCCAAAAAAGGTTTTGATAATTTTTAATTTTTTTTATCTTATTTTTTTCCTCCCCCTCATTATTAATATCTGTGTACCTGACCTGGGAGAAAATACTGCTAATTGCAAGTATGGGAGAATTTTTTTTTCAGAAACTATATTTTTATTTTTTTTTTTTTATTATAATTTTTTTTGGTTCTATTTTTTATTTTTTTTTTTTTTTTTTATTTTTTTTCCAACCATTATATTTGTTTTTTTTGTCTAACCCAGATTCCATGGTCTTTAACCGTCTTGGTTGGAGTAGCATTAAATCTGTAGGTTTTTTTTCTTCCCTTTCCATTATTAATTCCACCATTTTCGTTCATTTTCATTACTCACCTCTCTTCCGTTTCTTTTGCTTCATTCTAAATTTTTCTCTGGGTTTTCATCATCCATCGTCTCAAGATAATGTATCTGTTTAAAAGGATTTTCCCTGCCCGCCAGTAGTGTACCTTACTTTGAACCAAAAGTATCCCTGGACATCCCGTGTTTTTATGTCTTAATGTAATGCTACCCCCTTAGTCTACCTACTGCTTTAACCTGAGCCCCGTGAGCAAGTGTGGTGGACCCCGGGACCTTGCAATGACAGGCAGTGTTGACTATCCCTACCATCAAGGGCCATGGATGATGCTGTCTGTTGCTTGGACTCCGTTCCCTGTGGGGAGCCCACTTTACTCATCCCCATGGCACCCCTTATAAGTATTAAGTCCTGATGACCGTTGCTCCTGTCTGGCATTCCTCCAATATCTGTACACTGACAGTCTGTTTTTTTGTTTGTTTTATGTATTCATGCACGACGGTCTGGAGGCCCGCCCAACCACCACCTGAAGACAATCAAGTCATCTCTTGAGACAAATGTGACAAGTAAGACTACCCTGAACTGTTCTTCATCATGCTGAAAAGTGCTGTCTCGCGGTCCGATCCAAGCGGAGAAACCACTACACGGTCTCACCAAGTTACAGGACTAGATATGCCAGGATCCCGCCATCAATGTTGGAGTTCCGCTCTTCCAAGGCAGAGGGGCGATGAAACATTGCAGTACAGACACTCATGGTTTAGATGTGAAGCCTCAAGGGCACCTGGATTTGTTTCCTGTCTTAAGCCTACCTTGAGGAGTTCCGGCGTGTTCAAGAAAGGAAGAGGAGGCCGTAGCGGTGGTGGGGAAGGGTTGGGACTTCTGGGCTGTTGTGGGTGGGTACAAAATCATTGAAGGACTACTTAAGTTCAAGAATGAACTTCAGGGGGAACTGTGGTGGGGATTTTGTAATCCATATTTATATCAAGGAGTTTCAAGGGACAGGGACTTCTATTATGTATATATATATATATATATATATATATATATATATATATATGTGTGTGTATAAAGCGGGACTGTACTGTAAAAAAAAAATTTAAAAGCCAGCAGCTACAAATACTGGAGCTGCTGACTTTTAAAAAATGGACACTTACCTGTCCCTGGTTCCAGCGGTGTCGGCAGCAGAAGCCGATCGCTCGCTCGGCTCTCTGCTGTAGCCGGCGCAATTCTCGGTGAGGGAATCAGGAAGGGGCTTCACTTCCCGATTCCCTACTGCGCATGCGCGAGTCGCGCGGCGCAATGAGAATCTTCAGCGCTGTCAGCCGGGTCACGTGTGTGTCCCGGCAGACACCGCGCCGGGACAGGAACTGGCGAAACCTCCCACGGGAGTTTATGCCGGACATGGGTGCAGATACCTGTCTTAGACAGGTATCTGCACCCCCTCCCCCCTGAAAGGTGCCAAATGTGACTCCGGGGGGGGGGAGGGTTCCGAAAAGCGGGAGTTCCACTGTAGGGTGGAATCCCGCTTTAAGGTTTATTGGAGCAATAAGTGAGACTGTTTCTGGTGACTGCCTAGTGACTGGATTGCTTGGTTGTAAAAGGTTCCTTTTGACATGCTAATTTATGTGGGAAGCATGCTTTGTTGCCTAGGCAACTCAACCAACTAACATTAGGCTGCAGGGGTAACCAATCAGGCAATGCACTTCTGAACCAATGAGGTGTTTGATTGGTAGCAGTGGGTTATTCGAACAACATAAAAACCAAGAGTTGAGGAATGGGAGCGCTCTTAGCCTGATTGTCTGGACATGTAAGCTGTCTATGTAATGTATTCTCTCTCTCTCTCTCTCTCTCCCCCCCCTCTCTCTCCCCTCTCTCTCGCCCTTCCCCCTATCTCTCTCTCCTGTAATGTATTCTGTGTATCTCTAACCTTCCTCTAAACTTTAATCTTTCTCCTAGGACTTTAATATGTTTTGATAACCTTACTGATCAGTGTATATCTGTTGTAAACCATGTGGCCTTAAATATCTCCTAAAGCCTAGATAACCCTGTACATGTACCAACACCTAAGTTTATGATAAGTTCTAAATTATTCTGACGTTTCTTTCCTGGATTAATAAATTGTAATTGTTTATCCTTTTCGCAACGATATCGTACGTTTATATTCTTATACAGACAAAGGTTTAATCGCGTTATTCGCTTGTATCTATATTCATTTAAGTAAGCTAGAAATTCAGTGCCAGACACCTATCAGTGTCCATAAATGCCTCCTATCAGTGCCATCTATCAGTGCCCAAAAGTGCTGCCTATCAGTGCCCATCAGTCAGTACCATTTATCACTGCTCATCAGTCAGTGCCCTTCAGTCAGTGCCAGCCATCAGTGCTATCTATCAGTGCCCATAAGTTCTGCCTATCCATGCCATCTATCAGTGCCCATAAGTGCTGCCTATCCGTGCCATCTATCAGTGCCCATAAGTGCTGCCTATCAGTGCCATCGTTCAGTCACCGGTCAGTGCCCATCAGTCAAACTGTCACATGACATTAAAAAAAGTATCGGTATTGGCGAGTACTTGAAAAAAGTATCGGTACTTGTACTCGGTCTTAAAAAAGTGGTATCGGGACAACCCTAGTTTTCACAGTTCTTCTGGAAGGGTATAGTGGAGGGTGTCATTGGGGAAGTCAACAGTGTCAGTACAGCAATGGACAGTGTCAGAATTATTTTAATTTTTGTTTATTTTTTTACTGTACTTTTTTTTATAATTTATTATTGGTCATTTTTTTCACAATGCTTCTCGGGGGAGAGGGTTAGGGCAGTGTAGGGTAATGGACAGTGTAATTTTTAAAAAAAATACCATTTCTTTTTTTTCATAATTATTTTTAACAATTTAACTTTTTTTTAGGGGGAAGGTGTGGACGATGTCAGTAATTTTTTTTTTACTATTGGGTTATTTTTTAATAATTTAAATTTAATTTTATTTTTTTTTACAAGTTTTAGTGTTTTAAGTTTTTTTTTATTTTTTTGTTAATCAGCCCTGTTGGGGCTTTGGTGAGATTTGGTCTACTTAGGCCTACATGCTGTCTTACTTCAACAGATTAGAGGTTCTCTTTAGGCCCCTTTCACACTGGGGCGGTTTGCAGGCGCTATTGCGCTAAAAATTGCGCCTGCAAACCGACCCGAAACAGCTGTTGCTGTGTCTTCAGTGTAAAAGCCCGAGGGCTTTCACACTGAAGTGGTGCGCTTGCAGGACGCTGAAAAATGTCCTGCAAGCCACATCTTTGATGCGCTGTAGGAGCGGTATATTTACCGCTCCTATAGCGCCCCTTCCCATTGAAAACAATGGGCAGCGCACCGAACCCGCGCGCAAAACGCTGCTGCAGCGGCGGTTTGCGGGCGGTATTAACTAAAACGACAGTAAAGCAGCGCTAAATATAGCGCCGCTTTACCGCCAGCGCCCCCAACGCCCCAGTGTGAAACCAGCCTTACTCTTTATAAAGCCAGAGAGAACGGGGGAGGGGTTAGGTCAACACTTAACAGTGGACTCAGCTTGATGCAATGGGAGTGGGGGAGGGGTTATGAAAGAAAGCATTTCCCCCTACATCAGCTGGCAGGAGAGGGAGTGGGGGAGGGGTGTGTCAGAACTTCTCTATACAGAAGATTACAGCAGAGTACAAACAGTGAACTCATCTTGAAGCAATAGGAGTGGGGGAGGGGTATGAAAGAGGGAATTTCCCCTCGACATATAGGAATCAGTTCACAGCAGAGGGAGTGGGGGAGGGGTATGGGGGAGGGGCAGAGAGAGTGGGGGAGGGGTGTGCCAAGATTTTTACATACAGAGGACTCAGCTCAAAGCAGAGGGGGCAGTGCAAAGGGAGGGGGCGTGTCATCACTTCTCTACACAGAGGACTCAGCTCAATTCAAACGGGGAGGAATATGGGGAGGGGCGTGTCATCATTTCTCTAACAGGTGATTCAGAATAAAACATTGGGGGCGGTTCAAGTCAAGGGGGCGTGTCAGCAGTTTTTACATTGAGGACTCAGCTTACAGCAGAGAACATGGGGGAGGGGTCAGGTAAACACTTTTCCCCTAAACAATGGAACCAGCTTCAAGTAATGGGAGTGGGGGAGGGGTGTGCCAACATTTTTTCCTACAGAGGACTAAGCTCACAGCAGAGGGGGCGGTGCGGGGGGAGGGGCATGTCAGCTGTTTTCTACATTGAGGACTCAACTTTCAGCAGAGTGGATGGGGGAGGGGACATGTCAAGTCATCTCTATAAACAATGGAACCAGCTTGAAGTAATGGGAGTGGGGGAGGGGTATGAAAGAAATACTTTCCCCTACATATAGGAATCAGCTGACAGGAGAGGAGTGGGGGAGGGGTGTGAAGAATGATTGGATTCATTTGTCTTGATATAAACAACAGACGTCTGTACTCTATACTGCATTTCCCATTTCTCCATATTATACTTCAGGCTGTGACATTGAAGTGCTCAGCAAAGTCAGGATTAGAAATAGTGTGAATGTCGGCTCTGGCCAGTGTCTCCCCGTGTCCGGTGTTTATTGGTGAAGCTCATTGGCTCAGGAGGTTCTCAGACTAAAATACTGACATCGGGATGTACAGCAAAGAGTCAACCAGAGATAGATTTTCATTTAAAAAAAAAATGCTTTTAGGGGCCAGAGGATGATGTCATTAGGGCAGTGGATGATG
>CM053037.1:74268517-74297285 GCA_028564925.1 Lithobates sylvaticus
CAAATTCACCTTACTAACACAAGCTAAGGAAAGAGGAGGGATGGGCATACCTGACTTCAGGAATTATTATTATGCCTCGCATGTTACTAGGATTCTTGCCACCATGATGGTACTGCCACCATAAACTTAAAGACTGAGTAGGGTTGGAAGATATGCTGAGTCATAAATCCATTCAGTTCTCTCCATGGATCCCCTGGACAAGCTATCCAGCAACCATAAAAACCACACCCTCTCATAGGTACCACCTTAGCAATTTTCCATAAACTACAGAATAAGGCCAGAGATATTGCTAAAGATGGATGGAACCCCTTTAAGGGTTTAGGAAGTAAATGACAAATATGAGAAATAGGAACATCACAATGTAAGCGCCTAGTTTCTGTAACCATGTTGCTATGCCATATAAAAAGTCACCAACACCTCCTAAACCCTTAAAGGGGTTCCAACCATCTTTAGCAATATCTCTGGCCTTATTCTGTAGTTCTCTTATCTTAGCAATATGCCCTTTAATAATGTCCTCATTATCAGAAATGTATATACAACAGTCAGTGCGAAATCACTTACACATCCCACCTTGAGCTGCAGTGAGATCATTTATAGTTAATCTGTGCTCTAATACTACTTTTTTAATTTGAGACATTTCTTCACTTAATAAACCTATATCAGTGGTAGTAAGGTTAATAATTTCATCTACAATTCTAGTGTAATTATTTATTCTTTGCATTGCTTCAATTCTCCATCCTGTCCAGGAAGGGAACCATGACCATGCCATGTCACCTTCAGTGAACAGCTCTCTTTTGAACACTAAAGGGTATTCTGGACTTTGATCTGGTCGCACTGTATCTTCGCAAACAGCCAAAGCAGGTGCTAACTTCCCAATATAACATGTACCTGTAACATTAGTAGGAAGCCAGGCGTAAGCTTTATTTCCAAATATATAATATAACCCTCTATGTATGGATGGTATGCCTGCTCCTAAATAACTGGAAGCAATAACATGGAATCTCAGGTAACCAATATTTTGACATATTGGGATCTGTGAGCAATTTGTACTATAAAGGGTTCTATTTAGTTCTGGATCTGGGATATAATAATATTGACCATAGTTTCCTCCATAAATTGTAATTTTTGCTCTGGTGCAATCTGAATTGCCCAACCGTGTACATTTAGTTTTAAATGGGCATGTAATGTTTAAACAAATCTGTGGAGTGTCTATCTGTTTTGAAACCATCAAAGTTACTGATCTGTGCTCATTAGCTGTGGAGACCATGTATGAGCCATTTATTCTGGTCCTGTTTATATCAGTGAATTTGAGAGGCATTGCTATCATGGGTATTGTTCCTGTTTGGGGATGTAAGTGAGAACACAACCTGCAGTTACTAGCGTTGCTATGGGTTGCATACAATTTTAATATTTGGATGAAACAGTTATTTTTCCATGTCTCAGTTCTCACAAACATCAAAAACATCATCATAATTTTTTCAAAGGATATCATCACTTCAGGATTTTCTTGCAGTGACTGGTGTGAATCCAGGTGGGCTTTCCTTACAACTTGACAGCAGAACCGGTTGTCAAAAGCACCAAATGTGGTCTGTCAAATTTTGGTTCTAGTGGTTTTCTGACGTGTCGCTTGACCACTACCCAGTCACCTGGTTGGATTCTGTGAATACCTGAAACAGAATCTGGGTCGGGGATAGATTTAAAAACACCTTCATGTATTTTATTCAATGTTAAATTAAATATACGCTGTGCTGGAATAGCTATGCACTAGATAATCTGTATCTTAATCTATAGTTATAGATCCACAAGAATATAACAATATGCATAAAATGGTAAACATACAACTGGTGCAAAGTGCAAGTGCAAAATATAGCAAAAACCAATAATGTGCACAAAATCTGTAAACGCACAACTAAAACGCATAGATGAATATAAAGTGCACAAGTGCCAAAAAAACCTCTGTGAGGTTATATGGACCCTTTAAAGTTACAAGGTGCCATGCACAATAACACACCAAAAAATAGAATAAAATATCAATAATAATAATATTAGATGAAAAAAGTGCTAAATGCATACATATGTGATAGCAAACATGTATAAAAGATTTATAAAAAAATGCAAGTGCATAAACCACACAAGTGTCTCTATATTATTAAAAAAAACAGTTCTTTGTGGCAGCCTGTCCTAGGCTGTGATAAGAACCACAAAATGTTGATTGATGTGAGACTAGATGCAGGTGATGTGATTTCCGGTGATCATACTATTGACATGCTTGTTACATCCAACTGTGGCTCTGAATCATGCATAGGTGAAATCCGGGACCCCTTATGGTAATAAGCTCACCTCAGAGCGTGTGACCAGCTTTTACACTGAGTCAAAGCACGCATATGAACCACTATAGGGTTCTCAGCTGTTTCACTGGATCAGTAGTATCCTCAGTGCAATGATCTCAGAGGCACATGAAAAAAAGAAAAAGACTAATAGTGCAATACCGTTTTACAAAATTTAATAGACAAGTTAAAAAACATTCCCCCGCCGGGGGATACTCACATGTGTAAGGTGCGTCAGTGCACCATACTTCATAAGACTCAATACAATACTGTAATTTAACGTTTGCAGCTTGATAGTGGCAGGTTGGTAGAGGGTTCTTTAAGGCTCGCAGGATTTAGTTGTTTTGTTATTTTATTCAATGTTATTTGCAAAATCTGAACATATTCTAACAGACTAGAGTGAGAAGCATGCAACTGTTGGGAAAAATATAGCCCTGTTTTGTGTGGCCCTCCAAATAAAATCTCATAGGGGGACAGCCCTTGTGGTTGTTTAGGGGTAGTTCGTACAGAATATAGGGCTAATGGCAAAGCTTCCACCCATCCTTTTCCTGTATCTGCTTTAATTTTTGCACAGCTGTTTTTCAAAATTCCATTAAGTCTCTCAACTTTACCACTACTTTGTGGATGATAAGGTGCATGGAAAGCTTGCTGTATGTGGAGGTCTTCCATTACCTCTTTCATTACTTCCCCAGTAAAATGGGTTCCTCTGTCACTCTCAATAGTTTCAGGAACTCCATATCTACAAACTATTTCATTCAAAATTTTCTTTGCTGTTTTTGCATTTGCTTTAGCTACCGGCATGCACTCGGGCCAACTTGAGAACATGTCAACACGCACTAAAGCGTACTCATAGGTGCCTATTCTGGGCATCTAAATGTAGTCTATTTGAATTCTTTGGAAAGGGAAATCTGGCTTAGGAGAATGCTTTTGGGGAACATGGATAGGCCTCCCTGCATTGTACAGAGCACAAGTGAGACATGAAGCACAAAACATGGCTGCAAATGCACTAAATCCAGGTGCTATCCAATAGCAGTCAGTAAGTGCCACCATTGCGCCCTTAGCAGATGACTGACGCCATGTGCCAGTTGTGCTAAAACTGGGTACAAACTCCTGGGTAGACACCACCTGTGGTCAGCGCTCCACAGGCCCTGCTGATTTTGGGTAGCATTACATTTGATCCACTTATCCTTCTCTTCATCAGGGGCCTGGTTCTGCAACTGAATTCGAGTTTCTACATCCCACTGCTCTTGATGAGGGAAATCTGTCCCCGCTACCTGGGCGACCCCTACAGTTGGTGTGACTCCAAATGCCATAAGGGTAAACTGTAAGGCGTGGAGAACACCAGAGTTTTAATGGATTTGTCAGATACCCGCCTTCTCCCATCTCCATTTTTAAACTTATCACGAAGGAGATGATATCTATCAGTATTAAGAACGCCCTATCAAGTACAGGGGCTGTATAACCTCTTTCTATGAAATGCTTTTTCATAGCAGAGGCTTCTTTCAAAAAAGATGACTCATCACTACTGTCCCACAGGGATACCCTTAATGGTATGCCTTGGATGGCCTGAATCAGCCCTCAACAAGGAATTACCAGCAGAAGGCTTCCTGAAAAGCTTGGAGGAAATACATTCCCCTACACCCATCAGAACAACAATAAGTAATAACACCTGTAAATTTAAGAATGAGGGTGTTGTCATTAAGATACAGAAGCCATTCATCTAATTCGCCGACACTCCTGGTGCACACAAAAATGAAATTGTCTATATAGCAACGAAAAAACGTAGTCTCAGAATGATGGGGACAACCAGCGCCAAAAATGCGGGACCTCTCCCACCAACCCATATACAAATTAGCAAGGGAGGGGGAGAATTTGGCACCCATCGCGGCCCCGCTTTTCTGGAGATAGCAGTCCCCATCGAACATAAAAACTACTACTGAAGCAAAACTGTGTTTGGGTGTGAGGGGGACCATTCGTCCAATACTTGTTTTAACACAGTATTATATTCAGAGGGGCTACTCACACAGCCTTAGGGCAATCTTGTCCATGCTAACTTTTGGGCATCATTGGTAAATTAAAAAAGGTGCCAGCAATCTGGGTGCAGGGGCACCGAAAAGAAAGCATTTGCAAGAGCAATCACTGTAAAGTAAGTGCTGGAGGCAGGTATTCCACTAAGTAAAGTGTGGGGGTTGGGCACGATCGGGGTATCTACCTCAATTATATTATTAATGGCTCTCAAATCATGCACCATGCAGTATGTCACCTGCCCACCCTTCTTGTCTGGCTTCTTTGCAATTGGGAACAAGGGTGTATTTACTTGGGACTTAATTGGTACAACAACCTGTGCTGCTTTCAGTTGAGTGATTTGATCCTTTATCCCCTCAGTCTGAGCAATACTCATTGGGTACTGTTTAATCTGTGGGAGATGGGATCCTGGTTTTATTTTTATCATGACTGGGGTGCAATCCAGCAGACCTACATCATATTTGCTGGAGGCCCATAATTCAGCAGCGGGAATCACTTTCAATTCTGGTGGAAATGGCGGAGTGGAGTCTTGGATTAAAAATACTCCACAGGCAGACAGACTACTGACCACTTGGACTCCTGTAGAAGTGTAGTCTATGTTTGCTAAAATTTGGTTCAAAATGTCAGCTCCCAAAAGATTGGTAGGAACTGTGTCTGAAACTAACACTTTAGTGACAATTTCTGTTTGCTGTCCTAGCCTGAGTTTAAGTGGCTTGGACTCGACCAAATCAGTAGAGGTCCCGGTTAGGCCAACACCAGAGATAACATTTGTAGATAATAATCCTGGAGGTAAGTCCTCTATAATAAAAACACTTCGGCTTGCACCAGTATCGATTAAACAGGTTAATTCTGTTTCTCCTCCAGGATAGGGGAGTTCTTATAAAAATACTTTTACTCTGGCCTCGGGACCACTGTCTCCCCTATTTAACATGATTGATACTGGTATGCCATTTTCCTATGCCTGATCCACTGCTTTTGTACTGGGATCAGCATGAGGTGTCTCTAAGCTCTTTTCCAGTCTACAGTCAGGAAGATGGCAGAATTTAGCTATGTGTCCTTCCCCATCACAATTGTAGCATATGATTGGTCCCCGATTGCCATGATTTCTGAAATTGCCTTTGCCTCTTCCTCTTCCTCTCTGCTTCCCCATGTACATAACCTAGGGTTTGCTGTCTTTTTGGTTAATCCTGTTTTCTATGGATTTTTTTTTTTTTAAAATCTTTATTTAAACATACTTTTACCCCCCCCCTCCCCCCCTTTCCTTGCTTGACACTCTAAGAGGTCCCTGCATTACTTTCCCAATTTTAAACCGAACCTCCCAACACATATTGGCCCACTTGTCTTTCCCAACTTTTTCCGCCTCTCCCTCCATCTCCTCCAAGTTTTCTACCCTTTGAATCGCATTGACGGCAAAAATCCAGTCTCGAATAGTCGGGCAATACGCCTCCCGCCATTTCTTCGGGACTAGGTTTTTTGCTTCGTTCAGGAGAATCGGGATCAAAGAAACTTTATATTGTTTCCATGGGGTCCCCGTCCCATGGAACAAATACGTCCAAGGGTCCTCTGGTATTACTTCCTTTGTTATTTCAAAAATCAATTCCAATACTCCTTTCCAAAATGTTTTAATCACCGGGCAGTCCCACCAAATATGAGCCATCGTGCCCCTGGATTTACAACCTCTCCAGCACTCGGTGGACACCCCTACCTGGAACTTACTCAGCTTATCGGGGGTTATGTACCACCTTGCTAGGCATTTAAAATTGTTTTCAACCGTTTTTATAGGAAACGCCGAACTATGTACTATTTTAAATATTTTTTCTATCCTACTTCTACTACACTGTGTTCCTAAATCTTCTTCCCATTTCTTAACATATGGGGGCGCGTCCATCACTCATAAGATTTTGTAGATCCGGGATATATTATTCCTCGTAGTCTCCCGTAAACAGAGTCTCTCCAATTGCGTGTACTTCTCCTCGCAACGGATTGGATATGGGAGACTCTCCACTAAGTGTTTTAGTTGGGCGTACCTCCATACGTCAATTGACATAATTTCTGTGTATAAGCTTAATTCTTGAAATGTGCAAATTTTCCCCTTTTTAATTATGTCCTTCACTTGTGCCCCCTCTAGCTTGATCCAATTCCCCCTACCTCTCTTCTTCCTGGTTCAAACAAAGTGTTATTTTTTAAATGTATTAAAGAGGAATTAAACTTCAATTTTTTTTTTTTATATAAGCTATCCCAAATATCCAATGTAACTCGTGTTATATTGTGTGCATTTTTTCCTAATACCCTAAAATTAGGTGGGTTCCAAATATCGTGTCCTAATTTTATGTAATTCTATTCTAATCTCGTCAAGCAAGGGGAGGTAATTTATTAAATATATTTTTGTAGTTTCTGCTAGTCTAATCCCCAAATATTTGATGTTTTCTCTCCAGGGAAAATTAAATTCTTTTGATAGTAAATCTACCTCCTCCTTGTTTATATTAATACTTAAAATGTATGACTTACCAAGATTAATTTTCAGGTTTGAGATTCTACCGTAAGTTTTTAATACTGAAAGCACATTTGGGATAGTGATCCTGGGATTAGAGATATAAAAGAGGACATCGTCAGCGAAGGCAGCTAACTTATGTATATATATAAGTGCAGCGCTGAAGTAGGTAAACAAGTGTCCCTGATTTTCACATGAGGTCCCGCTGGGGTAAAACAGCCTGTGGGAACTATTGTGAGCCAGGAGTATAATAGTTAACCCTATAAGTGGGGGTGCCAGCTAGATTCCTCTGCTGGTATGTGTTCAAATAGAAGTGTTTGAAGATTGCATAGAAATTATACAAATAAAATTGTAACACAATAATAAATGTGCAAATTGTGTCATGTGAGAGAAGGAGGGGGGGGGGGGGGGGGATAATGGTGGATATTTATACCCCTATTCCCCGTGGGCAGAGGACACGTCAACCCCCGATTACAGCAAATTCCTATTCGGTCTCCTTCAGGAGTCACAGCTTTGTATAGCACAAACTATAGGGAAATATAACCAAAGCTCTCTGGGAGATGTAGAAATTATCACAAATAGAGAAGGGAACAAACTAAAGCTGACCCTTAGGCAGATGTAGTATACACTCTCATAGATGGGGGCAAACACCGCTATAAGGTGGGCAGCGAGGCTAAACCAAACAAATGATATAAAGCTTGTCTGACCATACAATCACAACTGTGAACAAGAAAGAAATGGGAGGTAGTAGTCCACAGTACTACCATGTGAATAGGCCCCTTCAGCATGTGCCTACATCCGCCATCTATTCGGGAAGCAGTCCACCCAAACAACAATATGCAAGGAGTCCTGTTAATAGGGGTGGGATAACAAAGAAAAGACCAAAAAAGCAACAGTTCAATCTGTAGTGTCTTCAGTAGGTGTAAGCATATCACTGGAGGTATTCAGGATGTGTAGTCGGTTTAACAAGCTCTAAAGAAAAACGGTGAAGGTGGGTACTCTTACCAGAGCTGATGGACTCACCCCTCTCAGGGTGAGTCGGCAAGGCTTGTACCGGATATACCGGGTGGATGATGGATCCGCGGCGATCTGCTGGATCTCACTGGACCGTTCCTCCAGATGTCAGTACAGTCGCTTACCTGTAGCTTTAGCCGGATTTTTTTTTTTTTTAAAAAGTAAGCAGTGGTAATGGCTTCTCTGGGGGATCCTTATCGACAGCAGCTCAAAATAGAGGAGGAAACAGAGACAGAGAAGCAACTCCTCATAGTGTGAAACCAATTTCCCAATTGGTATTTATTGGATAAAACGGTATTAAAAACATTTGCGCAAAAAGTTAAAATGTGGCTTCGGTAGACATCAAACCCTACATGTTTCGCCTGCTGTAGGCTTCAACTGGGGTATATGTCTACCGGCCACCTGTCTACAATATATATACCTTTGTGTGAGAGTTCAGAGTGACAACAGCTGAGTCTTGGAGCACGGATCCTCACTTCCGGTATCGGCAGCGTGCGTTCCACGCTCAAACTAGTCTAGGGCCAAGATGATGTCATCTAAAAGCATCCGAGGACCAAGCCTCATTCCCAGATCGCTACATGGCCAATCGGCAGCGGCCTGTAATGCTCAACCTATGGGTGTCTAAGTATGGCTGGGAGTGGCTTGCAACACTGAGCCAATGTGTGAGAGACATGCCATGAGGGGAGGGGGAGTCACTTCCCTATAGGCGTCACTTGAGAGTATATGGATGGTGGATCCGGTCATCAGTCCCAATGCGCATGCGCGCGCACACGTCAGATAGAAGCGGCCGGGAGAGGAGACGCAAACGGACTCGATACTACACCCGATCGCGCATGCGCGGGTGTCCGGAGAAGGTAGTCATAGGGACTAACATACAATGTGGTAGAGGACAGACACGCCCCTATGGGAGGTATCTCTACGTTTCAATAGCATAGCCTGTTGCGCTTACATGCTAACTCCACCGAAATAAACCGCAGAGCTGTAAGAAACCGTGGGAGAGGGGAAAAAAAATTAAAATAAAATAAAATTTTGTCCTGACCTGACTTATCAGATAGCTTCCTCATCTCTACTATCATAGTGATCACATATTGTTAATGGCAGGCATGGTAACCTCCTGGTCCAAAGATATGCAATTTGGATTGAACAAACATGTTTTAAAAAATGTAAACTGATTGGTATTAGTCAATGTTCAAATCAACCAAGGTGATTAGTGTGAACTCAGAACATTGAATAAAATGGGGGGGGGGGGGGGGGGGGGGTGGGGGGGGGGTTCCGGATACAGTTAGTCTCAACCGCACAATGCCATAGTGGCTGAGAGAAAGAAAGGTCAAAGGGTCATGGTATGTGCCAGCAGATAAAAAATCCCCATGGTGGCCTATTCTCCATTAACAGGAAGTGAAGATCCGGGGGCCAGTACAATTCATAACATGTTTTCATATTTTTCATATTTCTAGTATAGCTTGCTATACAAAAAAACCTTCTAGAATGATAGATGTCCTAAGTGTAACATTTACAGTGTGTCAGTGAGTTAAAAAACTCTCATAATAGCATCATATAATTATTTCAGAGCATGATAATCTGAAGGTATTCGGATCAGGATTTGTTTATAAAAGCATTGATGTCCCATTCTATATTGAGGCCATGGGGCGAGTAACTCTTCAAAGAATATATCCAAAAGGTCTCTAATTTGGACACGCCCCTAATGTTTGATTCGCCCCTCCAATTGGGGACAAATCGATCAATGATTTGAAACTTTGTTCCTGTCAGGTTCCTGTTGTGATATAACCGATAGTGTTTAGGGACATTATGATCAATGCGGCCCTTTTTGATGCCTGCAATATGTTCATTGCACCTCACGGCAAACGTACGAATGGTTCTGCCAACGTATTGTTTCCCGCAAGGGCAAGTGATGAGGTACACAACGTGTCGGGTTTGGCAGGTTAGAAAATGTTTCATGTTGAATTCTTGGCCTGTCACACTTGATGTGAACGTTTCAGTTTTTTTCCTCCCATAGACATTATGTATACACACGTTACACCTACGGCAGGGGAAAAAACCCTTCATGTTATGAAAAAATGAGGGGACAATAGGGGGATCGGATACACTGGGAGCTATCCGACCACCTAGAGAGGGGGCCCCTCTGTAGATCACTCCTGCTTTCTCTGGGAGGAGGGGGCCTAGGATTCTATCATTTTGAAGGACACTCCAGTGTTTTGAAATAATCCCTTTAATCTGCCTGTGTTGGACAGAGAATGAAGTCAAGAATGACCAATTGTGTTGTGATTCTTGTGTTTTTTTAGGAGCATCCTTAATCAATTCTTCTCTGTTAAGTTCATGAGGTTCATTATGGGGATATACCCATTGCGATCTGTCGCTTTAAAAAATGTTTTATTATGGACCTACTGCGGTTCGCTACCAGGTCTAACTACTTTTGGTTCAATGGAGACTTTTATCTCCAAGAAAAGGGTGTAGCCATGGGGGCAAAATTTGCCCCCAGTTTGGCAAATATCTTCATGGCCAAATGGGAGGAGGATGTCGTCTATGCCCAGGGGCTGTCTCAGATAGCCCTCTGGGCAAGATATATAGACGACATCCTCCTCCTATGGAAGGGAGATAAGGACTCTCTAGATAGGTTCATGCTTTTCCTGAATGATAACCAGCGGGGCATCAAATTAACCTACGAAGTTAGTACTTCGACAATCCATTTCCTGGACCTGGAAATATCGGTCCTAGATGGCCATTTGGTCACAAAAACATTTTTCAAAGCGACAGATCGCAATGGGTATATCCCAATAGACAGTTGCCATCATTCGTCTTGGCTTAAGTCCATACCTCGGAGCCAACTCACCAGAATTAGGAGGAACTGTTCTAACCTAACAGATTTCTTCTCACAAGCCGAGACCATAAAAAACAGATTCTTGGACAAAGGATATGATTCACAGGGTATAAACAGGGATATTGAGATAGTGGCTTCACTTAACAGAGAAGAATTGATTAAGGATGCTCTTAAAAAAACACAAGAATCACAACACAATTGGTCATTCTTGACCTCATTCTCTGTCCAACATAGACAGATTAAAGGGATTATTTCAAAACACTGGAGTGTCCTTCAAAATGATAGAATCCTAGGCCCCCTCCTCCCAGAGAAAGCAGGAGTGATCTATAGAGGGGCCCCCTCTCTAGGTGGTCGGATAGCTCCCAGTGTATCCGATCCCCCTATTGTCCCCTCATTTTTTCATAACATGAAGGGTTTTTTCCCCTGCCGTAGGTGTAACGTGTGTTCACATAATGTCTATGGGAGGAAAAAAACTGAAACGTTCACATCAAGTGTGACAGGCCAAGAATTCAACATGAAACATTTTCTAACCTGCCAAACCCGACACGTTGTGTACCTCATCACTTGCCCTTGCGGGAAACAATACGTTGGCAGAACCATTCGTACGTTTGCCGTGAGGTGCAATGAACATATTGCAGGCATCAAAAAGGGCCGCATTGATCATAATGTCCCTAAACACTATCGGTTATATCACAACAGGAACCTGACAGGAACAAAGTTTCAAATCATTGATCGATTTGTCCCCAATTGGAGGGGCGAATCAAACATTAGGGGCGTGTCCAAATTAGAGACCTTTTGGATATATTCTTTGAAGAGTTACTCGCCCCATGGCCTTAATATAGAATGGGACATCAATGCTTTTATAAACAAATCCTGATCCGAATACCTTCAGATTATCATGCTCTGAAATAATTATATGATGCTATTATGAGAGTTTTTAACTCACTGACACACTGTAAATGTTACACTTAGGACATCTATCATTTTAGAAGGTTTTTTTGTATAGCAAGCTACACTAGAAATATGAAAAATATGAAAACATGTTATGAATTGTACTGGCCCCCGGATCTTCACTTCCTGTTAATGGAGAATAGGCCACCATGGGGATTTTTTATCTGCTGGCACATACCATGACCCTTTGACCTTTCTTTCTCTCAGCCACTATGGCATTGTGCGGTTGAGACTAACTGTATCCGGAACCCCCTCCCCACCTCCCCCCCCCCCCCCCCCCCCCTTTTCTTTCAATGTTCTGAGTTCACATGAATCACTCTGGTTGATTTGAACAATGACTAATACCAGTCAGTTTACATCTTTTAAAAACATGTTTGTTCATTCCAAATTGCATATCTTTGGACCAGGAGGTTACCATGCCTGCCATTAACAATATGTGATCACTATGATAATAGAGATGAGGAAGCTATCTGATAAGTCAGGTCAGGACAAAATTTTATTTTATTTTAATTTTTTTTCCCCTCTCCCACGGTTTCTTACAGCTCTGCGGTTTATTTCGGTGGAGTTAGCATGTAAGCGCAACAGGCTATGCTATTGAAACGTAGAGATACCTCCCATAGGGGCGTGTCTGTCCTCTACCGTATGTTAGTCCCTATGACTACCTTCTCCGGACACCCGCGCATGCACGATCGGGTGCAGTATCGAGTCCGTTTGCGTCTCCTCTCCCGGCCGCTTCTATCTGACGTGCGCGCGCGCATGCGCATTGGGACTGATGACCGGATCCACCATCCATATCCTCTCAGTGACGCCTATAGGGAAGTAATTCCCCCTCCCCTCATGGCATGTCTCTCACGCATTGGCTCAGTGTTGCAAGCCACTCCCAGCCACACTGAGACACCCATAGGTTGAGCATTATAGGCCGCTGCCGATTGGCCATGTAGCGATCTGTGAATGAGGCCTGGTCCTCGGCTGCTTTTAGATGACATCATCTTGGCCCTAGACTAGTTTGAGCGTGGAACGCACGCTGCCGATACCGGAAGTGAGGATCCGTGCTCCAAGACTCAGCTGTTGTCACTCTGAACTCTTACACAAAGGTATATATATTGTAGACAGGTGGCCGGTAGACATATACCCCAGTTGAAGCCTACAGCAGGCGAAACATGTAGGGTTTGATGTCTACCGAAGCCACATTTTAACTTTTTGCGCAAATGTTTTTAATACCGTTTTATCCAATAAATACCAATTGGGAAATTGGTTTCACACTATGAGGAGTTGCTTCTCTGTCTCTGTTTCCTCCTCTATTTTGAGCTGCTGTCGATAAGGATCCCCCAGAGAAGCCATTACCACTGCTTACTTTTTAAAAAAATCCGGCTAAAGCTACAGGTAAGCGACTGTACTGACATCTGGAGGAACGGTCCAGTGAGATCCAGCAGATCGCCGCAGATCCATCATCCACCCGGTATATCCGGTACAAGCCTTGCCGACTCACCCTGAGAGGGGTGAGTCCACCAGCTCTGGTAAGAGTACCCACCTTCACCGTTTTTCTTTAGAGCTTGTTAAACCGACTACACATCCTGAATACCTCCAGTGATATGCTTACACCTAGTGAAGACACTACAGATTGAACTGTTGCTTTTTTGGTCTTTTCTTTGTTATCCCACCCCTATTAACAGGACTTCTTGCATATTGTTGTTTGGGTGGACTGCTTCCCGAATAGATGGCGGATGTAGGCACATGCTGAAGGGGCCTATTCACATGGTAGTACTGTGGACTACTACCTCCCATTTCTTTCTTGTTCACAGTTGTGATTGTATGGTCAGACAAGCTTTATATCATTTGTTTGGTTTAGCCTCGCTGCCCACTGTATAGCGGTGTTTGCCCCCATCTATGAGAGTGTATACTACATCTGCCTAAGGGTCAGCTTTAGTTTGTTCCCTTCTCCATTTGTGATAATTTCTACATCTCCCAGAGAGCTGTGGTTATATTTCCCTATAGTTTGTGCTATACAAAGCTGTGACTCCTGAAGGAGACCGAATAGGAATTTGCTGTAATCTGGGGTTGACTTGTCCTCTGCCCACGGGGAATAGGGGTATAAATATCTACCATTATCCCCCTCCCCCCCCCCCTCCTTCTCTCACATGACACAATTTGCACATTTATTATTGTGTTACAATTTTATTTGTATCATTTCTATGCAATCTTCAAACACTTCTATCTGAACACATACCAGCAGAGGAATCTAGCTGGCACCCCCACTTATAGGGTTAACTATTATACTCCTGGCTCACAATAGTTCCCACAGGCTGTTTTACCCCAGCGGGACCTCATGTGAAAATCAGGGACACTTGTTTACCTACTTCAGCGCTGCACTTATATATATATTTTTTTGCAATTCACGTCTGATTGTTGTGCTAGCAGCTACCTCTTTATGTTCGTCTGGCGCAATATTACCCCACCATTTTTTAGCTAACTTATGTACCTCCCCTCCCACCCTGATCCCTGATATATCATTATTTTTACGAACTGATGACAGAAGGGGCTCTAATGACAATACAAACAATAGGGGTGACAAAGGGCACCCCTGTCGCGTTCCATTTCTCATAGTGAACACCTCAGAGGGCACCCCGTTAACTCTAACCGAGGCCTGTGGCTGGTTGTACAACATTTTGATCCATTGGGGCGATTCCCCAATATTACCCCATTTTGCATATTGTGTCCCTCCCCCCCATTATGCACTCAGCTCCCAGATGGTTCCAGTATTGACACAATCTAGGAACCAGAATATCTTTATATTTCCTGAGGTATGTGAATCCATCGGGGCTCGGACTTTCTACCTCGGTAATAGGTCCATACATGCTAAGTCTGTCAGTCTCTGATAGGGAAGGTAGTGCACTGTTATTCAGGAAGTCCTTTCCCTCTGCTCCTATTTCCAGGTTTTGCTGCCCCTTCTGTCTGACATCGTATAATCTTTCATAATAAGTCTTGAATACATTTGCTATTTCTTTGGTCGAATTGACCATTTCTCCAGACCCATTTTGAATTTTTTCAATGTAATTCGTTTCTCTTTTCTTTTTTAGCATCCTTGCTAGGTGTTTTCCGAATCTATTCCCCCACTAATATTTCTCTTTAGCTACTTTATGGAACCACTTCCTAGATTCTAACTCCATGACCATTTTTAGCTCCTCTCTTTTATTTATCAGCCTATGATATATATCTTGCTTATGAATCCCGTTGCTTTTATGTTCCCCTTCCAACTTCTGAATCTCATTTGTTAGTACTAGAATCTTTGTATTTTTTTCCTTTTTTTTCCTCGCTCCGATGGAGATGAGGATCCCTCTTATGTAGGCCTTATGAGCCTCCCATAATGTCGTGGGTGATATATCTCCCGTGTCGTTTTTAGCAAAGAAAAATTAAATTTCCCTTTTGACTGTATAAAAAACAATACAAAAAGCCATGCTAAGTGAAAAAATAGGATAATGAATGTCCTATACCAAAACTAATGAATAAAGTCCATATGTAAAAATAAATTGATGAAGAAATAATCAATCCATAAAGTTTGTGTGAAAAAATATTAAAGTGACATTATCTGATGAAAGTGACAAAAATGCAAAATTAATCCGTGACTTGTGAAGTGATCAACCAAGAAAAACGTGCTCCACCACCGCTCAAATAATGCGCTTACCAAAAGGCAAGCTCAGACAAGCCTGCACCTCAATGGTGTCCTGATGTAACCAAACCCTCGGACCTCCACACCGAATCCGGACATCACAGTTAGACCCAAACAGGCACAATAATTCCCTTGGATAGTCTCAATATGAATGCCAAAGCAGATGAACGTGTCAGGTAGGATTTTGCTTTATTTCTTCAGCTCAGAGGCAGGTTTGAAAAGATCAGTTTCTTTTTTAGAAAAGGGAGGCAAACAAAAGACAACTAGTATCACTCAAAGGCTGAATAATGGTTTATGCTGCTATTAATTATTATTTTATTTCTTCTTATGATTTCCCTTATAAGGTCATTTATAATTTTTGGTATACATTAGCGCGGTGTTTGCACCATTTTGTTCACTCCCTTTTGACTGTATCTGCTTATTCCGTGTCAAGGATCAGATGGTGATTAAGACGCCACGTAAAAGACTGCCTTTGGGGTATCGGGATCCTCACCCTCATCGAAACCGGGGCGTGGTCTGACAAAGTCGTTATTTCTATCTGAGTTGAGACTACCCGCTCTAATAGTCTGTGTTCTATGAGAAAGTAATCCAAACGGGAGTGTGTACCGTGCACTGGAGAGAAGAAGGTATAATCTCTTAGTTTTGCATGCATCACTCGCCATCCATCTATCAACTGATTTTGAAACATTTTGAGCTTAAATTTTTTCAATTGTGTTAGGCTCGGGCCCCGTGCCCCGTGCCCGCGACGTGCTGTCATAGTCAGGGTCCAAGCAGAAGTTAAGATCCCCCGCCAGGACCACCTCGCCCATCTTAAACCCTGGCACCTGCCCCAGAACCTGTGTCAGGAATCTAATCGGGTTCTTATTTGGACCATAGATATTTATGAGTGTAAACAGACTCTCTCCAACCCTACCCTTCAAAAAAAGGAACCGGCCGTCAGGGTCCTCAAGTCTGTCTATCAACGTGAATTTAATATTTTTAGAGAACCCGATTGCCACCCCCCTTGATCCCAGGATAGGGGAGTCGCTGTAATACCACACTGGAAAGTCCCGAGAGAATAATTTAATGTTACCCCCTCGGTTTAAGTGAGTTTCCTGTAAGAACAGGATTCCTGCCTGATGCCTCTGGAGCTCTCTCAATATCTTATACCTTTTTACCTGAGAATTTAACCCCTTCACATTATATGTTAGGAGTTTTATATCACCGCTTTCTATTTTTACAATGGGAATATGCCAATGGACCCCTTATACCTCTCTTCATTTTCCTTCTTTCTGCAAGGTTACCCTCCCCTATCCCTCCCCTCAAATCCTGGAGCTCATCTAGAAATTTCAACCGCACAGTTCTTCCTGATTTAATAACTATTAACGAGGCAGGAAACCCCCAACTGTATTTTATGTTCGCAGTTCTCAATGCTTCTAGTAAAGGTCTCAACTGGCGCCTGCGCGCTAGGGTTCCTGCCGAAAGATCCGAGAATATCTGAAGTTCGACGGAGTCGTGTTTCAGGGGGGGACTGCTTCTCAGCTTTGACCAGATTTTAAACTTGTCTTCATAGGAGTGAAACTTAATAATAACGTCTCTAGGGGTCTCCTCGCTAAGACCAGAAGGTTTCCTAATACGTTGTACCCTATCGATTTTAAAAAACGATCCCTCGGGCCTCCCCAGCAAGGGATTAAATATAAGCTGCATTTTTAACACCAAGTCCTCTCCCTGCTGTTCAGGCAGAGATCTAATCCGCAGATTCTGCCTCCTGCTTTGATTTTCCTGGTTCTCCATTTGGTATTCTATGTCTCAGTGTTTCATTTCCATTTTATTCATTTGTGCTTTAAGATCGAGAATTTCTTGTGCTTGTATAACCACCAGATCCTCTACCTTCTCGACTCTGTTTACCATAAGACCTAGATCAGATCTGACATTTGAGATTTCTGATTTTATCACACTTTCTAATTTAGAAAACATTTCTGAAATTTCAATTTTTGTTGGGATTAGTGCTAGATTTCTTGCTCCAATGAAAAGCTGAGATCCCGAGCTCCATCCGGGTCTCCCTCCAGCCTAGAGAGGTCAACCTGTTTAGCTTTCTGTCTTCCCGTTTTTTATCTTTTGGACCCTGCTGTTTCTTCTCCATTTCTGGACTTTTCAAACTAATATCTTTGAGATACTTCTGTATTGTACTTGTGTTAGGGTTCTCTTTAGGGGTCTTAGGTTCCGTTCCCCTCTGGGACCTCCCTTTAATTTTTAGTTTAGTTCTCTGAATCCCAGTTAAACTGCCCCAGAATAAAATCTCCCGGGCCTTGCTTCAAATGGTCCTCCACTTATTTTTCCAGCCAATTCGGAGCGTTCCAAAAGCCTATGGAAGCCCTGTTTTTGTTCCTCTCCTCTCTTTTACACTTTTTATATTTGTGTGCTTCCTCCCACCAGAGGGCTGTCCCCCTCTCCACTCTTTAGAACAAAGTCCAATGTAATGTGTCCTTACGAACATCGGCTGCCTGTGTTTGTCCCCTATTCCCTGCTTCCAGGTCCCAGGAAAAAACAAGAACTTCATGGTCCCAAGGCCTGTTTACATGGATGAATCACTTTCAGTCCTGCAGTTCGAAGTGTTTCTTATGCCGCGTACACACGAAGGGACAATCCCGCGGGATTATCCTCTGGACTGAAGTCCAGCGGATAATCCCCTCGTGTGTGGGCGCCGGCGGACTTTTTGGCGCCAAAGTCCGGCGGACCAAAGTTTTAAGTTTGGTTTTAAAATTATCCGCTGGACTTGGCAGTCCGGCGGACAATCCCGCCGTTAGTGGGCAAGTCCGCGGGACTTTTGAAATGAACGGACTTGCCGCTCATCGGCAAGTCCGTTCATTTAGCACGTGACTTCAGGTTACGTAGCTAGCGTAGGCAGTTACTGCCGCCGCGCTAGCTCCGTGACCTGGCATGGATTTAAAGGGACTCCCCACGCCGAAAAAACGGCGTGGGGGTTCCCCCCAAATCCATGTCAGACCCTCATCCGAGCACGCAGCCTGGCAGGCCAGGAAAGGGGTGGGGACGAACGAGCGCCCCCCCCCCCCCCTGAGCCGTACCAGGCCGCGTGCCCTCAACATGGGGGGTGCCCTGGGGAAAGGGGGGCCGTGCGGCCCCCCCACCCCAAAGCACCTTGTCCCCATGTTGATGAGGACAAGGGCCTCTTCCCGACAACCCTGGCCGTTGGTTGTCGGGGTCTGCGGGCGGGGGCTTATCGGAATCTGGGAACCCCTTTAATAAGGGGGCCCCCAGATCCCGGCCCCCCACCCTATGTGAATGAGTATGGGGTACGATATTTTATTGCACTGCTCCGGGGGTCTTCTTCCGTCTTGGGGGTCTTCTCGCCGGACTCCTCCGCTCTCTTCTGCTCTTTTACCTAGCTCTTTCACGAACGGAGGAGTCCGGCTACGTTCTTCGTCGTCGCCGCCGTCGTCTGGGGGTCTCGATCCGCCTTCGGGGGTCTTCCGGGGGTCTCTTCTGTTCTTGCGGCGGTCGTCGTCTTCCGCGCCGCCAGCGCCTTCTTCTTGTCCTTCTTCTTGTTCTTCTTCTTCCGATGTTGACCCGACGCTCTCTCTGCCCGGAATGCTTGTGCCGCGCTGCGCTTGGACTTATATAGGGGCATGGGGACAGGGTCACATGCACATGTCACATGGTGACCCCGCCCCCTTGTGTTGTCACAGTCCTGGAGGATGCTGGGACTGTGACATCGCAAGGGGGCGGGGTCACCATGTGACATGAACATGTGACCCTGTCCCCCATGTCCCTATATAAGTCCGAGCGCAGAGCGGCACAGGCATTCCGGGCAGAGACAGCGACGGGTCAACATCGGAAGAAGAAGAAGAACAAGAAGGACAAGAAGAAGAAGGCGGCGCCGGCGGCGCGGAAGACGACGACCGCCGCAAGAACAGAAGAGACCCCCGGAAGACCCCCGAAGGCGGATCGAGACCCCCAGACGACGGCGGCGACGACGAAGAAGGTAGCCGGACTCCTCCGTTCGTGAAAGAGCTAGGTAAAAGAGCAGAAGAGAGCGGAGCAGTGCAATAAAATATTTTTTCAAAAGTGTGTGTGTTTTTGTACTTTACATTTTACACCTTAGGTGAATGGGTAGGGGTACATCGTACCCCATACTCATTCACATAGGGTGGGGGGCCGGTATCTGGGGGCCCCCTTATTAAAGGGGGCTCCCAGATTCCGATAAGCCCCCGCCCGCAGACCCCGACAACCAACGGCCAGGGTTGTCGGGAAGAGGCCCTTGTCCTCATCAACATGGGGACAAGGTGCTTTGGGGTGGGGGGGGCCGCACGGCCCCCCTTTCCCCAGGGCACCCCCCATGTTGAGGGCACGCGGCCTGGTACGGCTCAGGAGGGGGGGGGGCGCTCGTTCGTCCCCACCCCTTTCCTGGCCTGCCAGGCTGCGTGCTCGGATGAGGGTCTGACTTGGATTTGGGGGGAACCCCCACGCCGTTTTTTCGGCGTGGGGATTCCCTTTAAATCCATGCCAGCTTGCGGAGCTAGCGCGGCGGCATTTACTGCCTACGCTAGCTACGTAACCTGAAGTTACGTTCCAAATGAACGGACTGCTCCGTGTGTGGGCAAGTCCGTTCATTTTCAAAAGTCCCGCGGACTTTTGGCCGGCGGATTATCCGCTGGAGAAGTCCGTGCGTGTATGGGCAAGTCCACACGCTCGGAAAGTCCAGCGGACCTAGCTGGACAGTCCCGCGGGATTGTCCGCTGGACTAGGTCCGCCGGCAAAAGTCTGCACGTGTGTACGCGGCATTAGAGAGAAGGGGTCTTACATAAGATAACGAGTTTCCCTGCACAGAACAAACTTTGCATTTGTTAACCCGGCTACAAGAGGGCCTGGGGGGGTGGGGTGAGAAGGTGGGGAACCTTTTTATGCCGTCATGGATCCCGAACTGTCCCTAAAGAACGCTCCAGCCCCAACAAACATTTGCTTAGTTATAACAGTTCATGTTGTATTTAGCAATATAAGCAAACATATATGTCCCGAAGGGGTCCTTTTTCCTTTCACTACAAGGAGTAGCAATACCTTGCAGCCAGTCAACTATTTATCATTATTATCTCCTGCCTCTGGTAACGGTTTTCCAAGTCAGGCAGCATGACATTTCCCCAGTGTAAAAATTTTGCATTTGTTAACTGGACCATGGGGGGGGGGGGGGGGGGGGGTGGGGAGAAAAGGTGGGAGACCCTTTTATACCGTCTTGGAACCCGAACTGTCCCTGAGGGACGCTCCAGCCCCACCAAACATTTGCTTAGTTAATACAGTTCATGTTGTATTTAGCAATATATGCAAATGTAAATATCCAGAAGGGGTCCTTTTCCCTTTCACTGCTAACATTAGGAATACCTTGCAGCCAGTCAAACACTGGATTAGTTAAAACAGTTCATGTTGTATTTAACAATTAATTCAGGTATATATGACCCGAAGGGGTATTTTTTCCATTCACTGCTAGTAGTAGCAATACCTTGCAGCCAGTCCACTCGTTATCATTATCATCTCCTGCCTCTGGCAATGGTTTTCAAAGTGAGGCCACTTGACATTTCTCAATGAAAAAAAAAAAAAAGATTTTGCATTTGTTAACCCGACCACGGGGGGCCTGGGGAAGTGGGGTGGTAGGGTGGAAGACCCTTTTATACCATCATGGAACCTGAAGTGTCCCTGAAGATCGCTCCAACCCCACCAAACCTTTGCTTAGTTATAACAGTTCATGTTGTATTTGGTAATATATGCAATTGTATATATCCAGAAAGGGTCCTTTTTCCCTTTACTGCTAGCAATAACAATTCCTTGCAGCCAGTCAACTTTTTATCATTATCATCTCCTGCCACCGGGAACAGTTTTCAAAGTAAGACAATATGACATTTCTCAGTATTCATGTCCATACCTGGGGGGTGCCCGCCACGGCCCCCCTACGTGACCTTTATTGCCTGCTTATGACGGAGAGGAGAGGAGGAAACGACAGGTACTCAAGCGGGAGGTGAACTCCTCCAGCGTTCCCGTTGTGCTAGGGGTTCCAGTGCTGGGCGGATACACCGCTGGGTCTGCCACACACAGCGGCGTCCTGGGGATCCCGATTGGCGCCAAAAAGCTAAACTTGCTGCCCCTCTGGCTTTACTCTGGCGCATTCCATATGCCCGGATTCCGCGGGCCGGCTACGGGGGACACACGTGGCAGGAGGGGGGGACAGGAGGCGCTTGGCAGGATCTCCTCATCGAGGCAGCGTGGGCTCTCACTCCACGCTGACTCCGCTGGAACAAGCAGGCTGTCCCGAGGCGTCCATCATGCCGCCGGTGTCAGGCTCCTCCCCCGGAACTGACGTCTCATGCCAGCATCTCGCACCTGCGTCCTGTCTTCTTGTGTTTTCTATGGATAACAGGATAGGCAGGACATCTCGAATAGACATATTCCCTGCCTCAGGCCTTGCTGTGAACAACTTTTCTTTCAACTGGGGTATTAAACCATCAAGAAACCTTTGTTTCACCAGTTGTGTAGATGGACTTGCAGTTTCTCCTGCCTTCTCTTCCTCTATTTTAATGCCTGCTTCCTCAGCCATATCGCATAACCGCCTCCAATAAGCCCCTGCTGCTTCCTCTTTCCCTTGCTTAGCATTCATAAATTCAGCATGTCTGGTTTGTCCTTATATTTGGGGCAATTTTTCTTTCAATTTCTCATAAACCTCCCGTCCACTAACCATCTTACCTAGATTTTTGATGTCTACACCACATTCTTTAAGTACATAGCCAGACATGTTGCTTCCCACTGCTTTAATAAGAAGCTGATGAATGTCAGTAGCAGAAGCCTCATATGCTTCCTGTGCAGCACTAAGTTTGTTTGCAAACCCAATTGGATTCTTTCTAGGGTCTCCCAATCCCTCTAATAAGGCTCTCATATCTTGGGGACTAAAAGGTACATGCCATTTAATTTGAGACTTACTGTCAACAGCATTACCTTCAAAAACTAATTGGGTTCTGACAGGATAAACTGCAACAGATTTCTCTGTGCCAGGGGCAGAAGGGGCAGCATCTCCCTTCCTTCTCTCTTCATCTTGCTGCCACAATTTGGAAATTATGGTTTGATCCGGAAGTTCAGACTCTATCTCTCTTTCTCTGGCCAAAGCCTTAAGTTCAGAGAGATCTAGTTTTGCATATGTGCCTTTTGATTTATGCCAATCATCTGTTTCTAGGATACGAGCCAAATTCCTCTTTGTAGGTTGATACGGGGCTGTTAAACCTCTGCTCTCTACTACATTGCCCAGCTCATCTTTTGTGTGTGCCATGTAATCGAATTCTTTTGCTTTTGTGCGTGGACCCCTTAAAGCCAAACTGGCAGCCACATAAGGTGGGGGGCAGTGGCGGAATTATAGGAGTCGCCGAGATCGCCATGGCGACCGGGCCCCTTGCTGCAGGGGGCCTTTGAGGGCCCCCTGTACTCTTTGATAGGAGGGGAGGCTGAGAGGAGCTCCCCGATCGTCAGCCGAACTGTAATCGGTGCAGGGAGCTCCTCACATACCTAAAGTTAATGCAGTGTGTGCTGGGCTGTGCTCTTTGTCTCCCCCTACAGTGCAGTACCCGGCAGGAAGAAGGTAAATGTCTGCCGTTTTTTTTATAAGACTATCTACTGTATGTGTGTTTCTATGTGTGTGCATGCATGTGTGTGGGGGTGTGCATGCATGTGTGTGTGTGTGTGGGGGGGGGTGTGCATGTGTGTGGGGGTGTGCATGCGTGTGTGTGTGTGTGGGGGTGTGCACGCATGCATGTGTGTGGGGGTGTGCATGCATGTGTGTGTGTGGGGGGGTGTGCATGCATGTGTGTGGGTGTGCATTCATGTGTGTGTGGGGGGGGGTGCATTCATGTGTGTGTGTGGGGGGGGGGGGGGTGCATTTATGTGTGTGTGTGTGTGGGGGGGGGGGGTGTGCATGCATGTGTGTGTGTGAGGGGGGGGGGGTGCATGCATGTGTGTGGGTGTGCATGCATGTGTGTGCATTCATGTGTGTGTGTGGGGGGGGGTGTGCATTCATGTGTGTGTGTGGGGGGGGTGTGCATGCATGTGTGTGTGTGGGGGGAGGCGTGCATGCATGTGTGTGTGGGGGGGGAGTGCATGCATGTGTGTGTGGGGGGGGTGTGCATGCATATGTGTGTGAGTGTGCATGCGTGTGGGTGTGCGAGTGGGCGGTGGGGATTCACAGTGGCAGCATTTGGCACACTGGCCGCATTTGGCACACTGGCCACATTTTAATGGGCACACCGGCAGCATTTGATGGGCACAGCGGCAGAGTTTAGCCACAGTGGCGACATTTGATGCTACAGTGGTGGCGTTTGATGGTACAGTGGCTGCAATTGATGGGCACAGTGGCGACATTTGATGGTACAGTGGTGGCGTTTGATGGTACAGTGGCTGCAATTGATGGGCACAGTGGCAGCATTTGATGGGCACAGTGGTGGCGTTTGATGGGCACAGTGGCTGCAATTGATGTTTTTATTTCAGAATTTTTCAGTTTGCTTGCGCCCCCCTAAAAATTTTGAGCACCAGCTGTCACTGGTTTATATGTGCATTTATATATATATATATATATATATATATATATATATATATATATTGTATATATATATATATATAGTGTGTGTGTGTTTTTATATAAAAATTAAGAAATCAGTTCCTTTATATGCAGCCATCCACTTGTGACTGGGCCCTGGTGTTCCAACATCGGGCTCGGAGTAAAGAGCTTTGTCCGGAAGTCGGGGGGGGGGGCCTCCATGATTTCTTGCATCGGGGCCCTGAGGGTTCTAGTTACGCCACTGGTGGGGGTCCTCTTCTACAGAGTCTTCTGGCCAAACGTAGTAAATTTGGGCAGTACTTTTATTAAACATCTCCGTCAAGCCGGTTTGATTTGCTACTTTAGCTTCTGTCTCCCATGTGCAGCTAATCTCCACGTTCCTTCACTGCACAGTAGTGGGCCATAATCGTGCAGAAAAGTTTGCCATACTTGTAAATCAAAAGTTCCCTCAGATTTTAAAGGTTTAGCTGTTCCCTTTGTCCATTCTACCCATTTATGTAGGGGCTCAGTATAGGCGGAACCGTACCTTCGGTTCATATATTCTCTAGCGCTCATCTTGCTCCGGGCATTATCTGAAGGCCTCTTACCCTTCATACCCTTAAAGCGGGATTCGCCGAAATATGTTTTTTTTTTTTTTTTTCCGTTCATAGTGAACTAAAGAAATGAATAACATGTCACTCACCTGCTGCAGTTCTGTTCCCCACCGATCGCCGATTCCGTCCGTTTGGATAACTTTTAAAATTGCTTGCTGGACGATTCCATTTTGCTTGTGGGCATTAGAAACCCACAAGCATTTACTTCCGGGATGCGGTGAATGCTGTGCTCCCAGCATTCACCGCTCGGTCCCGTGCATGCTGACTTCGCTCAGCGAGCAGCGCCATAAAATTTTTGGTTGCTATCACAACGGGCGGCCTGGCCATTGTTTAAATGGCGATTTTGGACATGCCCTCGTCACGTGACCGGCATCTTCCGGCCGAAATCTCGAGAGATTTCATGCTGACGGCGTCCCCCGTGGCTTCATGGGAACAATCTAAAACAGCTCCCAGGGGTCATTGCGGAGCCAAGGGACAGCCGAAAACACGCCTACTCCCACGGGAAATGAGACCGGAAGTCATTGTAATAATGACTACAGTAAGTTAAAGTGGAGTTCCACCCACTTTTACAACTCTTCAGCATCCCTCACTAAACTGTGCACTGTAAACAAATTGGATATTTTTTTTTATTTTTTTTTCAGCACAGACTGTATATCTGCTGTATTCATTTTTCACTTCCTCCTCCCTGGCCGCGGCCCATCACATCATTTCCTGTTTGCAATGCCTCCTGGGAAGGGGCAGCAACTTCCTCTCAAACTGCCGTTGCTATGGAAACCTGACCTGAAACCTATTACACTGCTTATGCTGCACTGAGCATGTACGAGATCTGCAAGGATGAGATCCAGGAAGAAATACAGTCTGGCTTCAGATGCCCACACTTAAGATGGCCACGGCCTGCTGCAAGTTTATAAAATAACAAACTACTTCTAAAAACTAACAAAACAGACCTTAGTTTACAGACTAACTTTACTAGAATACATTAAGCTTGTGTATTATAGGGGTATTTTTATTTAAAAAGTATAATTTCGGCCGGAACACCGCTTTAAATAATTTTTTTTTAATGCTTATTCGTGCATCAGGATTGCTAACTAATTTAAATAAGATGAAGAAGTATTTTTGAGTACCAAACCGCTTTAATTAATTTAATGCCCATAATGACTGGCCAGTCTTCTCTACTAGTGCCTATACCCTCCTATGACCACAACATGATCAGACAAAATATTATGACCACTCCATTAAAAAAAATCATTAAAAAAAATTATTATTATTTAAAAAAAAAAAAAATATATTATTTAAAAAAAAAATATTATTATTTTGGAAAAAAAAATCATTTTTGAAAAAAAAAATCATTTATGAAAAAAAAAATCTTCAACTTTTTTACTTTTTAAAATATTAAGCTTTTTAACACTTTTCACAGTTACTCCAACCAGCTACTCCGCCCACTACAGTAGGTGGAGGCAAGAACACTTCACACAATTTCCCCAGAAATTGTAGCTTTTCTAGTTAATATTGTGTCTCTTTATTCAGGGTTATAGGTAACATTATTGTATTGTTTACCTATTTATATTTGGAAGTCTTTTTTCCCACCTAATCAGATGTTCCTCTCAGGCCAGTGGTGCTTCAAGGACTCCTAACTGCAGACTTTCACCCCTCCAATTGTTTGCTGTCTCACCTGTTACCAGCCACAGGAACTTGGTTATCTCCGGGGTTATTGAGATTCCTTCGTACCGGACATGATGAACGCCTTCATTCCGTATCCTTTCCATGAGCAACTCAGAAGGGAAGATCCCCACTTAGCAAAGGTGGATTGCAGATTCTTGGAAGCGGCAGTGTAGAGGACAAATAGCAAGAATTCTGCTGCCGGCCTTGAAGAAACCAGAAGTTCCCCTCAGGTTCATAGTTGTTCCCTTGTTCCCGAGCAACGTCATCCACCGACATCACTCAAGCCTCCTGAATTGGGTTCCTTCACAGACACACAACATGGGGCCTGTCTGACTAAACAAATATACTATATTGTCAAAAGTATTGGGACACCTGCCTTTACACACACATGAACTTTATTGGCATCCCAGTCTTAGTCCGTAGGGTTCAATATTGAGTTGGCTCACCCTTTGCAGCTATAACAACTTCAACTCTTCTGGGAAGGCTGTCCACAAGGTTTAGGAGAGTGTCTATGGGAATGTTTGACCATTCTTCCAGAAGCACATTTGTGAGGTCAGGCACTGATGTTGGACAAGAAGGCCTGGCCCACAGTCTTCATTCTAATTCACCTAAAAAGTGTTCTGTCGGGCTGAGGTCAGGACTCTGTGCAGGCCAATCAAGTTCCTCCACCCCAAACTCGCTCATCCATGTCTTTATGGACCTTGCTTTGTGCTCTGGTCCAAATCATTTGGTGGAGGGGGGATTATGGTGGGGGGTTGTTTTTCAGGGTTGGGCTTGTCCCCTTAGTTCCAGCAAAGGGAACTCTTTAGGTGTCAGTGTGTACAAAAGTGTTTACACCCCCCTCTCTGCACCTCCCCCTCTGCTGTAATCTGAGTCTTCTGTGTAGAGAAGTTCTGACTCACCCCTCCCCCACTCCCTCTCCTGTCAGCTGATTCCTATATGTAGGGGAAATTCCCTCTTTCATAACCCCTCCCCCACTCCCATTGCTTCACGCTGAGTTCACTGTGAGGAGACGTGTTGACCTGACCCCTCCCCCAGTAAAGAGAACACCTGTTGAAGTTATGCCCCGTACACACGATCCGAATATCATACGACCGATCGTACGACCGTTTTTGGTTAATAATCGCAAGTAGAAATTGAATAGCTAAATAAAGTCACGAAAATTCTCGTACGATAGAAAAAAAAAAATCGGAAGTGATGTCATGTGTTGTAATGTATTTGTATTGTATTGTCGGACGACAACTATACTGACTAAATGAAAATCGTACGATCTGAAATCGTACGAGAAAAATTTCCATGCATGTCCGATCGAATAGTATCGGATGAACGGTCGGCTGTCGAAAGTACCTCGGACGACCGTTTTCGTACGATATTCGGATCGTGTGTACGGGCCATAAGGCAGCATGTAGGCCTAAGTAAAGCAAATCTCACCCAACAGGGCTGATAAAAAAATATGTAAAAAGTATTAAAAAAATAAATCAATGTTAAAACTTATTATGAAATAAAAAAGAAATTGTAAATAATAATTAAAAATAAAATGGTTAAAAAAAAAAAAATATGACACGGTTCATTGCCCTATTGAAATGATACACTGCCCTACCCCCTGTCCCAAAAAGTATTGTGAAAAAAATTACCAATATTAAATTATAAAAAAAATATAAAAAATAAACAAAAAATGTAATAATTTTGACACTGTCCATTGCTGTACTGACACTGCTGACTTCCCTAATGACACCCTCCACTATGCCCTCACATTGTTCAATCCCCACAAAAATGTGAAAAAAATTATAATTTGTTTTTACAAATAACAGAATATAAATGAAAAAAATTATTACATGTTTTTTTTAAAAACTACTGACACAATTCAATGCCCAAAAAAAGCATTGTGAAAAAAATTATAAAATAAAATAAAAAATTTTTAAACTACTGATTTTCCACTGCCTTAACAAAAAAATATAACATTTTTATGTAAAATAATACATTTATAAAAAAAAAACTGACACCATCCACTACTCTGACACTGTTCACTGCCTTACTGACATGATCCACTGTTCCCAGAAGCACTGTGAAAAAAATATTTAAATAAACAATTAAAATATAATAAATAAATTAAAATACGTTTGTAGAAAAAATAAAATAAAATAAAAAAACTACTGACAACAGTAACTGCTCTACTAACACTGCTTACTGCCCTACTGACACCATCCACTGTGAAAAAACATATATTTACATAAATAAATAAATATAATTATAATAAAATATAAAAAAAAATAAAAAATTACTGACAATGTCCACTGCCCTGCTGAGACCATCAACTTCATGACCCCCATATCATTGTGAAAAAAAATAAATAAATATCAATTTTAAAAAGTAATAAAAACAATTAAAATTGTAAAAAATTATAAAAAATAGACAAAATAAAAAACTATTGACAAAATTACTGTTCTACTGACAATGTCCACTGCCCTCCAAAATGATAGTGACAAACTATAAAGAGTAAAAAAAAATAGAATTGTAAAAATAAATAAAATAAAATAATTCTAAAACTGTCCATTGCCCCAAAAGCATTTTTTTAAAGTGAAACAACAGCGGGCCTGTCTGAATAAATCAGATACACTATA
>CM053037.1:74297742-74351359 GCA_028564925.1 Lithobates sylvaticus
TTAGATTTCGAACGTTGGCGTCCATTTGTAATTAATAGGGTTCGAACGTTCGTGCAAACTTTTGGTCCGTTCGCAGGTTCTGGTGCGAACCGAACCCGGGAGTGTTCGGCTCATCCCTACTCTGGAACTAGGGAACAACTATGAACCTGAGGGGACCTTCTGGTTTCTTCAAGGCCGGCAGCAGAATTCTTGCTATTTGTCCTCTACACTGCCGCTTCCAAGAATCTGCAATCCACCTTTGCTAAGTGGGGATCTTCCCTTCTGAGTTGCTCATGGAAAGGATACGGAATGAAGGCATTCATCATGTCTGGTACGAAGGAATCTCAATAACTCAATAATAAGACTTCCAAATATAAATAGGTAAACACTACAATAATGTTACCTATAACCCTGAATAAAGAGACACAATATTAACCAGGGAAAAAACAAAAAGAGTGTAGATTACCCCAGTGCCAGGACAAGGTCATCTAGAGCCCAGGGGGAAAATGCCAAATTGTGCCACCACCCACCCCCTTGAGGGGCAGTGAAGCGTGTAAGTAGGGCAGTACTCTGTGTCAGTAGAAGAGTGGATGGTGTCAGTAGTTTTTTTTGCATAACATTTTTTTATTTTACAAATGTAGTTTTTTTTTATATATTTCAGTTTTTAATTTTTCTGTTGGGGCTGTGGATAATGCCATTAGGGCAATGGAAAATGTAAGCCGTTTTTTATTTTTTGTTCTACATTTTAACTTATTTTACAATTACATTTTTTATTTATTTTTTTCACTTTTGAAAAATGCTTTTGGGGCAGTGGATGGTGTCAGTAGGGCAATGGACAGTGTCAGAATTATTTTATTTTATTATATTTTACAATTCTATTATACATTTTTTTTACTCTTTATAGTTTTTCATTATGATTTTGGAGGGCAGTGGACGTTGTCAGTAGAACAGTAATTTTGTCAATAGTTTTTTTTTTTTGTCTATTTTTATAATTTTTTACAATTTTAATTGTTTTTATTACTTTTTAAAATGTATATTTATCTTTATTTAATTTTATTTATTTATTTATTTTAACATTTTTTTATAATTGTATTTATTTTAATATATTTTTTCACAGTGGATGGTCTTCGTAGGGCAGTAAGCAGTGTTAGTAGAGCAGTTACTGTTGTCAGTAGTTTTTTTTTTTTTTTTTCACAATGATATGGGGGTCAGGAAGTTGATGGTGTCAGCAGGGCAGTGGACAGTGTCAGTAAAAATGTTTTTATTTGTTTATTTTTTTATAATTGTATTTATTTATTTTAATATGTTTTTTACACAGTGCCTCTGGGAGGTTCACAGTGGATGGTCTCAGTAGGGCAGTAAGCAGTGTTAGTAGAGCAGTTAATGTTGTCAGTCGTTTTTTTTTTTTATTGAATTTTTCGTACAAATTTTTTTTTTTTAATTATTATATTTTAGCTGTTTATTTAAAAAAATAAAATAAATCTCAGTGCTTCTGGGGGAACAGTGGATTATGTCAGTAAGGCAGTGAACAGTGTCAGTAGAGCAGTGGATGGTGTCAGTATTTTTTTTTTTATAAATGTATTATTTTACATTTTATATTTTTTGTTCAGGCAGTGGACACGGTCAGTAGTTTTTTTATTTTGATTTTATTTTTTACAATTTTTTTTTTTTTTTTCACAGTGCTTTTTTGGGCATTGGATTGTGTCAGTAGTTTTTTTTTATTTTTATATATTTTTTTCATTTTTATTCTGTTATTAAAAAAAATATATATAATTGTTTTCACATTTCTTTTTTTTTCGGGAGTGAACAATGTCAGCGTTTTTTGTTTTTAATTTTATTCATTAAATGTTTAACAGTGCTTCTGGAAGGGTGTAATGGAGGGTGTCATTAGGGAAATCAATATTGTCAGTTCACCAATGGACAGTGTCAAAATTATTTTCATTTTTGTTTATTTTTTTAAATGGATTTTTTATTTTTGGGGGAGGGGGGTAGAGCAGTGTATCATTTTAATAGGGCAATGGACTGTGTCATTTTTTCCCTATTTTTTTAATTGTTTATATAAAAAGCAATTTTGAAAAAAACAACAATATTTTTTACTTTTTGCTATAATAAATGTCCCAAAAAAATGTCTTCTTCAGATTAGCTGATATGTATTCTTCTACATATTTTTGGTAAAAAAATTTCTACAAAATAGGGGATACATTTATGGCATTTTTATTATTACATTTATTTTTTACTAGTAATTGCAATGATCTGCGATTTTTATTGGGACTGCGACATTGCAGCTTACAGATCTGACACGTTTGAGACATTTTTGGGACCATTGACATTTATACAGAGAAATAGCCACTGATTACTGTATAAATTTCATTGGCAGGGAAGGAGTTAACACTAGGGTGCGATCAAGGGGTTAAATGTGTTACCTAGGGAGTGTTTCTAACTGTGGGGGATGGGACTGCCTGGGGGAGGAGACAATCGTTGTTCCTAAGCAGTACTGATCAGTCTCCTCACCCCTGACATAACGGAGATCTGTCTATTTACAATGACAGACCTCCATTCTGTCTCGCTCAGGAGTGATCGCGGGTGCCCCCTAGTGCTCTTAAAGTGTCTGACGTACAGCTACGACATCTCGCCCAGGGGAGCCAACCTCTCGCAGTATAATGACGGCGGCTGGTCGGCAAGCAGTTAATCAGCCCTGTTGGGGCTTTGGTGAGATTTGGTTTACTTAAGCCCCATACACACGGTCGGAAAATCTGACCACCAAATCCATCGGATTTGGTCCGACGGATTTAGTCCGACACTGGTGTTGCATACACACGGTCGGACAAAGTTGTCGGAAAATCCGATCATTCTGAACGTGGTGACGTTTGTTGCCTACGACGGAACTACGTAGAGGCTAGTAGCCAATAGCTTTGGTCTTGTAATGTGATCTGAGCATGCGTGGCACTTTGTCCGTCGGAATTCGCTACACACGATCGGAATTGGTGTGAACGGACTTTGTTGTCGGAAAATCTTTAGAGCAGGAGATAGAACTTTGTCCGTCGGACAATCCGATGGAAACTGTCCGATGGTGCCTACACACGGTTGGAATTTCTGACAACATTGTCCGATAGGACAGAATCCAACGGAAAATCTGACCGTGTGTATGGGGCTTTAGACCTACATGCTGTCTTACTTCAACAGATGTTCTCTTTACTCTTTGTAAAGCCAGAGAGATTGGGGGAGGGGTCAGGTCAACACTTCTCCTCTATACAGTGGACTCAGCTTGAAGCAATGGGAGTGGGGGAGGGGTTATGAAAGAAAGCATTTCCCCTACATCAGGGGTGCCCAACCCGTGGCCCGCGGCGCCAACTGAGGTGGCCCGCCACGTCTTGCCCTGAGATGGCGGGTCGGGAAGCCCTGATCGCGGGTACCCGACCCGCCATCTCCGAGCATCAGCTAGAACGGAGCCGCCGCTAAAGGAAGCAGAGCCGATGCTTCCTGTATAGCGCCGACTCCTTCACAGGCGGAGTGATATCAAATGTACTCCGCCTGTGACAGGAATGTGTACTGCAGCTGCATGCTTCCTGAGATCTCACAGCAGCCAGCAGTGCCAGAGCCAGCAGTGCCAGTACCAGTACCCATCAGCAGTACCAGCCAGAAGTACCAGTACCCACTACCAGTACTAGCCAGCAGTACCAGTACCAGCCAGCAGTATCAGTACCCACCAGCAGTACCAGCCAGCAGTACCAGTACCCGCCAGCAGTACCAGTACCCACCAGCAGTACCAGTACCCACCAGCAGTACCCACCACCAGTACCAGCCAGCAGTACCAGTGCCCACCACCAGTACTAGCCACCAGTACCCGCCAGCAGTACTAGTACCCGCCAGCAGTATCAGTACCCGCCAGCAGTACCAGCCAGCAGTACCAGTACCCACCAGCAGTACCCACCACCAGTACCAGCCAGCAGTACCAGTGCCCATCACCAGTACTAGCCACCAGTACCCACCAGCAGTACCAGTACCCGCCAGCAGTACCAGTCACCAGTATCAGTACCCACCAGCAGTACCAGTACCCACCAGCAGTACCCGCCACCATTACCAGTACCCACCAGCAGTACCAGCCACCAGTACCAGTACCCACCAGCAGTACCAGCCAGCAGTACCCACCAGCAATACCAGTACCAGCCAGCAGTATCAGTACAAGTACCAGCCAGCAGTACCAACCACCAGTACTAGCCACCAGTACCAGTACCAGCCAGCAGTACCAGTACCCACCAGCAGCACCAACCACCAGTTCCAGTCACCAGTACCAGCCAGCAGTACCAGTACCCACCAGCAGCACCAGTAACCACCAGCAGCACCAGTACCCACCAGCAGTACCAGTACCCACCAGCACCCACCAGCAGTACAAGTAGCAGCAAGCAGTTTCATCCAGCAGTACCAGTACCAGCCAGCAGTACCAGTACCCACGAGCAGTACCAACCACCAGTTCAGTCACCAGTACCAGTCAGCAGTACCAGTACCAGTCAGCAGTACCAGCCAGCAGTACCAGCCAGCAGTACCCACCAGCAGCACCAGTACCCACCAGCAGCACCAGTACCCACCAGCACCCGCCAGCAGTACCAGTAGCTGCAAGCAGTTTCAGCCACCAGTACCCGCCAGCAGTACCAGTCAGCAGTACCAGCAGGCAATACCAGCCCTGAAGGACAGCCAGCAGCAGCCACCAGTTATAACCACCTGGGGAACAGCAGCAACCAGCTGCAGGGATCCTGAGGAAGAAGTGAAGATTGAGGTCAGTTGAGGAGCAGGTAAACCGCTGTGCATCAGTGTGAAAGCAGCCTTAGTCCCCTTTCACACGATCGGTCCGATTGGGTCCGCCTGAAAAACAGACAGGCAGAACCGATCAGACCCTCCATTCACCTCTATAGAGCGGCAGATGTAAACAGACGCCTATCTGCAATCCGATCTGCTTAAAAAACAGAAGGGGATCTGTCCCCTTCTGTCTGGGCAGATCGGAGGGCCCTTAGGGTAGAGCGGGCTGCATCTGTGTCTGCTCTACATATGCAGAATGGACACAGACCTGCCATCCGCCCGCTACGCTCATTGTGGCCCGCGACCGGTTACCAATTTGCTAAAGTGGCCCTCGCTCCTCAAAAGGTTGGGCACCCCTGCCCTACATATAGGAATCAGCTGACAGGTGAGGGAGTGGGGGAGGGGTGTCAACATTTCTCCATACAGAGGATTCAGCTCAATACAAAGGGGGAGGAGTAGGGGGAGGGGCGTATTATAATTTCTTTACACAGGGGATTCAGAATAAAACATTGGGGGCGGTGCAAGTCAAGGGGGAGTGTCAGCAGTTTTTACATTGAGGACTCAGCTTACAGCAGAGAACATGGGGGAGGGGTCATGTGACTTTTCCACAAATTTCATTGCCCCTTGACCTCCCGCAAACATAAACAAGCCAGACAATTCAGGTTCCTTGCTGTCCACAAGGTTTAGGAGTGTCTATGGGAATGTTTGACCATTCTTCCAGAAGAGCATTTGTGAGGTCAGGCACTGATGTGGATGAAAAGGCCTGACTTGCAGTCTCCGCTCTAATTCATCCCAAAGGTGTTCTATCGGGTTGAGGTCAGGACTCTGTGCAGGCCAATCAAGTTCCTCCACCCCAAACTCCCTCATCCATGTCTTTATGGACTTTGCCTTGTACACTGGTGTGCAGTCATGTTGGAACAGGAAGGGGCCGTCCCCAAACTGTTCCCACAAAGTTGGGAGCATGAAATTGTCCAAAATGTCTTGGTATGCCGATGCCTGAAGAGTTCCCTTCACTGGAACTAAGGGGACAAGCCCAACCCCTGAAAAACAACCCCCCACCATAATCCCCCCTCCACCAAATGATTTGGCCCAGTGCACAAAGCAAGGTCCATAAAGACATGGATGAGGGAGTTTGGGGTGGAGGAACTTGATTGGCCTGCACAGAGTCCTGACCTCAGCCTGACAGAACACCTTTTGGGTGAATTAGAATGAAGACAGTGGGCCAGGCCTTCTTGTTCAACATCAGTGCCTGACCTCACAAATGCTCTTCTGGAAGAATAGTCCAACATTCCCATAGACACCCTCCTAAACCTTGTGGACGGCCTTCCCAGAAGAGTTGAAGCTGCAAAGGGTGGGCCAACTCAATATTGAACCCTACGGACTGAGGGCTCTTTCACACATGCGGACCGTATGTCTGTATTTCATCCATCCGTTTTTGGATGAAATACGGACATACATGCATGCCTATGGGATAGCGGGTGTCAGCGGATGCTCATCGTCCGTCTCCGCTGTGGTCCGATTCTGCAGACGGAGGAAAACCCTATTTTTCTATCCGTCTGCAGAGCGGATCGGATGAACACGGACAGACGGTCCATGTTCATCCGATCCCCCATAGAGGAGAGCGGAGATCTGACAGGGGGGGGGGACATTACGGATCTGTCCCGTGTGAAAGAGCCCTGAGACTGGGATGCCAATAAAGTTCATGTGTGTGTAAAAGCAGGTGTCCCAATACTTTTGACAATATAATGTATCTGATTTATTCAGACAGGCCGCCTGTTGTTTCACTTTTAAAAAATGCTTTTGGGGCAATGGACAGTGTCAGAATTATTTTATTTTATTATTTTTTACAATTCTATTTTTTTTTACTCTTTATAGTTTGTCACTATCATTTTGGAGGGCAGTGGACATTGTCAGTAGAACAGTAATTTTGTCAATAGTTTTTTATTTTGTCTATTTTTTATAATTTTTTACAATTTTAATTGTTTTTATTACTTTTTAAAATTGATATTTATTTATTTTTTTCACAATGATATGGGGGTCATGAAGTTGATGGTCTCAGCAGGGCAGTGGACATTGTCAGTAATTTTTTTTTTTTTTTATATTTTATTATAATTATATTTATTTATTTATGTAAATATATGTTTTTTCACAGTGGATGGTCTCAGTAGGGCAGTAAGCAGTGTTAGTAGAGCAGTTACTGTTGTCAGTAGTTTTTTTATTTTATTTTATTTTTTCTACAAACATATTTTTATTTATTTATTATATTTTAATTGTTTATTTAAATATTTTTTTCACAGTGCTTCTGGGAACAGTGGATCATGTCAGTAAGGCAGTGAACAGTGTCAGAGTAGTGGATGGTGTCAGTTTTTTTTAATAAATGTATTATTTTACATAAAAATTTTATATTTTTTTGTTAAGGCAGTGGAAAATCAGTAGTTTAAAATTTTTTTATTTTATTTTATAATTTTTTTCACAATGCTTTTTTTAGGCATTGAATTGTGTCAGTAGTTTTTAAAAAAACATGTAATATTTTTTTTCATTTATATTCTGTTATTTGTAAAAACAAATTATAATTTTTTTTCACATTTTTTTGGGGATTGAACAATATGAGGGCATAGTGGAGGGTGTCATTAGGGAAGTCAGCAGTGTCAGTACAGCAATGGACAGTGTCAAAATTATTAAATTTTTTGTTTATTTTTTATATTTTTTTTATAATTTAATATTGGTAATTTTTTTCACAATACTTTTTGGGACGGGGGGTAGGGCAGTGTATCATTTCAATAGGGCAATGAACCGTGTCATATTTTTTTTTTTTAACCATTTTATTTTTAATTATTATTTACAATTTCTTTTTTATTTCATAATAAGTTTTAACATTGATTTTTTTTTTTTAATACTTTTTACATATTTTTTTATCAGCCCTGTTGGGTGAGATTTGGTTTACTTAGGCCTACATGCTGCCTTATGGCCCGTACACACGATCCGAATATCGTACGAAAACGGTCGTCCGAGGAAGGATCGTACGATTTTCGGATTGTGTATACACTACTTTCGACAGCCGACCGTTCATCCGATACTATTCGATCGGACATGCATGGAAATTTTTCTCGTACGATTTCAGATCGTACGATTTTCATTTAGTCAGTATAGTTGTCGTCCGACAATACAATACAAATACATTACAACACATGACATCACTTCCGATTTTTTTTTTCTATCGTACGAGAATTTTCGTGACTTTATTTAGCTATTCAATTTCTACTTGCGATTATTAACCAAAAACGGTCGTACGATCGGTCGTATGATATTCGGATCGTGTGTACGGGGCATAACTTCAACAGGTGTTCTCTTTACTGGGGGAGGGGTCAGGTCAACACGTCTCCTCACAGTGAACTCAGCGTGAAGCAATGGGAGTGGGGGAGGGGTTATGAAAGAGGGAATTTCCCCTACATATAGGAATCAGCTGACAGGAGAGGGAGTGGGGGAGGGGTGAGTCAGAACTTCTCTACACAGAAGACTCAGATTACAGCAGAGGGGGAGGTGCAGAGAGGGGGGTGTAAACACTTTTGTACACACTGACACCTAAAGAGTTCCCTTTGCTGGAACTAAGGGGACAAGCCCAACCCCTGAAAAACAACCCCCCACCATAATCCCCCCTCCACCAAATGATTTGGACCAGAGCACAAAGCAAGGTCCATAAAGACATGGATGAGCGAGTTTGGGGTGGAGGAACTTGATTGGCCTGCACAGAGTCCTGACCTCAGCCCGACAGAACACTTTTTAGGTGAATTAGAATGAAGACTGCGGGCCAGGCCTTCTTGTCCAACATCAGTGCCTGACCTCACAAATGTGCTTCTAGAAGAATGGTCAAACATTCCCATAGACACCCTCCTAAACCTTGTGGACGGCCTTCCCAGAAGAGTTGAAGCTGTTATAGCTGCAAAGGGTGGGCCAACTCAATATTGAACCCTACGGACTAAGACTGGGATGCCATTAAAGTTCATGTGTGTGTAAAGGCAGGTGTCCCAATACTTTTGACAATATAGTATATTTGTTTAGTCAGACAGGCCCCATGTTGTGTGTCTGTGAAGGAACCCAATTCAGGAGTCTTGAGTGATGTCGGTGGATGACGTTGCTCGGGAACAAGGGAACAACTATGAACCTGAGGGGAACTTCTGGTTTCTTCAAGGCCGGCAGCAGAATTCTTGCTATTTGTCCTCTACACTGCCGCTTCCAAGAATCTGCAATCCACCTTTGCTAAGTGGGGATCTTCCCTTCTGAGTTGCTCATGGAAAGGATACGGAATGAAGGCGTTCATCATGTCCGGTACGAAGGAATCTCAATAACCCCGGAGATAACCAAGTTCCTGTGGCTGGTAACAGGTGAGACAGCAAACAATTGGAGGGGTGAAAGTCTGCAGTTAGGAGTCCTTGAAGCACCACTGGCCTGAGAGGAACATCTGATTAGGTGGGAAAAAAGACTTCCAAATATAAATAGGTAACAATACAATAATGTTACCTATAACCCTGAATAAAGAGACACAATATTAACTAGAAAAGCTACAATTTCTGGGGAAATTGTGTGAAGTGTTCTTGCCTCCACCTACTGTAGTGGGCGGAGTAGCTGGTTGGAGTAACTGTGAAAAGTGTTAAAAAGCTTAATATTTTAAAAAGTAAAAATAGTAAAAAGTTGAAGATTTTTTTTTTCAAAAATGATTTTTTTTTTCAAAAAAGATTTTTTTTACTGATTTTTTTCAAAAATAATAATATTTTTTTTTCAAAAATAATAATATATATTTTTTTTTAAATGATAATAATTTTTTTTTTAAAAATAATAATTTTTTTTTTTTTAAAAATAATAATTTTTTTAAAAAAAATAATAATATTATTTTTTTTTTAAATAATAATCATTTTTTTAATGATTTTTTTTAATGGAGTGGTCATAATATTTTGTCTGATCATGTTGTGGTCATAGGAGGGTATAGGCACTAGTAGAGAGGGTATAGGCACTAGTAGAGAAGACTGGCCAGTCATTATGGGCATTAAATTAATTAAATCGGTTTGGTACTCAAAAATACTTCTTCATCTTATTTAAATTAGTTAGCAATCCTGATGCACGAATAAGCATTAAAAAAAAAATGATTTAAAGCGGTGTTCCGGCCCAAATGATACTTTTTAAATAAAAATACCCCTATAATACACAAGCTTAATGTATTCTAGTAAAGTTAGTCTGTAAACTAAGGTCTGTTTTGTTAGTTTTTAGAAGTAGTTTGTTATTTTATAAACTTGCAGCAGGCCGTGGCCATCTTAAGTGTGGGCATCTGAAGCCAGACTGTATTTCTTCCTGGATCTCATCCTTGCAGATCTCGTACATGCTCAGTGCAGCATAAGCAGTGTAATAGGTTTCAGGTCAGGTTTCCATAGCAACGGTAGTTTGAGAGGAAGTTGCTGCCCCTTCCCAGGAGGCATTGCAAACAGGAAATTATGTGATGGGCCGCGGCCAGGGAGGAGGAAGTGAAAAATGAATACAGCAGATATACAGTCTGTGCTGAAAAAAAAATAAAAAAAATATCCAATTTGTTTACAGTGCACAGTTTAGTGAGGGATGCTGAAGAGTTGTAAAAGTGGGTGGAACTCCACTTTAACTTACTGTAGTCATTATTACAATGACTTCCGGTCTCATTTCCCGTGGGAGTAGGCGTGTTTTCGGCTGTCCCTTGGCTCCGCAATGACCCCTGGGAGCTGTTTTAGATTGTTCCCATGAAGCCACGGGGGACGCCGTCAGCATGAAATCTCTCGAGATTTTGGCCGGAAGACGCCGGTCACGTGACGAGGGCATGTCCAAAATCGCCATTTAAACAATGGCCAGGCCGCCCGTTGTGATGGCAACCAAAAATTTTACGGCGCTGCTCGCTGAGCGAAGTGAGCATGCGCGGGATCGAGCGGTGAATGCTGGGAGCACAGCATTCACCGCATCCCGGATGTAAATGCTTGTGGGTTTCTAATGCCCACAAGCAAAATGGAATCGTCCAGCAAGCAATTTTAAAAGTTATCCAAACGGACGGAATCGGCGATCGGTGGGGAACAGAACTGCAGCAGGTGAGTGACATGTTATTCATGTCTTTAGTTCACTATCAACGGAAAAAAAAAAAAAAAAAAAAAAAAAAAAAAAACATATTTCGGGGAATCCCGCTTTAAGGGTATGAAGGGTAAGAGGCCTTCAGATAATGCCCAGCGCAAGATGAGCGCTAGAGAATATATGAACCGAAGGTACGGTTCCGCCTATACTGAGCCCCTAGATAAATGGGTAGAATGGACAAATGGAACAGCTAAACCTTTAAAATCTGAGGGAACTTTTGATTTACAAGTATGGCAAACTTTTCTGCACGATTATGGCCCACTACTGTGCAGTGAAGGAACGTGGAGATTAGCTGCACATGGGAGACAGAAGCTAAAGTAAATCAAACTAAATCAAACCGGCTTGACGGAGATGTTTAATAAAAGTACTGCCCAAATTTACTACGTTTGGCCAGAAGACTCTGTAGAAGAGGACCCCCCACCAGTGGCGTAACTAGAACCCTCAGGGCCCCGATGCAAGAAACCATGGAGGGCCCCCCCCCCCCCCCGACTTCCGGACATAGCTCTTTACTCCGAGCCCGATGTTGGAACACCAGGGCCCAGTCACAAGTGGATGGCTGCATATAAAGGAACTGATTTCTTAATTTTTATATAAAAACACACACACTATATATATATATATATATATATATATATATATATATATATATATATATATATATATATATATAAATGCACATATAAACCAGTGACAGCTGGTGCTCAAAATTTTTAGGGGGGCGCAAGCAAACTGAAAAATTCTGAAATAAAAACATCAATTGCAGCCACTGTGCCATCAAACGCCACCACTGTGCCCATCAAATGCCACCACTGTGCCCATCAAATGCTGCCACTGTGCCCATCAATTGCAGCCACTGTACCATCAAACGCCACCACTGTACCATCAAATGTCGCCACTGTGCCCATCAATTGCAGCCACTGTACCATCAAACGCCACCACTGTAGCATCAAATGTCGCCACTGTCGCTAAACTCTGCCGCTGTGCCCATCAAATGCTGCCGGTGTGCCCATTAAATGTGGCCAGTGTGCCAAATGCGGCCAGTGTGCCAAATGCTGCCACTGTGAATCCCCACCGCCCACTCGCACACCCACACGCATGCACACTCACACACATATGCATGCACACCCCCCCCCCCACACACATGCATGCACTCCCCCCACACACACATGCATGCACTCCTCCCCCCACACACACACATGCATGCACCCCCCCACCCACACACATGCATGCACCCCCCCCCCACACACACACACACATGCATGCACACCCCCCCACACACACACATGAATGCACACACATGCATGCACACCCACACACATGCATGCACCCCCCCCCCCACACACACACACATGCATGCACACACCCCCCCCCACACACACACACACATGAATGCACCCCCCCCCCCCCACACACACACATGAATGCACACCCCCCCCCCCCCCACACACACACATGAATGCACACCCACACACATGCATGCACACCCCCCCCACACACACACATGCATGCACACCCCCACACACATGCATGCGTGCACACCCCCACACACACACACGCATGCACACCCCCACACACATGCACCCCCCCCACACACACACACATGCATGCACACCCCCACACACATGCATGCACACACATAGAAACACACATACAGTAGATAGTCTTATAAAAAAAACGGCAGACATTTACCTTCTTCCTGCCGGGTACTGCACTGTAGGGGGAGACAAAGAGCACAGCCCAGCACACACTGCATTAACTTTAGGTATGTGAGGAGCTCCCTGCACCGATTACAGTTCGGCTGACGATCGGGGAGCTCCTCTCAGCCTCCCCTCCTATCAAAGAGTACAGGGGGCCCTCAAAGGCCCCCTGCAGCAAGGGGCCCGGTCGCCATGGCGATCTCGGCGACTCCTATAATTCCGCCACTGCCCCCCACCTTATGTGGCTGCCAGTTTGGCTTTAAGGGGTCCACGCACAAAAGCAAAAGAATTTGATTACACGGAACACACAAAAGATGAGCTGGGCAATATAGTAGAGAGCAGAGGTTTAACAGCCCCGTATCTACCTACAAAGAGGGATTTGGCTCGTATCCTAGAAACAGATGATTGGCATAAATCAAAAGGCACATATGCAAAACTAGATCTCTCTGAACTTAAGGCTTTGGCCAGAGAAAGAAAGATAGAGTCTGAACTTCCGGATCAAACCATAATTTCCAAATTGTGGCAGCAAGATGAAGAGAGAAGGAAGGGAGATGCTGCCCCTTCTGCCCCTGGCACAGAGAAATCTGTTGCAGTTTATCCTGTCAGAACCCAATTAGTTTTTGAAGGTAATGCTGTTGACAGTAAGTCTCAAATTAAATGGCATGTACCTTTTAGTCCCCAAGATATGAGAGCCTTATCAGAGGGATTGGGAGACCCTAGAAAGAATCCAATTGGGTTTGCAAACAAACTTAGTGCTGCACAGGAAGCATATGAGGCTTCTGCTACTGACATTCATCAGCTTCTTATTAAAGCAGTGGGAAGCAACATGTCTGGCTATATACTTAAAGAATGTGGTGTAGACATCAAAAATCTAGGTAAGATGGTTAGTGGACGGGAGGTTTATGAGAAATTGAAAGAAAAATTGCCCCAAATATAAGGACAAACCAGACATGCTGAATTTATGAATGCTAAGCAAGGGAAAGAGGAAGCAGCAGGGGCTTATTGGAGGCGGTTATGCGATATGGCTGAGGAAGCAGGCATTAAAATAGAGGAAGAGAAGGCGGGAGAAACTGCAAGTCCATCTACACAACTGGTGAAACAAAGGTTTCTTGATGGTTTAATACCCCAGTTGAAAGAAAAGTTGTTCACAGCAAGGCCTGAGGCAGGGAATATGTCTATTCGAGATGTCCTGCCTATCCTGTTATCCATAGAAAACACAAGAAGACAGGACGCAGGTGCGAGATGCTGGCGTGAGACGTCAGTTCCGGGGGAGGAGCCTGACACCGGCGGCATGATGGACGCCTCGGGACAGCCTGCTAGTTCCAGCGGAGTCAGCGTGGAGTGAGAGCCCACGCTGCCTCGATGAGGAGATCCTGCCGAGCGCCTCCTGTCCCCCCCTCCTGCCACGTGTGTCCCCCGTAGCCGGCCTGCGGAATCCGGGCATATGGAATGCGCCAGAGTAAAGCCAGAGGGGCAGCAAGTTTAGCTTTTTGGCGCCAATCGGGATCCCCAGGACGCCGCTGTGTGTGGCAGACCCAGCGGTGTATCCGCCCAGCACTGGAACCCCTAGCACAACAGGAACGCTGGAGGAGTTCACCTCCCGCTTGAGTACCTGTCGTTTCCTCCTCTCCTCTCCGTCATAAGCAGGCAATAAAGGTCACGTAGGGGGGCCGTGGCGGGCACCCCACAGGTATGGACATGAATACTGAGAAATGTCATATTGTCTTACTTTGAAAACTGTTCCCGGTGGCAGGAGATGATAATGATAAAAAGTTGACTGGCTGCAATGAATTTTTATTGCTAGCAGTAAAGGGAAAAAGGATCCTTTCTGGATATATACAATTGCATATATTACCAAATACAACATGAACTGTTATAACTAAGCAAAGGTTTGGTGGGGTTGGAGCGATCTTCAGGGACACTTCAGGTTCCATGACGGTATAAAAGGGTCTTCCACCCTACCACCCCACTTCCCCAGGCCCCCCGTGGTCGGGTTAACAAATGCAAAATCTTTTTTCTTTTTTTTCATTGAGAAATGTCAAGTGGCCTCACTTTGAAAACCATTGCCAGAGGCAGGAGATGATAATGATAAAGAGTGGACTGGCTGCAAGGTATTGCTACTACTAGCAGTGAATGGAAAAAATACCCCTTCGGGTCATATATACCTGAATTAATTGTTAAATACAACATGAACTGTTTTAACTAATCCAGTGTTTGACTGGCTGCAAGGTATTCCTAATGTTAGCAGTGAAAGGGAAAAGGACCCCTTCTGGATATTTACATTTGCATATATTGCTAAATACAACATGAACTGTATTAACTAAGCAAATGTTTGGTGGGGCTGGAGCGTCCCTCAGGGACAGTTCGGGTTCCAAGACGGTATAAAAGGGTCTCCCACCTTTTCATCCATGTAAACAGGCCTTGGGACCATGAAGTTCTTGTTTTTTCCTGGGACCTGGAAGCAGGGAATAGGGGACAAACACAGGCGGCCGATGTTCGTAAGGACACATTACATTGGACTTTGTTCTAAAGAGTGGAGAGGGGGACAGCCCTCTGGTGGGAGGAAGCACACAAATATAAAAAGTGTAAAAGAGAGGAGAGGAACAAAAACAGGGCTTCCATAGGCTTTTGGAACGCTCCGAATTGGCTGGAAAAATAAGTGGAGGACCATTTAAAGCAAGGCCCGGGAGATTTTATTCTGGGGCAGTTTAACTGGGATTCAGAGAACTAAACTAAAAATGAAAGGGAGGTCCCAGAGGGGAACGGAACCTAAGACCCCTAAAGAGAACCCTAACACAAGTACAGTACAGAAGTATCTCAAAGATATTAGTTTGAAAAGTCCAGAAATGGAGAAGAAACAGCAGGGTCCAAAAGATAAAAAACGGGAAGACAGAAAGCTAAACAGGTTGACCTCTCTAGGCTGGAGGGAGACCCGGATGGAGCTCGGGATCTCAGCTTTTCATTGGAGCAAGAAATCTAGCACTAATCCCAACAAAAATTGAAATTTCAGAAATGTTTTCTAAATTAGAAAGTGTGATAAAATCAGAAATCTCAAATGTCAGATCTGATCTAGGTCTTATGGTAAACAGAGTCGAGAAGGTAGAGGATCTGGTGGTTATACAAGCACAAGAAATTCTCGATCTTAAAGCACAAATGAATAAAATGGAAATGAAACACCGAGACATAGAATACCAAATGGAGAACCAGGAAAATCAAAGCAGGAGGCAGAATCTGCGGATTAGATCTCTGCCTGAACAGCAGGGAGAGGACTTGGTGTTAAAAATGCAGCTTATATTTAATCCCTTGCTGGGGAGGCCCGAGGGATCGTTTTTTAAAATCGATAGGGTACAACGTATTAGGAAACCTTCTGGTCTTAGCGAGGAGACCCCTAGAGACGTTATTATTAAGTTTCACTCCTATGAAGACAAGTTTAAAATCTGGTCAAAGCTGAGAAGCAGTCCCCCCCTGAAACACGACTCCGTCGAACTTCAGATATTCTCGGATCTTTCGGCAGGAACCCTAGCGCGCAGGCGCCAGTTGAGACCTTTACTAGAAGCATTGAGAACTGCGAACATAAAATACAGTTGGGGGTTTCCTGCCTCGTTAATAGTTATTAAATCAGGAAGAACTGTGCGGTTGAAATTTCTAGATGAGCTCCAGGATTTGAGGGGAGGGATAGGGGAGGGTAACCTTGCAGAAAGAAGGAAAATGAAGAGAGGTATAAGGGGTCCATTGGCATATTCCCATTGTAAAAATAGAAAGCGGTGATATAAAACTCCTAACATATAATGTGAAGGGGTTAAATTCTCAGGTAAAAAGGTATAAGATATTGAGAGAGCTCCAGAGGCATCAGGCAGGAATCCTGTTCTTACAGGAAACTCACTTAAACCGAGGGGGTAACATTAAATTATTCTCTCGGGACTTTCCAGTGTGGTATTACAGCGACTCCCCTATCCTGGGATCAAGGGGGGTGGCAATCGGGTTCTCTAAAAATATTAAATTCACGTTGATAGACAGACTTGAGGACCCTGACGGCCGGTTCCTTTTTTTGAAGGGTAGGGTAGGAGAGAGTCTGTTTACACTCATAAATGTCTATGGTCCAAATAAGAACCCGATTAGATTCCTGACACAGGTTCTGGGGCAGGTGCCAGGGTTTAAGATGGGCGAGGTGGTCCTGGCAGGGGATCTTAACTTCTGCTTGGACCCTGACTATGACAGCACGTCGCGGGCACGGGGCACGGGGCCCGAGCCTAACACAATTGAAAAAATTTAAGCTCAAAATGTTTCAAAATCAGTTGATAGATGGATGGCGAGTGATGCATGCAAAACTAAGAGATTATACCTTCTTCTCTCCAGTGCACGGTACACACTCCCGTTTGGATTACTTTCTCATAGAACACAGACTATTAGAGCGGGTAGTCTCAACTCAGATAGAAATAACGACTTTGTCAGACCACGCCCCGGTTTCGAATGAGGGTGAGGATCCCGATACCCCAAAGGCAGTCTTTTACGTGGCGTCTTAATCACCATCTGATCCTTGACACGGAATCAGCAGATACAGTCAAAAGGGAGTGAACAAAATGGTGCAAACACCGCGCTAATGTATACCAAAAATTATAAATGACCTTATAAGGGAAATCATAAGAAGAAATAAAATAATAATTAATAGCAGCATAAACCTTTATTCAGCCTTTGAGTGATACTAGTTGTCTTTTGTTTGCCTCCCTTTTCTAAAAAAGAAACTGATCTTTTCAAACCTGCCTCTGAGCTGAAGAAATAAAGCGAAATCCTACCTGACACGTTCATCTGCTTTGGCATTCATATTGAGGCTATCCAAGGGAATTATTGTGCCTGTTTGGGTCTAACTGTGATGTCCGGATTCGGTGTGGAGGTCCGAGGGTTTGGTTACATCAGGACACCATTGAGGTGCAGGCTTGTCTGAGCTTGCCTTTTGGTAAGCGCATTATTTGAGCGGTGGTGGAGCACGTTTTTCTTGGTTGATCACTTCACAAGTCACGGATTAATTTAGCATTTTTGTCACTTTCATCAGATAATGTCACTTTAATATTTTTTCACACGAACTTTATGGATTGATTATTTCTTCATCAATTTATTTTTACATATGGACTTTATTCATTAGTTTTGGTATAGGACATTCATTATCCTATTTTTTCACTTAGCGTGGCTTTTTGTATTGTTTTTTATACAGTCAAAAGGGAAATTTAATTTTTCTTTGCTAAAAACGACACGGGAGATATATCACCCACGACATTATGGGAGGCTCATAAGGCCTACATAAGAGGGATCCTCATCTCCATCGGAGCGAGGAAAAAAAAGGAAAAAAATACAAAGATTCTGGTACTAACAAATGAGATTCAGAAGTTGGAAGGGGAACATAAAAGCAACGGGATTCATAAGCAAGATATATATCATAGGCTGATAAATAAAAGAGAGGAGCTAAAAATGGTCATGGAGTTAGAATCTAGGAAGTGGTTCCATAAAGTAGCAAAAGAGAAATATTAGTGGGGGAATAGATTCGGAAAACACCTAGCAAGGATGCTAAAAAAGAAAAGAGAAACGAATTACATTGAAAAAATTCACAATGGGTCTGGAGAAATGGTCAATTCGACCAAAGAAATAGCAAATGTATTCAAGACTTATTATGAAAGATTATACGATGTCAGACAGAAGGGGCAGCAAAACCTGGAAATAGGAGCAGAGGGAAAGGACTTCCTGAATAACAGTGCACTACCTTCCTTATCAGAGACTGACAGACTTAGCATGGATGGACCTATTACCGAGGTAGAAAGTCCGAGCCCCGATGGATTCACATTGACATACCTCAGGAAATATAAAGATATTCTGGTTCCTAGATTGTGTCAATACTGGAACCATCTGGGAGCTGAGTGCATAATGGGGGGGAGGCCCTAAGGGCATCAATTACACTTATCTTGAAAGAAGGCAAAGACAAAACTTTGTACTCGAGCTACTGCCCGATAGCTTTATTAAACACAGACACCAAGTTATACGCAAAAGTGTTGGCCAATAGATTGAAGGAAAAAATGCTTGAGTTGGTCCATCCGGACCAGGTTGGGTTTGTTACCGGGAGGGAAGGCCAGGATAATGGGGTCCGGACCCTACTGTTGCTCCAGGCTGCTAGGAGGGGGAAGGTCCCCAGTCTACTCCTGTCAATAGACGCCGAGAAGGCGTATGACAGGGTAGACTGGGGACATATGATGGGAACTTTAGAAGCATTGGGAATCGGCCCTAGGATGTTACAATGGATCAAAATGTTGTACAACCAGCCACAGGCCTCGGTTAGAGTTAACGGGGTGCCCTCTGAGGTGTTCACTATGAGAAATGGAACGCGACAGGGGTGCCCTTTGTCACCCCTATTGTTTGTATTGTCATTAGAGCCCCTTCTGTCATCAGTTCGTAAAAATAATGATATATCAGGGATCAGGGTGGGAGGGGAGGTACATAAGTTAGCTGCCTTCGCTGACGATGTCCTCTTTTATATCTCTAATCCCAGGATCACTATCCCAAATGTGCTTTCAGTATTAAAAACTTACGGTAGAATCTCAAACCTGAAAATTAATCTTGGTAAGTCATACATTTTAAGTATTAATATAAACAAGGAGGAGGTAGATTTACTATCAAAAGAATTTAATTTTCCCTGGAGAGAAAACATCAAATATTTGGGGATTAGACTAGCAGAAACTACAAAAATATATTTAATAAATTACCTCCCCTTGCTTGACGAGATTAGAATAGAATTACATAAAATTAGGACACGATATTTGGAACCCACCTAATTTTAGGGTATTAGGAAAAAATGCACACAATATAACACGAGTTACATTGGCTATTTGGGATAGCTTATATAAAAAAAAAAAATGGAAGTTTAATTCCTCTTTAATACATTTAAAAAATAACACTTTGTTTGAACCAGGAAGAAGAGAGGTAGGGGGAATTGGATCAAGCTAGAGGGGGCACAAGTGAAGGACATAATTAAAAAGGGGAAAATTTGCACATTTCAAGAATTAAGCTTATATACAGAAATGATGTTAATTGACGTATGGAGGTACGCCCAACTAAAACACTTAGTGGAGAGTCTCCCATATCCAATCCGTTGCGAGGAGAAGTACACGCAATTGGAGAGACTCTGTTTACGGGAGACTACGAGGAATAATATATCCCGGATCTACAAAATCTTAATCAATGAAGAAGTGATGGACGTGCCCCCATATGTTAAGAAATGGGAAGAAGATTTAGGAACACAGTGTAGTAGAAGTAGGATAGAAAAAATATTTAAAATAGTACATAGTTCGGCGTTTCCTATAAAAACGGTTGAAAACAATTTTAAATGCCTAGCAAGGTGGTACATAACCCCCGATAAGCTGAGTAAGTTCCAGGTAGGGGTGTCCACCGAGTGCTGGAGAGGTTGTAAATCCAGGGGCACGATGGCTCATATTTGGTGGGACTGCCCGGTGATTAAAACATTTTGGAAAGGAGTATTGGAATTGATTTTTGAAATAACAAAGGAAGTAATACCAGAGGACCCTTGGACGTGTTTGTTCCATGGGACGGGGACCCCATGGAAACAATATAAAGTTTCTTTGATCCCGATTCTCCTGAACGAAGCAAAAAACCTAGTCCCGAAGAAATGGCGGGAGGCGTATTGCCCGACTATTCGAGACTGGATTTTTGCCGTCAATGCGATTCAAAGGGTAGAAAACTTGGAGGAGATGGAGGGAGAGGCGGAAAAAGTTGGGAAAGACAAGTGGGCCAATATGTGTTGGGAGGTTCGGTTTAAAATTGGGAAAGTAATGCAGGGACCTCTTAGAGCGTCAAGCAAGGAAAGGGGGGGGGGGGGGGGGGTAAAAGTATGTTTAATGCAAGTTATAGTTGTAATGAGATTTTTCTTGATATGTACTTTGAAAATTAATATCAAATAAAGATTTAAAAAAAAAAAAAATCCATAGAAAACAGGATTAACCAAAAAGACAGCAAACCCTAGGTTATGTACATGGGGAAGCAGAGAGGAAGAGGAAGAGGCAAAGGCAATTTCAGAAATCATGGCAATCGGGGACCAATCATATGCTACAATTGTGATGGGGGAGGACACATAGCTAAATTCTGCCATCTTCCTGACTGTAGACTGGAAAAGAGCTTAGAGACACCTCACGCTGATCCCAGTACAAAAGCAGTGGATCAGGCATAGGAAAATGGCATACCAGTATCAATCATGTTAAATAGGGGAGACAGTGGTCCCGAGGCCAGAGTAAAAGTATTTTTATAAGAACTCCCCTATCCTGGAGGAGAAACAGAATTAACCTGTTTAATCGATACTGGTGCAAGCCGAAGTGTTTTTATTATAGAGGACTTACCTCCAGGATTATTATCTACAAATGTTATCTCTGGTGTTGGCCTAACCGGGACCTCTACTGATTTGGTCGAGTCCAAGCCACTTAAACTCAGGCTAGGACAGCAAACAGAAATTGTCACTAAAGTGTTAGTTTCAGACACAGTTCCTACCAATCTTTTGGGAGCTGACATTTTGAACCAAATTTTAGCAAACATAGACTACACTTCTACAGGAGTCCAAGTGGTCAGTAGTCTGTCTGCCTGTGGAGTATTTTTAATCCAAGACTCCACTCCGCCATTTCCACCAGAATTGAAAGTGATTCCCGCTGCTGAATTATGGGCCTCCAGCAAATATGATGTAGGTCTGCTGGATTGCACCCCAGTCATGATAAAAATAAAACCAGGATCCCATCTCCCACAGATTAAACAGTACCCAATGAGTATTGCTCAGACTGAGGGGATAAAGGATCAAATCACTCAACTGAAAGCAGCACAGGTTGTTGTACCAATTAAGTCCCAAGTAAATACACCCTTGTTCCCAATTGCAAAGAAGCCAGACAAGAAGGGTGGGCAGGTGACATACTGCATGGTGCATGATTTGAGAGCCATTAATAATATAATTGAGGCAGATACCCCGATCGTGCCCAACCCCCACACTTTACTTAGTGGAATACCTGCCTCCAGCACTTACTTTACAGTGATTGCTCTTGCAAATGCTTTCTTTTCGGTGCCCCTGCACCCAGATTGCTGGCACCTTTTTTAATTTACCAATGATGCCCAAAAGTTAGCATGGACAAGATTGCCCTAAGGCTGTGTGAGTAGCCCCTCTGAATATAATACTGTGTTAAAACAAGTATTGGACGAATGGTCCCCCTCACACCCAAACACAGTTTTGCTTCAGTAGTAGTTTTTATGTTCGATGGGGACTGCTATCTCCAGAAAAGCGGGGCCGCGATGGGTGCCAAATTCTCCCCCTCCCTTGCTAATTTGTATATGGGTTGGTGGGAGAGGTCCCGCATTTTTGGCGCTGGTTGTCCCCATCATTCTGAGACTACGTTTTTTCGTTGCTATATAGACAATTTCATTTTTGTGTGCACCAGGAGTGTCGGCGAATTAGATGAATGGCTTCTGTATCTTAATGACAACACCCTCATTCTTAAATTTACAGGTGTTATTACTTATTGTTGTTCTGATGGGTGTAGGGGAATGTATTTCCTCCAAGCTTTTCAGGAAGCCTTCTGCTGGTAATTCCTTGTTGAGGGCTGATTCAGGCCATCCAAGGCATACCATTAAGGGTATCCCTGTGGGACAGTAGTGATGAGTCATCTTTTTTGAAAGAAGCCTCTGCTATGAAAAAGCATTTCATAGAAAGAGGTTATTCAGCCCCTGTACTTGATAGGGCGTTCTTAATACTGATAGATGTCATCTCCTTCGTGATAAGTTTAAAAATGGAGATGGGAGAAGGCGGGTATCTGACAAATCCATTAAAAATCTGGTGTTCTCCACGCCTTACAGTTTAGAGTTTAGTCAAATTAAAGCGCTGCGCCTGCGCAGTACAGAGGGGTCCTTATCCGTCAAGGGGGGCCATCTCGGCAGAACAACAGCCCCCTGTGGGATTGTGGAGACAATGTTTTGGGAGAAGTCATTACCTTGGAGCTGTAATTCTTTGTAGTTTTGCTTCAGTACATAGACGATTTGCTTATTTGTTCTGGTACAAAGGACATTTGTAGCAGAGAAACAGTAAGCCTTCTCATGTTTCTCTATAACAGAAACAACAAAGTTAGCAAAGATAACAATACTGCCAAGAGAAAGTGATCTTCCTGGGTCACTGCATTTCACATGGAATCCGTCACCTAACCCCAGATAGAGTTAAAACTCTACAAAATGTTGAAAAGCCAAGAAATGTAAGCCAACTACGTGCCTTCCTGGGGTTAGTGGGATATTGTAGGGACTGGATTCCGAATGCATCAGAACTTATGGCTCCTCTATATGAGGCTACCACTAGAAACCCTTTTAACCTCACATGGGACAATGAATTGCAGATGAAGGAGCTTATTAAAATGTTGTCTGAAGCTCCCGCCATTGGACTTCCTGACTATACTAAAACGTTCTCATTGTTCTGTCATGAAGTCAATGGATTTGCTGCAGGTGTACTCACCCAGCTACACGGAGACAAACAGAGGCCTGTGATGTATTTATCAGCCTCATTAGACCCTGTCATCAAAGGCTCCCCCAGTTGTATGCGAGCCATAGCAGCCTGCATTTTGCTGCTAGACAAAGTAACTGAGCTTGTACTAGATTCTGCTCTGATCCTGTATGTACCACATGCAGTACAGGAAATCATGAATCAAATAAATACCAGACATGTGTCTGCCAGTAGATTTGACAAGTACCAGTCTTCTCTTTTTGCTCCATCGAATTTAACAATCAAACGATGTGTTACTTTAAATCCGGCAACTCTTCTTCCTATAGATGAGGAAGATGCAACAAATGGTACTGATGTAGAACCCGAGAGTTTTTCGCATGATTGTATGGCTCTGATGGAGGTAGAAAGGGCCTCTGTCACACCAGCAAAAGATGAGCCCTTATCAGATTGTGACACACACTTATTCGTAGATGGTTCCAGATTTTACACTGATGATGGTCAGCCACACACAGCATCAGGAAGCATTGATACCCCAGATGTCAGCACAGGAAGCGGAGTTGTGTGCTGTAGTCAAAGCATGTCATCTCCTAGAGAATCGTAGGGGAAACATTTACACTGACAGAAGATATGCATTTGGAATAGCTCATGATTTTGGGCTTATCTGGAAAGCACAGAACTTTCTGACTAGTGCAGGGAAGCCAGTGAGACATGCAAAACTCATAGAGCGGCTATTTGAGGCCTTTCAGAAACCAGCAGAAGTTGCCATCTTGAAGGTAAAAGGGCATGCAAGGGGAAATGACATGACAGCCAGAGGAAATGCTTTAGCGGACCAAGCGGCAAAGGGTGCTGCCCTTATGGCATTTGGAGTCACACCAACTGTAGGGGTCGCCCAGGTAGCGGGGACAGATTCCCCTCATCAAGAGCAGTGGGATGTAGAAACTCGAATTCAGTTGCAGAACCAGGCCCCTGATGAAGAGAAGGATAAGTGGATCAAATGTAATGCTACCCAAAATCAGCAGGGCCTGTGGAGCGCTGACCACAGGTGGTGTCTACCCAGGAGTTTGTACCCAGTTTTAGCACAACTGGCACATGGCGTCAGTCATCTGCTAAGGGCGCGATGGTGGCACTTACTGACTGCTATTGGATAGCACCTGGATTTAGTGCATTTGCAGCCATGTTTTGTGCTTCATGTCTCACTTGTGCTCTGTACAATGCAGGGAGGCCTATCCATGTTCCCCAAAAGCATTCTCCTAAGCCAGATTTCCCTTTCCAAAGAATTCAAATAGACTACATTTAGATGCCCAGAATAGGCACCTATGAGTACGCTTTAGTGCGTGTTGACATGTTCTCAAGTTGGCCCGAGTGCATGCCGGTAGCTAAAGCAAATGCAAAAACAGCAAAGAAAATTTTGAATGAAATAGTTTGTAGATATGGAGTTCCTGAAACTATTGAGAGTGACAGAGGAACCCATTTTACTGGGGAAGTAATGAAAGAGGTAATGGAAGACCTTCACATACAGCAAGCTTTCCATGCACCTTATCATCCACAAAGTAGTGGTAAAGTTGAGAGACTTAATGGAATTTTGAAAAACAGCTGTGCAAAAATTAAAGCAGATACAGGAAAAGGATGGGTGGAAGCTTTGCCATTAGCCCTATATTCTGTACGAACTACCCCTAAACAACCACAAGGGCTGTCCCCCTATGAGATTTTATTTGGAGGGCCACACAAAACAGGGCTATATTTTTCCCAACAGTTGCATGCTTCTCACTCTAGTCTGTTAGAATATGTTCAGATTTTGCAAATAACATTGAATAAAATAACAAAACAACTAAATCCTGCGAGCCTTAAAGAACCCTCTACCAACCTGCCACTATCAAGCTGCAAACGTTAAATTACAGTATTGTATTGAGTCTTATGAAGTATGGTGCACTGACGCACCTTACACATGTGAGTATCCCCCGGCGGGGGAATGTTTTTTAACTTGTCTATTAAATTTTGTAAAACGGTATTGCACTATTAGTCTTTTTTTCTTTTTTTCATGTGCCTCTGAGATCATTGCACTGAGGATACTACTGATCCAGTGAAACAGCTGAGAACCCTATAGTGGTTCATATGCGTGCTTTGAAAAGCTGGTCACACGCTCTGAGGTGAGCTTATTACCATAAGGGGTCCCGGATTTCACCTATGCATGATTCAGAGCCACAGTTGGATGTAACAAGCATGTCAATAGTATGATCACCGGAAATCACATCACCTGCATCTAGTCTCACATCAATCAACATTTTGTGGTTCTTATCACAGCCTAGGACAGGCTGCCACAAAGAACTGTTTTTTTGTAATAATATAGAGACACTTGTGTGGTTTATGCACTTGCATTTTTTTTATAAATCTTTTATACATGTTTGCTATCACATATGTATGCATTTAGCACTTTTTTCATCTAATATTATTATTATTGAGATTTTATTTTATTTTTTGGTGTGTTATTGTGCATGGCACCTTGTAACTTTAAAGGGTCCATATAACCTCACAGAGGTTTTTTTGGCACTTGTGCACTTTATATTCATCTATGCGTTTTAGTTGTGCGTTTACAGATTTTGTGCACATTATTTGTTTTTGCTATATTTTGCACTTGCACTTTACACCAGTTGTATGTTTACCATTTTATGCATATTGTTATATTCTTGTGGATCTATAACTATAGATTAAGATACAGATTATCTAGTGCATAGCTATTCCAGCACGGCGTATATTTAATTTAACACTGAATAAAATACATTAAGGTGTTTTTAAATCTATCCCGACCCAGATTCTGTTTCAGGTATTCACAGAATCCAACCAGGTGACTGGGTAGTGGTCAAGCGACACGTCAGAAAACCACTAGAACCAAAATTTGGACCACATTTGGTGCTTTTGACAACCGGTTCTGCTGTCAAGTTGGAAGGAAAGCCCACCTGGATTCACACCAGTCACTGCAAGAAAATCCTGAAGTGATGATATCCTTTAAAAAAATTATGATGATGTTTCTTTTCTTTTTGATGTTTGTGAGAACTGAGACATGGAAAAATAACAGTTTCATCCAAATATTAAAATTGTATGCAACCCATAGCAACGCTAGTAACTGCTGGGTGTGTTCTCACTTACATCCCCAAACACGAACAATACCCATGATAGCAATGCCTCTCAAATTCACTGATCTAAACAGGACCAGAATAAATGGCTCATACATCGTCTCCACAGCTAATGAGCACAGATCAGTAACTTTGATGGTTTCAAAACAGATAGACACTCCACAGATTTGTTTAAACATTACATGCCCATTTAAAACGAAATGTACACAGTTGGGCAATTCAGATTGCACCAGAGCAAAAATTACAATTTATGGAGGAAACTATGGTCAATATTATTATGTCCCAGATCCAGAACTAAATAGAACCCTTTATAGTACAAATTGCTCACAGATCCCAATATGTCAAAATATCGGTTACCTGAGATTCCATGTTATTGCTTCCAGTTATTTAGGAGCAGGCATACCATCCATACATAGAGGGTTATATTATATATTTGGAAATAAAGCTTACGCCTGGCTTCCCACTAATGTTACAGGTACATGTTATATTGGGAAGTTAGCACCTGCTTTGGCTGTTCGCGAAGATACAGTGCGACCAAATCAAAGTCCAGAATACCCTTTAGTGTTCAAAAGAGAGCTGTTCACTGAAGGTGACATGGCATGGTCATGGTTCCCTTCCTGGACAGGATGGGGAATTGAAGCAATGAAAAGAATAAATAATTACACTAGAATTGTAGATGAAATTATTAACCTTACTACCACTGATATAGGTTTATTAAGTGAAGAAATGTCTCAAATTAAAAAAGTAGTATTAGAGCACAGATTAACTATAAATTATCTCACTGCAGCTCAAGGTGGGATGTGTAAGTGATTTTGCACTGACTGTTGTATATACATTTCTGATAATGAGGACATTATTAAAGGGCATATTGCTAAGATAAGAGAACTACAGAATAAGGCCAGAGATATTGCTAAAGATGGTTGGAACCCCTTTAAGGGTTTAGGAGGTGTTGGTGACTTTTTATATGGCATAGCAACATGGTTACAGAAACTAGGCGCTTACATTGTGATGTTCCTATTTCTCATATTTGTCATTTACTTCCTAAACCCTTAAAGGGGTTCCATCCATCTTTAGCAATATCTCTGGCCTTATTCTGTAATTTATGGAAAATTGCTAAGGTGGTACCTATGAGAGGGTGTGATTTTTATGGTTGCTGGATAGCTTGTCCAGGGGATCCATGGAGAGAACTGAATGGATTTATGACTCAGCATATCTTCCAACCCTACTCAGTCTTTAAGTTTATGGTGGCAGTACCATCATGGTGGCAAGAATCCTAGTAACATGCGAGGCATAATAATAATTCCTGAAGTCAGGTATGCCCATCCCTCCTCTTTCCTTAGCTTGTGTTAGTAAGGTGAATTTGACCCTGGGTATTTTATGGGCCCATATATATTTCGATTGGACTGATTGTAGGGTTTTGAAGAAACTCTGGGGTATTTTTATTGGTAGTTTCCTGAATAGGTAAAGAACCCTTGGTAAAATGGTCATCTTGCAAATGGCAACTCGCCCAAACCATAGGAAGTTTCGTGGATGCCATGTTTGAAGATCTGTGAAGATTGTTTTTATCAAGGGCAAAAAGTTACGTTCGTAGATGTTGGTTAACCTAGGGGTTAGCCATATCCCTAAATACTTAAGCGCTAGGTTCTCCCATTTGAAGGGACAGTTGGGTTTGATGGTCTCTAGAGATTTTGTGTGAATGGACATATTCATTGCTTCGGATTTGGAATAGTTAATTTTTACGTTTAAGACATATCCAAATAGGGCAAATTCTTTCATTAAGGAGAGGAGTGAGATGTGTGGGTTGGTTATGAAGAATAGTAAATCATCTGCATAAGCCGCTACTTTGAACTCCTTTCCAATTACTTTAAATCCCTGTATTGTGTTTTCTGCTACAATCCTTCTAATAAATGGTTTGAGTGTTAGGATAAAAAAAAGGGGTGAGAGGGGGCAGCCCTGTCTCGTTCCATTGTTAATTTTCACTGTGTGTGATAAAGAATCAATGATCTTGTGCTGTTGGGTTTCTATAGAGAAATGAAATCCATGCCATCATGTGGTTTCCCAGGCCAATATACCTGCATGTCTCCAGCATAAAATCCCAGGCCACTCGGTCAAAGGCCTTCTCTGCATCAGTTGACAGGAGAATCCCCTCGATATTTTGTGTCCGGGTAGCATGTATTAAGTTGAGTGCTTTAATCATGTTATCTCTTGTTTCTCTGCTCGGTGTCTTGTCGAATACTGTCCCCCATCGGATAGTGTCCGTCCTATACTGCGCTTGCGCAGTACGGAGGACAAAGGAGATGCCGAAAGTCTCCGAAGATGAATAACTAATCGTCAGCTCTACACGGTGCCTGCGCACTTACTCTGCCCTGAGTCCAGGTTCAAGCCCCACCATCCAAGTGGACATAGAGTTAGAATAAAAAGCCCAAAGCGTGGCGAGCGAAGCGAGCCCGCGAGGGGCCCTGTTACAAAGTGGTGACTATTAAGTGAGCAGGCGCTGTGTACAGCTGATGGTCAGCTGTTCAACATCGGAGACTTTCGGCGTCTCCTTGTCCTCCATACTGCGCAAGCTGCTGGGACCTTTCTAGTCAGAACACCGGCATGAATCCTGCCTGCTCAGGGCCTATCTGGCTATGGAGCAGGGGTTTCAGTCTGTTAGCAATTATTTTTTACATCAATTTCACATCAAGATTAAGCAAGGAGATTGGCCTATAGCTGGTGCAGTTTGTTGGGTCCTTATTTGGCTTGGGAAGGATTGTTTTATGTGCTGCTAGGAAAGTTGGTGGGGTCTCCTTGGATTTTGACATGGAATTCAGAGTCTTTGGCAGCGGCCCTAGCCGGGTATTTTGGAATGTTTTGTAATAAATGGCAGTAAAGCCACCTGGTCCCGGACTCTTACCAGTTTTAAGGTCTTTTAAGGCATATTGAAGTTCAGTGGATTATCTAGTTGGTTTATATCCTCTCCTGTCAAGGTGGATAGATTGGAGTCTCTGAGATCATTTTGAATAATTTGTCGCCTAGTCCCCTGCATTGTACCTGGTTTCTGTGGATCAGGTAGGTTATATAGGGCCGTGTAATAATCATGGAAGTGTTTGGCAATATGTTTGGTTCTGATGTCCAATTTTCCTTCTTTCGTATATATGCCTGAAATATTTTGGTGTGTTCTGGCATTTTTCAGAGCTCTCGCTAGATATTTGCCTGCTTTGTTACCATGTTCATAATACATTTTTTTCTTAAAAAATAAGAATCGTTTGGTCCTGATGTCAAAGACCTGTTGAAGTGCTTTTCTGGTTTCTAGTAGTTCTAGTGCAGGTTGTTCAGTTAGGGATTGTTTGTGTTTGGTTTCTAAGGAATGGATTTTCTTTGTCAGGATTTTGATTTCCTTCTCTCCATCTTTTTTACGTTGGGCTCCTAATCAAATGAGTTCTCCTTGAATAGTGCACTTATGGGCTTTCCATATTGTCATCATGGGGTTTCTCCCTAGTGTAATGTTGTGAGTGAAGTATTCCTTCAGTGATGAGGCTTTTCGAGGGTACAGTATTGGGTCGGTCAGTAGAGAGGAAATCAACCTCCAAGTATTAGATTTGGGAGGGGGTTCAGACAAATTTAGCATCAAGGAGATAGGGGCTTGATGTGATAGGGTTTGAATCCCAATATCGGTTCCGGATATCTTGTCGAGATCTCGTTGTGATATAAAAATATAATTGATTCTCGAATATCTACCATGTGGTATAGAGTAAAAAGTGTAATCTTTATCATCTGGGTGGGTAAAGTGCCAGGTGTCTACCAGTTGAAGGGAGTTTAGTAATGTCTTGATTCTTTTGAGAATTTTGTAAGTAATGTAGGTTTTGCCTGTGAATGTGTCAGTGAGAGGGTTCAATGGCACATTGAAGTCTGCTCCCATAATAAGGCATCCTGAGCTGAAGTCTTTAAGTTTATCTAGTGTGCGCTGGCAGAAGGACAGGTGGGCTGTATTAGGAAAATATATGTTTGCTAGCGTCATAGGGATCCCACTGCATTTTCCCTTCAGAAAGAGAAATCTGCCTCCAGGGTCAATAAGTGAATCAGTGAGTTCAAAGGAAGCATCTTTACTAATTAGTATAGACACTCCCTTGGATTTAGCTAGATCATTGGTTGCGTGAAATGCGGGACTTGATGGGTCTTGAAATGGGTTTCTTGCAGAAATACAAAATGAGGCCTACCTTTTTTGAGTTCTTTTAGGAGCGCTGTACATTTTTCAGGGATATTCAACCCTTTGGTGTTGTGTGAGATTATTGTGGGTTCGTGTCCCAAGGAAGAGTAGGCCATAGTGTGGATTCAGAGAGAGTCGGTGAGCCTAAATCTGGAAAAAAAAGCTTGAAAACCGTTATAGTCTTTAGCGTGTATTACATAAAAATATATACCTTGTTGCACTTAGAAGAAGAGAGAAATAGTAGTTTAGAAGGGTAGATATGAGGTGGAACTAAGAGATAAATAAATGAGAGATATTGTAATCTCCTTGGGTCCCGGTATAGGCCCAAGGTAAGTAATTTAGTGCCCTTCTCCGGGGTAATGTACTCCCAACAGGGGCACTTTTTGGGGGTCAGCGGGCGGCAACCGACCTGGTCAATACAACCAACTATAATATATGAGAACTGGAAAAACTGAGGTATGAACTAAGACCGGTAGCAGCCTGTAAAAATATTTTTTTACACTGAGATTGTCATCCCTGCACCCAGGGTGCCTTGAGAAGGAAACTATAAACCTATAACTTGAAGGTTAAACTTAAACCAGGTTAGGGTAAAGTTAGGTTAGGTAGGGGTACCACTGCCCCAGATGATAGCCGCAAGGTCCCTATCTGCATGTGGTTATGACAAAGCCGCCCTCACACAGTGACAGAGGTGGTAAAGCTTCTGGCATCCTACAGTGACCCACTAGTTATTGGTAAAATAACTTTGATCTACTTTTCCATGTAACCAAGTTAGACTGTGTGTTGTCCACACTTATCTATGCATTTTATGATAATTGTATTATCTGCAAATCCTATTGAGACTATAGTCTACAGCCAATCAGCTGACGATAGCCTGTGTGAGTAAGAAAGGAGATTGTCCTGATGTGACTAGTTCAGTCTAGACTAGAGTCAATCTTGGAGCAATCTCTTGTGTCTTTCCATTCCTTCCCGGGTTGAAAGGAGATTCAGTTGAGAATGAAGAGGGTTAATGCCTGCTGAAAAATTCTCGCTGTGAATCCCTAATACTCGTGGAGAGGGAAGAACATGAATCCCTGTGAGGATTTAACTTTCCAGATTGCAAAAATATGTGTCTATCATTTCCGTGTGCGGTGGGTTTCAAGAAATAGTAAAGCCCCATACACACGGTCGGACTTTTTCATGGATTCTGTCCGATCGGACAATGTTGTTGAAAAATCAGACCGTGTGTATGCACCATCGGACAGTGTACGTCGGTTTGTCCGACGGACAAAGTCTTATCTCCTGCTGGAAAGATTTGCCGTCAACACGGTCCGATCACACCAAATCCGATCGTGTGTACGGTTGTCCGACGGACAAAGTGCTACGCATGCTCAGAAGAAATTCTGTGACGGAAGCGCTCGGTCAGGTAAAACTACCTTTCCTAATCGACACAGCACATTCGTCACGCTGCAATGTTAAAATGTCTTTAATGCAGCGCATTCTCTTTTTCTTTACAATGCAACAAGAATGACATGTTTTAGCTGCTCCTATTCACCCGCACTTCTCACAAACTTAGTTCTTTATTACTTTTCAGCATTTATACACTACATGTTTATTTTTACTCAGATCGTAAAAGAATCTTTGTTATATTTTTAGCATGATTTGTCTTTTTTTTTTTGGTTTCTGAATACATATTTGAAGGAGATTTATTTTTTTTTTTGGAGGGGGGTTGTGTGTCTCAACATAGCAAAACCACATTCTTAACATTTGTATTTCTTGCTTAACCACTTGCCTACTGTGCACTTAAACACCCTTCCTGCCCAGACCAATTTTCAGCTTTCAGCGCTCGCGCACTTTCAGTGACAATTGCGCGGTCATGCAATGCTGTAACCAAATGAATTTTTTATCATTTTGTTCGCACAAATAGAGCTTTAGTTTGGTGGTATTTATTCGCGACTCCGTTTTTTATTTTTTGCGATATAAGCGAAAACATAGCGGAAATTTTGAAAAAAAACAATATTTTCTCCTTTCTTTTTTAAAAGAAATCCAATAAAATCAAATTTTGTCATAAATTTAAGCCAAAATGTATTCTGCTACATGTTTTTTGTAAAAAAAATTCCGTTAAGTGTATAATAATTGGTTCGCGTGATCACGGACATATGTACGCAAATGATCATGTAAAAGGGGTGTGCAGGTGATCACGGACATATGTGTGCAGATAATCATTGGCACATGTGATTTTAGTGGGACATATGTGAGGGACATGTGTTTTTATTATTTAGGGACATGTGTGTTTTGGGGACATGTGTGTTTTGGGGACATGTGTGTTTTACTGTGGGGACATGTGTGTCTTACTGTGGGGACATGTGTGTTTTACTGTGGGGACGTGTGTTTTACTATGGGGGACCCTAGACTGGTGATCAGTGAGTAAAAAAACATCTCATACTCACTGATCACCAGCCGGCTGCAGCGATCCGCTCTCCTCTCCTCACCGACGACTTCCGTGTGAGGAGAGGAGGGCCGATTGCCTAGCAACCGGCTGTTTGTTTACATCACATGACAGCCGTGATTCGTCACGGCCGTCATGTGATCAGGAGGGCCAATCACCGTGCCCTCCTGCCGATTCGAGATGCGCCGTGTCCGGGTGACACGGCCGCATCGGGATCGCGCCGCTGCGCGGGCACGCGCGCGCGCGATCCCTCTACTTCTGAAGGACGTTCCTGAACGTCCTATCAGAAGTAGACGGCTCCCACCCGGCCGTATATCTACATTGGCCGGGTGGGAAGTGGTTAAATTTACTAGGAGTTTGTTGGTTGTTGGTGCCCCTTGTTAATTCTACTTTAGGATTAGTGAAATGTACCTGCCTACTCAAAGAAAAACTGTCATTGTAGAAAAGTAAAACACAATAGTCAATGCTTATTTCAAATCCCAAAAAAATTTATTTAGGTCTCAGCAACAAACCAAAGAGGAACGCAGCCATGGTGAAACTAGGGGAATTTGCAAAGCCTTGGACCCCCACGGCAACCATCATTGTTCAAGCGTAGAAAATTGGGGGCCTGAGGAGTACGTATATTAAGGGGAGTGCAATCTGGTCCTGAAGTCCAAAGCATCCGGAACTGCAGCAGATGCCATCTAGGTCCCCAGGCTCTGGTACTACAAGAGGCTCCATCTTCTCTCCGACCAGACTGAATCCAGGTCGTCACTCTCAGGTCTTCCTTCCACGCTTCCTTGCACGCTGTGGCTGTCGTGCTGGTGGGGTGGCAGAAGGAGGAGGAGGAGGCGGAGCATGGTAACTATGGCAAACATGTGTGACTGGGGTCATCTCCCCAGCCCTACCCTTATTTAGGACATGGAGGATGAGCCCCTCACACATGTTGCGTTGCCTCACCTCCATACCCATCATTTTAGTGACAACCACCGAGCCAAAGGTCTCCTCGTCGGCGGGTGTGGCATGTAGGGAGTCTGAAGCCTCTCTGATCATGCGGAGTGCTGACTCTGCCGCATAACCCCCCCTTCTCGCCCTTCTGTACGGAAGGCGGAGGAGAGGGATTTGGGAGTCAGTCAGGCTCCGAGGCCTAGCCCCCTCTTGGCTGCCACTACCCACCTCTTGGCTGCCACTAACCCCTGCCTCCTCCCGACTGCCACCTTCCACAGCCACCTCCTGGCTGAGGTCTTCCTGTGTATGAAAAAGGGACATAGTTTCAGTTATTTGTTCATCAAACACACACAATTCTCATCTAGTGACTGTTGCAAAATGTTTACAAATAGAAAACCATACAATTCTCAGCCCTGCAGTTTAGATTGCGGCCCCAACTGTCTCCAACACTACTGTCAGTTGATATGTCAAACACGTTAGGAACTAAGCAATTGGGGATCCTGAATTAAGTGAACATCATTCATTATTACCATAAATGGTAACCAAACTACTATACCTGGAACAAGCTGGGCTCCTCCACCTCTTCCAGACTGGAAGGCCCAGGTTGCTCCTCGGAAGCCTCATCAGGGGTGGCCTGCGCGCAAGGAAGCGTGGAAGGAGGAGTCGAGAGTGGCTCCGTGACATCAGCCTGGTCTTTGAGAAAATGTAGACTCTGATAGTACCAGAGCTTGGGCACATAGACCTCATCTGCTGCAGTTGCAGTTTCTTCCGACTTCCGGACCTTCTTGCGCTCCCTGATATACGCACTCCTCAGGCTGCCAATTTTCTTTCTTATATCATCAACAGTTGCCGCGGGGAACCTTGGCTTGACAAATTCCACAAGTTCCTCCAGGGCTGCGTACCTCTTTGGTTTGATGCTATAATGGGGGTGTTTAGCCTGCCATAAAATGGGAAATTCCCTGTATTTGGCAATGAAGAGGGGGAGAAAACTCATGTCGTTGAATCCCTTCATAATCTCTGCAAGACACAACACCACACCAAACACTATAAATTATGTCAGGCTAAACTCTTCTAATCTTCTCCATAAAGAAGCCTCAAGTTCGAATCAGTCTAGGCTAGTTATGTACTAACGTCAAATTGTACCTTCGTTTCTAGCGATCGGCTCGTGCGTGAGCTTTCTCTCCCCTCGTCTCCCTGGCTACGACACAGGCGTGTGACGTTTTATATACAGTGCGCATGCGTCAAACTCCGCCCGCCCCTGACGATCTTTCTCGTCTATTCCCCACCCCTTCTCTTTACGGCGCAGTGGGGAGAGCACATGGCGGGGACACAGCAGGTGCGCCACAAATATCCCACCAACGAGGAGGACGAGGAAAGTCCGGAGGCAGAAACGTCCCGATCCCGGAGCCTGAAATTCAAGGTCTCCAATATGTCATTTGGAGAAATGTTGGAGATGGTGGACATATTAAAGAGGAGCGACTATGATGGGAAGTATGGGCCTTACCTCAACCCCAATGTCCGCAAGGCCAAGATCATGTCTAAAGTTGTGAGGAGGCTGTACAATAATTTTGGGGTACAACGATCCAAGGAGCAACTGAGGAAACGCTGGTCAGACCTGAAACTGAGGGAGGCCGATCAGTACAGAAAGATCAAGCGAATTCTTCAAAAAAGTAAGTAGTTGTGTTTTGTGTTTTATTTCTTGCTTGCATACTGCTCCATGTGGTTTGATTTTTACAAAGTTGTACATTCCAAAATGGCCACTTTCATGTTCGTCTGTGCATTCGATCGTACTCAGCCTCGATCTTTCTGCCACTGTCATGGTCGTGTGTGTGTGTCCATTCGATCGTACTCAGCCTCGATCTTTCTGCCACTGTCATGGTCGTGTGTGTGTGTCCATTCGATCGTACGCAATGATCGGCCACTTATAATACGATGTTTGGTGTTTTTTTTGGGGAAAGGAAGTTTGTTCTCACTAGAAATGTCATCAAGAATGTAAAGCCAATTTATTCAATGTAAAGGAGAGGTCACCCAGTAGCTGTTTACCCATCTGGACTCTAGAGCACTAGTGCTGGGACACCCAAACCCCCTTTTTATTAGGCTTTTCCACACATGTGCTCCAGTGGATACTAGAGGGGGGTCTCCATCACACAAACTTCTACCAAAAAGCTAGTCAGTTTAGCACCTTTACAAAGTGACTACATTCATGTAGTTGGCATTTGTAACTGGCCAAACAAAAATTGTGTTCGTCACTTTCAAGCAATGTTTGTCATTTCCTATTTCTGCCCTCAATAGATTGTGTTGCTAAATCTTCCTTTTGTACATTCTCATAGGGGAGCGAAAACTTGGCCCGTCTGAGGAAACCCCAAAACCAACACCTCCCAAAAAAGGTGAAACAGCAGAAGCAGAGGAGGAGGAGGAGGAAGGAGAGATCATCGAACTTGGAGAAATTGTCACCACAACAGGTGAGTGTGGGAGAACACTGGTAAGCTAATCAATGTATGGCTGCCTCATTTCCAACACCCGATTTTTGTTTGTTTGTGGTTTTTAGGTGACGTGGATGTTGTGGAAGAAAAATCGCACTTTACCACAGAGAGTGCCCACGTACTCATCGGGGAGATAATGGTCTGCAATAGAGATCTAGATTACATAAAGCAAAACATCAATGATGTTCAACAAAAATTGAAGAACATCATTGATGTTTTAGGAAAAATATGTAAGTAATTAACACACATTTGTGCCAGCTTCTGAACACATTTGCAACTTAAGAACTGTGTGAAATTTGGAACATGCACACATTGTGTCCACATGTGCTAGCTCCCATCATGGTGGATGAATGCCAACGTTTTTTTGGGGGTGCAAACACTTTACGAACTACGAAAGTGGTTGTGGTGAAGGGGTTGCACCCCCAAAAAACGTCCATTCATCCCCATGATGGAAAATGGCACTTTTGAAGCTTCTAGGCATGTGTTTTACCATCTAATGACCATTTTCAGACCCAAATTGTGTGCATGTTCTAAATTTCCACTTTCCAGGGGTGACCCCCCCATGTGATGAAGGCAAGATCAAACACACTTTGAACATATAGTCATGTCTGATCTTGTCTTCACTTTACAAAGTTGAACTTTCCAAGTTCATAGGTTCTGTTTTGCTCCATGCCTGGTTTTACCAATTGCGGAATGTTTCTAAACAATGTTGTAAATAACCAAGATGTTGTCAGTTTGGGCGTGAAGATTGTAAACGCACTTGTGAATGTTTTCCAAGTAAACTTTTTTATTTTTCTAAATGTGTGGCTTCCTTATTTAAAAAACACAATGCATTATGTATGTCAAATGGAAAGGATATGGGGGGCAATTGGTGTTATTTACTAAAGGCAAGTCCACTTTGCACTGCAAGTTTCTTTTCCAGGGCACTTTTTCACTGCACTTGTAGAGCATAGTGGATTTGACTTATGTAAATGACACCCACAGTGCTTTGTACGAAAACACGGAGCACAGCATTTTTGAGAATACACACATGTCTGACCTGGTGATGCAAAGGATTATTTTGGGTGTCAGTTATGCAGTACAAACCTTATCTAGACCAAAGATTAGGTAGCAAACACACAACATGAGACTAATCTTTTTGGGAAGAAGAGACTGTTACCTCCTTTTGCCCAGAAAGTGCATTCCCACTGTCGAAGGCAAAGGGAAAAAATTTCAAGGTAAAATAAGCAAAAAAGAATACTGAAATGACAAGAAATCATAGGTTGGTTGAAATATCAGATTTATTAAAAAATGCCTCTCACACATCGTCAGGCAGAGCAATGGCCCCCTACCCACAAAGTACTCCATATATTGCTTGCGGACCGCGCGGGCATTTAGAGGGGGCAAGCCTGGACGTGCCACTTGAAGGGCTGTGAGGTCCGCATTTGGAGGGCCCTCCACATCTGGGCCAACGGGCACCACATAGTTCCTGTTATGTCTTTTGAGGAAGTTGTGCAATATGCAACAGGCAAGAACTATGTGGTTCAGTTTGTATTCCGCCAAGTTAATTGCCATCAAGAACAGGCGGAAGCGGCTGGCCAGGATGCCAAAAGTGTTCTCCACAACTCTTCTGGCTCTGGACAGCCTGTAGTTGAAGACCCTCTGGTCTGGGGTGAGGGTCCTCATCGGGAACGGCCTCATCACATGGGGAGTCAACGCAAACGCTTCATCTGCGACAAAGACGAAGGGGAGTCCTTCAGCATTCTCCTCTGGAGGTGGCAAGCACAGACTGCCACTTTGGAGACGCCAGTAGAACTCCGTGTGCATAATGGCACCACCATCCGAGATCCGGCCGTTCATCCCCACGTCCACATACATAAATTCATATGTTGCCGACACCACCGCCAACATCACTACACTATTAAACCCTTTATAATTATAATAGTGGGACCCCGAGTTGGGCGGTGGGACGATGCGGACGTGTTTCCCATCAATTGCCCCTCCGCAGTTAGGAAAGTCCCAACGGCTGGCAAAGTGGGAGGCCACAGTCTGCCATTCCTGTGGCGTGGAAGGGAACTGTGGAGTGAAACAAGAAAAAAAAATTAGTCACTTTGCACATAAACATTGCAAGCAGATTAGACAATCAACATCTTGGAACAAGAGCATTGTATAAAATTGGAGGCTGGAAAGTATTTGCACAGAAAAGTAGAGGCTCCCCTTCACAGATTACTCACCCCCCATCAATCCCCACACTTCTGATGGGCCATTGGCAATAACTAGGGTTTTGGGGGGGGGGGGTGTTGGACAGGTAACCCTCTGCACTTCATTGATTGGCAAATGGCTCAATAATGTGTGCTAGTTTGGCCAGACCCTCTGTACTTAACACTATTGGCAGCCCCCAGGAAAGCTAAACTAACATTTCAACCCCCCCCCCCCCCCCCCCCCCAAAAAAGGAAAACACAAGAACACAAAAAATTAGGAAATGGAAAGTATGGAGGCAGCCCCTTGCACTACATGCTTTGCAGAATTCATCCCTAAAGATGCCCACTATAAAGAGGTAGGTATATAGTGTGTATTGACCTTGGGAAAGCCAGCAGATAGAGGATTGGTACCATCTGACAGAGCAGTTGGGGGAGGGGGTTCCTAATGAGTTTGCCCCCCCCCCCACCAAAAACAATAAAAAAAAGGGGCTCTACATGAAGTAAACCACACAGCAAACATTTGTGCATATTTTAGGGGGTGTTTGGGGGCAAAAAAATCCTATGCAGCAGACAAAATACATTGCTTAAGTGACTAGGCCATAGGTGTCTATTGGGGCAGAAGAGCATGCTGGGGAGGTAAGTGAAGGGAAAAATGCATGAAGGAGAAAAGGGGCACAGCATATTAGAACATATTGCAATCATGGTAATTAGGGAAGGAGGTCAAAAATAGAAGACATTAGCAAACAGAACATACATAGAAGGGAATAGTAAAGGAGAAATGTTACCTTAATATAGTCCTCCTGCAGGACCTCGATGATGGCAGAACAGGTCTCTGGAATAATGATTCCCAGGGCCTGGGGAGAGATACCTGAAGAGAACTTCAAATCCTGAAGACTTCTCCCTGTCGCCAAGTACCTCAACGTGGCAACAAGCCTCTGCTCCGGAGTAATGGCTTGTCTCATGCAGGTATCCTGCCGGCTGATAAAGGGGGTCAGCAAAGCCAAAAGACGGTGAAAATCGGGGTCCGTCATCCTGAGAAAGTTCCTGAAATCATCAGGATTATTCTCCTGGATCTCACGAAGCAAAGGCATGTGCGAGAATTGGTCACGCTGAAGCAACCAATTCTTGGTCCACATACTCCTCGTCACTCTGTTCATGGACGGGTCTTGGCTCAAAGCTAGAAGCCCGACACCAATTCCGCGTACAGCACGAACTCGGCGACAAGTACGCACGGGAAACATCGCTCACAAGGTCACAAAAGGTCGGCTGGTCAGAACGGACAAACAGAAAGCACCGATAAACAGCAAGGCCTGAAAGAACGAAATGAATACCAGAAACGAGCAGACAATAAGCAGTGCAAATCAAAGCGTCCTATATCAAGATATAGGCCGCAATGACCAACAAATGCGAACTGACTACACGCACTAATAAACAGATACGCACGACAAGCACAAACTGAAGAGCAGTAACGATCTGAGTCAGAAAACTGAGAAGCGCGAATCTTAAGTCACCAAACTTCGACTAACTCGCGATAAACACGGGATCAGCAGAAGGAGCCCAACGGGTGCCTGACGTGGTGCTGAACTTCCCTTTTCTAATCTCGTGGACGACGACTTACGTCACGACGTTCTTCCAGACCGGATATTCCGACAACGTAGTCCGACCGTGTGTACGCAACACCAACATCGGACAAAGTACGACGGACAGGATCCGACCGACCTGGTCCGCGGATTGTCCGACCGTGTGTATGGGGCTTAAGTCTGACCACACCACGATATGGCTTAGTCTGGTCTGTCTTTAAGTTTGCTGTGGCCAGGTGATTTGGGGTTTTAAGATCACAATGGCGGAGCATGTGGAGGGTACTTACAGTCTCGAAGCGTGTGTTGTAGTTACAGGGTCTGTTTTCAGATATCCTCAGGCCCTCTGGAGGAATGAGATCTGTTGCTTGGTGTTCCTGCTTGAGAGCATCTGGGGCAGGATGGTTTCATCTTTTTAGGGTGGCGATTGTCTGGGGGAGGCGAATGGCGACCTGAGCTGCGGCTTGTCCAGAGGAGGCAGAATAAATTCCTGGTACCATTCCGGCAACTCCACAAGATCTATTTGAAGTGCTTGACAGAATTCAGGAAGATCTGTGTGTGAGCGAAGTGTGTGCTGTTTCCCATTGTAGTTTACCAGGAGTTTAGCAGGAGCGCAAAAGGAAAGCGCCAGGTGTTGCGTAGTTCCTTTTCCCTCAGCTTCTCTAACAAAGGCTGCAGGGCTCTGCGGTTCTTTCGTGTGATCTGTGCGAGGTCATGAAAAAGCATAATAGTTTCACCATTAAAGATGATCTGATCATTTCTGCGAGCTTTACGCATAATGTCTTCCTTTAGGCGTTTTTCAGGCTCTACAGCGCTAAAAATAGCGCCTGTATAGCGCTTGAAAAAAAACGGCCCCATTCACTCCAGTGTGAAAGCCGGAGGGCTTTAACACTGGAACGGTGCGCTAGCAGGGCGGTCAAAAAAGTCCTGCTAGCAGCATCTTTGGAGCAGTGAAGGAGCGGTGTATTCACCGCTCCTCACCCACTCCTAAACCGCTCCTACCCATTGAAATCAATGGGACAGCACGGCAATAACCCTCTTTAACCCTTTTTTTTACCCTTTTTCGGCCAATAGCGGGGTTAAAACTGCAACACTAACGGCCGATAACCGCCGCTAAAACGACACGAAAGCAGCGCTAAATATAGCGCTGCTTTACCGACGATGCCGCTCCCGCCCCAGTGTGAAAGGGGCCTTAGGGAAAAGTTTTGCAAGCAGCAAATGATGTCACGTGGAGGCATGTTGTCTGGCCCCCTGGCTCTGAGAGCTCTGTGCGCCCTTACAAACTCTATGGCTGTGCCCTCAGGCCGTTCTAGCAGGCTATTGAAAACCCTCTGCAAGGCTGGGGTTATTTGTTCAGCATCTACCGACTCTGGGATGTCCCTGACCCTAATGTTGTTCCTTTTTCCTCTATTGTCTAAGTCCTCAAAGTGTTAGTTAATGTCAATGAGATGTTATGACTGGGAGGAGGTAACCCATTCCAGCCTGTGTATTGCTTTGTCTCTGTGTCTCCCAGCCGCTTCTGCGGTGGCCATTTTGTTTGTGAGAACAAGCATGCTAGATTTTAAGTCCGTTATTGCTGCTGAGAAGGCAGTCTTAATATCTGCTGCAAAGCCGGACATCCCTGCATATGTGAGGGGTAGATCTGGGTGAGAGGTATCCTTACCGTTGTCTTCCATTGTGGACTGAGACTCCTCACTGTAGTCTTCCTCCACATGCGGCGTCGCCATCTTGCTTCCTGACATGCTGCTTCGTGGCATCGGTGGATTTCTGAAGAGATCCATAATGTTTCTCCCCTTGTAAGCTGCCGACAGACTGCGGGATCTTGTGCGGGGTGTTCCTGTATTCCTCCTGCTCATTATCGAGTGAATTGGGTGCAGAGAAACGGGCTAAGGCTGCTTTACCGATGGAGCTCCTGTATTAGGCGACCATCTCCGCTGCGCGCCAAGCCACGCCCCCTGTTTTTGTTTTTTACTGGTTTTATTATTTTTTTACTGTTTTTTTAATGTTTTATTTATTTACTGGTTTTATTTTTTTACTGTTTTTTTTTTTATTTGAAACAATCAAGGATATCCATATTTTTACTGGTATCCTGTTGGTAAAAAGTTTGTCCGCCAAAAAACGGATTGGTGTTGGTCTAACTCATACACAACAGGAACTTGAGGCAATTGATCAGCCCTATTACAGGAAAATGACTCTGATGACTCAGCAGAATCTATCAATCTTGAAACAATTCTTGCTGGAGGTTGAGGGTGCGATTTCCTCTTCCTCCCCTATGTCTTCTTCCTTTATCAGTTCAAAGAAAAAGTCAAATTTGTATCCAGCACCTTGTTCCAACCCCAGTGCTGCAACTTTTCTCAAAGCTGTCTCCAAAGACATCCAAGAGATTAAGGTTTCAGCCCACTCAGCAGGTAACCTGACCAAAGCTGAATCACAGGCCCTTAAAAAATGTAATGTCAAACTCAGAGATCACAATAAAACCATCTGACAAAGGAGGCAATATTGTCATCCAAGACAACATGGACTACATCCAAATGTGCACAGACATTCTGGACAGCCGCGACTGGTACTTACCAATCTCTAGGTCTCATTGCGGGTTTCAACATTTCAAAAGAACGAAAATCTGAAAATAAAAAACAAAAATCTGAAAATTAGAAAACCCCCAAATTTCTAAATCTGAAATAATAACTATTACTAACTATTACATTATAGGTATTGGAATTTCCTTTCAAATTTGACTGTTAGTGAACCAAAGGAATACGAATTTACAGAAGATACAAATTATCCAAAATAATGAATGCCGCAGCTAAACAAATGGAACGTAATGAATTAATAATAATAAATAATAATCAAAACTTTATTTTCTTTATTATTGGTTTAATTATTTTTTTTTACTGGTTTTATTTTTTTAATGGTTGTGTATTTTTACTGGTTTTATTTTTTTACAGTTTTTTTTATTGTTTTTTTTCTTTACTGGTTGTTTTTTTTACTGGTTTTAATTTTACTTTTTCGCTGGTCTTATTATTTATTTACCGGTTTTATAATTTTTTTTACTGGTATTATTATTTGTTACTTTTTATTTTACCGTTTTTTTATTTTATTTTTACTTTTTTTATTTATTTACTGGTTTAATTTTTTTTACTGGTTTTCTAATTATTTTTATTACTGGTTTTATTTTTTACTGATTTCTTTTACTGGTTTTATATTTTTTTTACTAGTTTTATTATTTTTTATTGGCTTTATTTTTTTTTTTTTTACTGGTTTAATTTTTTTTGTATTTTTATATTTTTTTAACCGCTTAAGGACCGCCTCCTGCACATTTACGTCAGCAGAATGGCACGGCTGGGCAGATCAACGTACAGGTATGATCGGGTCACAGAGCTGAAGAACAGGGAGAGGTCTGTGTAAACAAACCTCTCCCCGTGCTTCCTACACTGCCTGTCACTGATCGGCTGTTCCCTGTCATCGGGAAAGCCGATCAGTGACGTCAGACGTAAATCCACGCCCCTACTGTAAAAAAAAAACACACACACTGACGTAACCCCTCCCCGCCCCCTAGTGGTTAACTCCTTCACTGCCAGTGTCATTTACATAGGAATCAGTGCATTTAAATAGCACTGATTTCTGTATAAATGACAATGGTCCCAAAAATGTGTCAAAAATGTCCGATGTGTCCACCATAATGTCGCAGTCACAATAAAAATCGCTGATCGCCGCCATTACTAGTAAAAAAAAAAAAAAATATTAATAAAAATGCTATACAACTATCCCCTATTTTGTAAACGCTATAACTTTTGCGCAAAAATCTGTAGAAGAATACGTATCAGCCTAAACTGAGGAAAAAATTATTTTTTTATACATTTTTTGGGGATATTTATTATAGCAAAAAGTAAAAAATATTGCATTTTTTTCAAAATTGTCACACTATTTTTGTTTATAGCGCAAAAAATAAAAACCGCATAGGCGATCAAATACCACCAAGAGAAAGCTCTATTTGTGGGAAAAAAAGGACGCCAATTTTGTTTGGGAGCCATGTCACACGACCGCGCAATTGTCAGTTAAAGCGACGCAGTACCGAATCGCAAAAAGGGGCCTGGTCCTTTGTCTGAAAATTGTTCCGGGGCTTAAGTGGTTAATTAAAAAAACTGTACTGGTTTTATAATTTTTTTTATTGCTTGTTATTTGTTGTTGTTTTATTATTTTCTTTATTGGTTGTTTTTTTAAATTGGTTTTATTATTTTTTTAACTTTTTTTACTTTACTGTTTTTTATATTTTTTACTTTTTTTTTACAGTTTTTATGTATGTACTGGTTTTATTTTTTTTATGTATTTTTATATTTTTTTAAATTTAAAAAAACAGTTAAAAATTTTGTTTTCCTGACGCACCATGGCAGCACACACATTGGGTTGTGACTCCGCCGCCACAACCTGATAGGACTGGTTAGCTATAAGATTCGAAGAGGACTCTTAACCACTTCAGCCCCGGACCATTTGGCAGCCAAAGGACCAGAGGTCTTTTTTCAATTTTGCACTGCACTGCTTTAACTGGTAATTGCGCGGTCATGCAATGTTGTAACCAAACAAAATTTGCGTCCTTTTCTTCCCACAAATAGAGCTTTCTTTTGATGGTATTTGATTGCCTCTGTGATTTTTATTTTTTGCGCTATAAACGGAAAAAGACCGCAAATTTTGAAAAAAAAAGATATTTTCTACTTTTTGTTATAAGAAAAATCCAATAAACTCAATTTTAGTCAAACATTTGGGCCAAAATGTATTCAGCCACATGTCTTTAGTAAAAAAAATGCCAATAAGCGTATATTTATTGGTTTGCGCAAAAGTTATAGCGTCTACAAACTAGAGTACATTTTCTGGCATTTACACCGCTTTTAATTTATGACTGCCTATCTCATTTCTTGAGGTGCTAAAATGGCAGGGAAGTACAAAACCCCCCCAAATGACCCCATTTTGGAAAGTAGACACCCCAAGCTATTTGCTGAGAGGCATGTTGAGCCCATTGAATATTTTTTTTTTTAGTCCCAAGTGATTGAATAAAGACAAAAAAAAAAAAAAAATTTTTCATAAAGTTGTCACTAAATGATATATTGCTCACACATGCCATGGTTATATGTGGAGATGCACCCCAAAATACATTTTGCTGCTTCTCCCGAGTATGGGGATACCACATGTGTGGGACTTTTTGGGAGCCTAGCCGCGCACGGGGCCCCGAAACCCAATCAACGCCTTCAGGGTTTCTAAGGGTGCAAATTTTTGATTTCACTCCTCACTACCTATCACAGTTTCGAAGGCCATAAAATGCCAAAATAGCACAAAACCCCCCCAAATGACCCCATTTTGGAAAGTAGACACCCCAAGCTATTTGCTGAGAGGCATGTTGAGTACATGGAATATTTTATATTTTGCCACAAGTTGCGGGAATATTACAAACTTTTTTTTTTTTGCCCAAAGTTGTCACTAAATGATATATTGCCCACACATGCCATGGGCATATGTGGAATTACACCCCAAAATACATTCTGCTGCTTCTCCTGAGTATGGGGATACCACATGTGTGGGACTTTTTGGGAGCCTATCCGCATACGGGACCCCGAAAACCAAGCACCGCCTTCAGGATTTCTAAGGGCATAAATTTTTGATTTCACTCCTCACTACCTATCACTACCTATCACAGTTTTGAAGGCCATAAAATGCCAAGATGGCACAAAACCCCCCCAAATGACCCCATTTTGGAAAGTAGACACCCCAAGCTATTTGCTGAGAGGCATGTTGAGCCCATTGAATATTTTTTTTTTTAGTCCCAAGTGATTGAATAAAGACAAAAAAAAAAAAAAATTGTATTCAAAAAGTTGTCACTAAATGATATATTGCTCACACATGCCATGGTTATATGTGGAATTGCACCCCAAAATACATTTTGCTGCTTCTCCTGAGTATGGGGATACCACATGTGTGGGACTTTTTGGGAGCCTAGCCGCGTACGGGGCCCCGAAACCCAAGCACCGCCTTCAGCATTTCTAAGGGTGCAAATTTTTGATTTCACTCCTCACTACCTATCACAGTTTCGAAGGCCATAAAATGCCAAAATAGCACAAAAACCCCCCAAATGACCCCATTTTGGAAAGTAGACACCCCAAGCTTTTTGCTGAGAGGCATGTTGAGTACATGGAATATTTTATATTTTGCCACAAGTTGCGGGAATATTACAAAATTTTTTTTTTTGACCAAAGTTGTCACTAAATGATATATTGCCCACACATGCCATGGGCATATGTGGAATTACACCCCAAAATACATTCTGCTGCTTCTCCTGAGTACGGGGATACCACATGTGTGGGACTTTTTGGGAGCCTATCCGCATACGGGACCCCGAAAACCAAGCACCGCTTTCAGGATTTCTAAGGGCATAAATTTTTGATTTCACTCCTCACTACCTATCACTACCTATCACAGTTTTGAAGACCATAAAATGCCAAGATGGCACAAAACCCCCCCAAATTACCCCATTTTGGAAAGTAGACACCCCAAGCTATTTGCTGAGAGGCATGTTGAGCCCATTGAATATTTTTTTTTTTAGTCCCAAGTGATTGAATAAAGACAAAAAAAATAAATAAAAAAAAATTATTCAAAAAGTTGTCACTAAATGATATATTGCTCACACATGCCATGGTTATATGTGGAATTGCACCCCAAAATACATTTTGCTGCTTCTCCTGAGTATGGGGATACCACATGTGTGGGACTTTTTGGGAGCCTAGCCGCGTACGGGGCCCCGAAACCCAAGCACCGCCTTCAGCATTTCTAAGGGTGCAAATTTTTGATTTCACTCCTCACTACCTATCACAGTTTCGAAGGCCATAAAATGCCAAAATAGCACAAAACCCCCCCAAATGACCCCATTTTGGAAAGTAGACACCCCAAGCTATTTGTTGAGAGGCATGGTGAGTATTTTACAGCTCTCATGTGTTTTTTGAAAATGAAGAAAGTAAAGAAAAAAACATTTTTTTTTTTTTCTTTTTTCAATTTTCAAAACTTTGTGACAAAAAGCGAGATCTGCAAAATACTCACCATACCTCTCAGCAAATAGCTTGGGGTGTCTACTTTCCAAAATGGGGTCATTTGGGGGTGGTTTGTGCCATCTGGGCATTCCATGGCCTCCGAAACTGTGATTGGCAGTGAGGAGTGAAATAAAAAAATTACACCCTTAGAAAGCCTGAAGGCGGTGCTTGGATTTTGGGGTCCCGTACGCGGCTAGGCTCCCAAAAAGTCCCACACATGTGGTATCCCCGTACTCAGGAGAAGCAACAGAATGTATTTTGGGGTGTATTTCCACATATGCCCATGGCATGTTTGAGCAATATATCATTTAGTGACAACTTTTTGTAAAAAAAAAAAAAAAATATTATTTTTTTTTTTTTCATTATTCAATCTCTTGGGACCAAAAAAAAAAATATTTAATGGGCTCAACATTGCTCTCAGCAAATAGCTTGGGGTGTCTACTTTCCAAAATGGGGTCATTTGGGGGGGGGGGGGTTTGAACTGTCCTGGCATTTTATGCACAACATTTAGAAGCCTATGTCACACGTCACCCACTCTTCTAACCACTTGAAGATAAAGCCCTTTCTGACACTTTTTGTTTACATGAAAACATTTTTTTTTTTTGCAAGAAAATTACGTTGAACCCCCAAACACTATATATATTGTTAAAGCAAAGGCCCTACAGATTAAAATGGTGGGTGTTGCATTTTTTTTTTCCACACAGTATTTGCGCAGCGATTTTTCAAACGCATTTTTTGTGGAAAAAATACACTTTTTTTTATTTTAATGCACTAAAACACACTATATTGCTCAAATTTTTGATGAAATAAAAAATATGATCTTAGGCCGAGTACATGGATACCAAACATGACATGCTTTAAAATTGCGCACAAACACGCAGTGGCGACAAACTACATACATTTTTAAAAGCCTTTAAAAGCCTTTACAGGTTACCACATTAGATTCACGGAGGAGGTCTACTGCTAAAATTACTGCCCTCGATCTGACCTTCGCGGTGATACCTCACATGCATGGTGCAATTGCTGTTTACATATGACGCCAGACCAACGCTTGTGTTCGCCTTTGCGCTAGAGAAGGGGGGGCAGGGGTGCTTTTTTTTTTTTTTTTTTTTATTTTTTTTTTTTATTTAGCTTTTTTATTTTATTTTTAAACTGTTCCTTCCATTTTTTTTTTTCTTAGTTATCATTTTTATTGTTATCGCAGGGAATGTAAATATCCCCTATGATAGCAATAGGCAGTGACAGGTACTCTTTTTTTGAAAAAAAGGGTATATTAGACCCTAGATCTTTCCTCTGCCCTCAAAGCATCTGACCACACCAAGATCGGTGTGATAAAATGCTTTCCCAATGGTGCGGTGGGTATGCCCACCATTAGAATACCTCCCTTCATCCACCCACTTCTAATGATGGGCATACATGCACCATTTATATATGCCGAAGCATGGGGGCATCCTCCCGCAAAAAAGTTATGCCACGTACACATGGTCGGACTTTTTTCGACCATATGTACGTGGCATTAGGAGCAAAATCGCTCCTCCGCCCTCTGCTGCCCCCATGCTTCGGCATATATGCTCTTTTTTTTTAACTGTGGTGGTGAAATCACCTCCTACAGCGTTGGAGTCGCGGCTTTATGTATCGTGGGAGCAAACGCTGTTGCTGTCAAGATAAATAAATCCACGCTGCAACTGAATGGCGTACCTGCTAAGCAAATAATGGTTAACATTAAAACAAAGTAACATTACAGTATAACAGTAAGACCTTACCATACCATACCTGCAAAGCAAATACCAAAAAAAAAAAACATATTAAAAAATAAAACATTTTGTTAACGCAAACGGTGCCTAAAATATATATATGCCGAAGCATGGGGGCATCCTCCCGCAAAAAAGTTATGCCACGTACACATGGTCGGACTTTTTTCGACCATATGTACGTGGCATTAGGAGCAAAATCGCTCCTCCGCCCTCTGCTGCCCCCATGCTTCGGCATATATGCTCTTTTTTTTAACTGTGGTGGTGAAATCACCTCCTACAGCGTTGGAGTCGCGGCTTTATGTATCGTGGGAGCAAACGCTGTTGCTGTCAAGATAAATAAATCCACGCTGCAACTGAATGGCGTACCTGCTAAGCAAATAATGGTTAACATTAAAACAAAGTAACATAACAGTATAACAGTAAGACCTTACCATACCATACCTGCAAAGCAAATACCAAAAAAAAAAACAAAAAAAATAAAACATTTTGTTAACGCAACCGGTGCCTAAAATATATATATGCCGAAGCATGGGGGCATCCTCCCGCAAAAAAGTTATGCCACGTACACATGGTCGGACTTTTTTCGACCGTATGTACGTGGCATTAGGAGCAAAATCGCTCCTCCGCCCTCTGCTGCCCCCATGCTTCGGCATATATGCTCTTTTTTTTTAACTGTGGTGGTGGTGAAATCACCTCCTACAGCGTTGGAGTCGTGGCTTTATGTATCGTGGGAGCAAACGCTGTTGCTGTCAAGATAAATAAATCCGCGCTGCAACTGAATGGCGCACCTGAAAACAAAAAAATGGTTAACAATAAAACACAGTAAACAAAATTACATACCTGAAAAGCAAGCATGATAAAACATAATAAAACATTGCAGAATAGAATAGAGTAAAAAAGAGCAACAATAGAGAGAGAGAGAGAGAGAGAGAGAGAGAGAGAGAACAATAAAACGACAACTATTTTTGTTTTTTTTAATTTATATTTTTTTTGGGTTTTTTTTTTTTTGTACTTTTTTTTTATTTTTTACACTTTTTTTTTTAAACTATAACTATAATTTTAACTGTAACGGTCGGGTCTCAAAATGCGATGGCATTCTTGAGACCCTGTAACTATAATTTTAACTAACGGTCGGGTCTCAAAATGCGATGGCATTCTTGAGACCCTGTGAAAGTGTATCCTAGCCTGTGAAATGCTGTACCCTACGCTAAAACCTCACTAGTGAGTGGTAGCGTTCAAAACATTCACCAATGCAGAGACCAGGATTGTCAGGACAGCGTGGACAATAATAACGGGTGTCACGCCTACATCCGCGCTTGGTACAGACACGACATCTTTTTTGGGGGGCTCGTTGGGTAGGGGTACTCGGGAGGACATAAGGGTAATGCCTCTCATACAGCCGGCTAACTGCATTTGGTTGGGAATGGTGAGGTGCAGAACCGTCTGGAAACAGAAGGTCTGTGAGAACCTCTTCCAGGAATTCAAGGAAGGGTAACCTCCCGCCTGAAGCTCCGTATAGCACATGAGCATTCAGAAAAGCCAATTGGAACAAATAAATAGACACTTTTTTGTACCAGCGTCTAGCCTTACGGACAACTAGGTACGGCGCCAACAACTGGTCGTTGAGGTCCACCCCCCCCATATTAAGGTTGTATTCGTGGACACAGAGGGGTTTCGTCACAACACCAGCCGCCGTACGAATTTGGACTGTCGTGTCTGCATGAAGGGAGGTAAGAACGAAAACATTCCTATTATCCCTCCACTTCATAGCGAGCAAGTTATTACACTTCAAGCAGGCTCTCTCCCCCAGCCTAAGAGGGGAATCTACAAGCCGCTGGGGAAAGCCCCGGCGATTAGGTCGCACGGTGCCACATGCTCCAATCTGATGATCAAACAAGTGACTAAACAGTGGCACGCTCGTGTAATAATTGTCCACGTACAAGTGGTACCCCTTTCCGAATAAGGGTGACACCAAGTTCCACACTATCTTGCCAGCGCTCCCTATGTAATCTGGACAGTTCTCCGGCTCTACGTGACTATCTTTTCCCTCATAAACCGAAAAGCTCCACGTATAGCCTGTTGCCCTGTCACAGAGCTTGTAGAGCTTGACCCCGTATCTGGCACGCTTGCTGGGAAGGAACTGTTTGAAAGACAAGCGGCCAGAAAACTTAATCAGGGACTCGTCAACGCAGACAACTTGATTGGGATTAAACAAGGCTGCAAAACGTTGGTTGAAGTGGTTTATGAGGGGCCGAATTTTGTAGAGCCGATCAAATTCAGGGTCTCCACGAGGACGACAGAGTTCATTGTCACTGAAATGCATGAACCGCAAGATCTGTTCGTATCGTGCCCTGGACATGGAGCGAGAGAACACGGGCATATGGTGGAGCGCGAGGGTGGACCAATAAGACCTCAGCGTCGGGAATTTATGCATGCCCATGTTGATGGAAAGGCCCAGAAAGGACTTAAATTCGGAAACCGTAATTGGTTTCCAATCTCTGGCAAGGGAAGGCACTTGGGGATTAGCGGCGATGTGTTGACCAGCGTATATATTACTTTGGTCCACAATAGATCTATAGAGATCTTCCGTGAAAAACAGCGATAAAAAATCGGATGGCTTAAAATCAGCTGTTTCCACCTGAATACCGGGTTGGCCAGTGAATGGGGGAAGTACGGGTCCTGCAGAAGTGGTGGGCACCCAATCAGGATTGGCGAATTCTGCAGGAAGGACACTATGTGATCGACGGGCCTGCCTTTGTCTTCTTCTTGGTGGCAGCGGGACACTACTTGTGCTTGCCACCTCGCCAGCTTGAACTGCACTTATGGGACTCGCCACGTCACCAAGTGTTACTGCAGTGCTGGTTTGACTACGTCCAGGGTGTACTAGGCCGCTGGTGCTTGCCAGTTCACCAGAAGGAATAGCGGCGCTAGTACTTCTCTGCTCCATACGAGAGACCTGCGGTTCCTGCACCTCAACAACATCAGAAGATCGGGATCGGGTACGCCTGACCTTAGCAGGGACCTCACCTCCGTCGCCAGAGCTATCTGTCATGGAGCCGCTGTCGTCTACTGGGTCGTATTCTGAGCCTGATTCTGACAGATGAGTGACCTCCTCTTCACTATCTGACATACTCAGAAACAAGTAGGCCTGTTCACTAGTGTACTTGCGATTTGCCATTTTGGGCTCTAAATTTAGTAGTACACTAGTGAGATTCACAGGAAAAAAAGCTCCTAGGCTGCTGGCGACTGAATCAAAACGCTACCAAAAAAACTGTTAGCGATCGCAGGGATCAGGCCTGACTCTGCGAACGCTGCAGTTATGTGTGCTTAGTGTTTTGGAAGTGACAGTGATCGATCGATACTGCACTTGGGTGGGCTGGGCTGGGCTGGGCGGAGGGGGAAAACGCAGGTGCTAGCAGGTATCTGGGCTGATCCCACTAACAATGCGTTTTTTTGGAACCCTAAACTGCTGGGACGCTAGTATAGATCTGATCAGATCAGATATTGATCTGTTCAGATACTATACCACTAAGGGAGGTGTATGCTTTGCGCGTGGGTGTTTGCGGTGCTGGCACTAACCTGGGGCGACGCAGACCTTATTTGTCCCTAAAACCTAATTGATATCACCCGCCGGGCGATCAGGGGGTTAAACCGTTATTGGGTAATAAATGGCGGGTGCCCTGACAGTATAAAAAACAAACTATCTAACCAGCGTCACCCGTAACAGTAATACGGTGATCACTGGTGAAAGGGTTAACTAGGGGCAATCAGGGGGTTAAAACCTTTATTAGGCAATATATGGGGGTACCTGACGCTATATAAAAACCTGACGGGGAACCTAAATAACTAAATAACTAACTGGCTAACCAGCGTCACCAGTGACACTTATACTGTGATCACTGGTGAAAGAGTTAACTCTAGGGGAAATCAAGGGGTTAAAACCTTTATTTAGGTTGTAATATGGGGGTACCTGACCTATAAACCTATTTATAATCCTATATAAACCTGGCGGTTACCTAAAAAAAAAAAACTGGCTACCTAGCGGCACCAGTGACACTAATAGAGCGATCAAAAAAACGATCGCTTAGTGACACTGGCAAAAGGGGGTGAAAGGGTTACCTAGGGGGCAATCAAGGGGTTAAACCGTTATGGGGGGGGGGGGGGGGGCAGGGGGCTACCTTAGACCTAAAGGGGCCTAAAACTAACTGCCCTGACAGTTATTACAATCACACTGACACTAAATGCAGTGATCAGTAAATAAATGATCACTGCAATCAGTGACACTGTGACAGGGGGGGGCAGGGGGTGATCTGGGGGGTGATCTGGGGGTGACAGGGGGGTGGATTGTGTGCCTAAGTGTCCTGGTGTCAGTGTACTGTTGTGCACTTACTTGCTGTGTCTTCACCGCTCGGCGTCCCGGTCAGAAAGACCGACACGAGGAGCGTGACGTCACTTCCCCTTGCCTGTGTTTACAATTACACAGGCAAGGGAGAATGTGATTCGCCAGGAGCGATCGGGAGGGGGTGGCCAGAAACCACTGGCCGTCCCCTCTTCCCGCATCGCTCCTGACACGATCCCGACCGTCCCCGCCGGCGGAGGGGGGTCCGATCGGACCCCCCAACCGCCTGAAGAATGGCACGTACAGGTACGTCCTTTTGCCTGTACGTGCCATTCTGTTGACGTATATGTACATGGGGCGGTCGGGAAGTGGTTAAAGGCAGCCTATGAGCCGGTTGGGCCTGCTAATTCAGCCTCTACCT
>CM053037.1:74351848-74373644 GCA_028564925.1 Lithobates sylvaticus
AGTAACCCAGCTTTGTTCACGTGGATTCCTTCAAGTGAGGAGCTATAGACTGAATCCAAGGCAGCCGACTGGGGTTCTCCATCGCAGTCAATCAGTACAGAGCGCTGGCTGGCGGTTGGTTACGGATAGAAGTGTTTTCTGTTTCGGATTCCATTGCTAAATTTCTTGCGATGTGTGTCAACATGGAACTTTCAATGCTTGGCTTTAAAGAGAACCTGCCAGCATAGGAATATGGGAGCTGCCACTGCTTACAGTTTGACAGGGAAGGCTGCAGGCAGAGGCGGCTCTAGGCTTTGTGAGGCCTTAGGCGAAAATTACACGAGGCCCCACTCACAGCCGTAATAGGAAAAAAAAATACAAGCACACAGAAAAGAGGGTGAGATAAAGAGGGGGGGGGGGGGGACAGAGAGAATCAGTGATTGAGCACCGGCAAATTAGGAGGCCACGAGGCCCCTGTGAGTACGAGGCCTTAGGCGACCGCCTAATTAGAGAGCCGCCTCTGGCTGCAGGGCTGTCGCCCTGATCCTTATCACACAACAAGCATGTCAGGTGTCAGAACACTTCCCTTGCTGCTTGCTTGTTCCAAATCCTGGGACTCCTTTAAACAGTGAAGCCTTCTATGAATAACACAAAACGCTTGTTTGGAAAAGTTCCACAAAAAAAGATTGTCATGCTGTCCACACCGACTGCTTGCTAACTGGAGCAAGATCCTTGTTTGGAGGAGGGATGGGGAAAGGGCTTACTTTTGGGAGGATAAAACAGGGCTGTGAAACATTTTATAGTTGCCTGCAATACCAGCAGCCACCACTAGAGGGTATCAAATATCTAGTTGGCTGCTGGTTCGCAGGTCTATGTGGTTTGCGCTCCAAGGACTGCTGGCTGTCATCCAGCGGCCACAGTTACAGCAGGCAACTATTCAGATCCTTCGGGGCACATGTATGGCACAGTTATGCTATAGAGCAGTGATTGTACACTGTTGGTAAAAATATATATATATATATATTTATATATATATATATATATATATATATATATATAGAGAGAGAGAGAGAGAGAGAGAGAGAGAGAGAGAGAGAGAGAGAGAGAGAGAGAGAGAGAGAGAGAGAGAGAGAGAGAGAGAGAGAGAGAGAGAGAGAGAGAGAGAGAGAGAGAGAGAGAGAGAGAGAGAGAGAGAGAGGATGAGAGAGAGAGAGAGAGAGAGAGAGAGAGAACCGCCCTCTATATTTTCTACCCCCACTGCGCCAAAAAAATGTTTTTATTAATTATTAGCTATACCAGTAAAGGAATAAATAATTAAGTGAAAGAACCAAACAGCTGCTACTTTATGTGTGTATAAAAATGTAAAGCCTGCAATTCAACCTAAAAATAAATAAACTATAAATAGGATAAATTAGTAGCGCTAGTGTAAAATAATAATATACAAATTTCAAGTATAAAAAAGTGCTATATAAACAACTCAATAACGTTATTCAATAGATACAATGTGTATAGTTCACCCAGTGACAAGTGAAAAGAGTGTATATATATATATTATATATATATATTATAGTCCAAACTGTAAATAAATAAGGTTTAGATGATTTCAAATGTGTCTTCAAAAAAAATGTCAAACTTGGATCTTCAAAGAAACTTGAATCTGCCACCACACCACGTGTTTGTGACACCACTCCCTCTGAAGAGCACGCTCACCAGCTCACAATGCCTCACACTCTCGTGTTTGGCGGCAGCGTGTTTTACCCACTTCAGGGGTTAATAGTGACTATCCACTTGATTCTCTTGTTTATATATCAATGTGGCTCCATATCCGCGGCGGTGCGTCCATAAAGGGCGCAGGAGCGCCGCCCCCCCCTCTCCTGTCACTCTCTATACACCATAGATAGATTCATGCATTGCATGAATCTATCTATGGTTTCTGCTGACACCCCTCATTCAGGTGTCCGGCCCCTTTTCGGTCACCAGGCACCTGAATTACAGCCGTGGGGGTGTTTTTTGGAAACGCCTGATTAGTGCTGTAGGCGCTAATAGGCGTCCAAAAAGGGGACAAGCGGGCGCAACGCTGTGCGTTCCTTGTCACTCAGCAGTATGTTAGCAAACCGAAGGAATTCGGTTTGCTAACATTGTACGGCTCCTTTAGCCAATCAGGAGCACAGGTCTGTGTTACCTGTGCCCTGATTGGCTGAAACGACAGGCGCTGTGATTGGGCGCCTTTCAGGCGTCCAATCATAGCAGAGGAGGAGCGGGCAGGAGAAGAGATGGAGGACTGCCGCCGTCACCCGAGACAAGGTAAGTGCAGGGCGGGGGGGGGGGGGCACAGTGGCAGCTTCTTTGCAGAGGCCTTCTTTGCAGGGACAGCTTTATTTTGAAGCGACTGCTTTTTTATAGCAAAGTGGCTGTGTTTGATGGGCACAGTGGCTGTGTTTGATGGGCACACAGTGGCTGTGTTTGATGGGCACAGTGGCTGTGTTTGATGGGCACAGTGGCTGTGTTTGAATGGGCTTTTTTTTTTTTTTCAGAATTTTTCTGTTTATTTGCGCCCCCCCCCCCAAAAATTTTGAGCACCAGCCACCAAAACTGTACTTACGTGAGACACTACTCTATTCGGAAGCTACACCACTGCCAGAGGTAGACACTTAGAAGTCGGTGAGAGATTTCGCTGGTGCTCATACTTCTGGTCCGCCGTGGCCATAGTACACCAACATACCAGTCTAGTTTGGTTTGCTGTGTTTTTTTTTTTTGGAGGCTTGTTTTTACTTTTTGAAATGTGAGTTTTACCATTGGAGGTGTTTGTGTGAGTGAATAAATTTGTTATACTCTTTTACACTATGTGGAGCACTTATTTATTGTTTTACATATGGAGTCACATTGAGATATAAACAAGAGAATCAAGTGGATGGTCACTATTAACCCCTGGAGTGGGTAAAACCCGCTGCCGCCAAACACGAGAGTGTGAGGCATTGAGAGCTGGTGAGCGTGCTCTTCAGAGGGAGTGGTATCACAAACACGTGGTGTGGTGGCTGATTCAAGTTTCTTTGAAGATCAAAGTTTGACGTTTTTTTTTAAGACACATTTTGAAATCATCTAAACCTTATTTATTTACAGTTTGGACTATAATATATATATATATATATATATATATATATATATATATATATATATATATATACTCTTTTCACTTGTCACTGGGTGAACTATACACATTGTATATATTGAATAACGTTATTGAGTTGTTTATATAGCACTTTTTTATACTTTGAAATTTGTATATTATTATTTTACACTACCGCTACTAATTTATCCTGTTTATAGTTTATTTTTAGGTTGAATTGCAGGCTTTATATAGAGCAGTGATGGCGAACCTTGGCACCCCAGATGTTTTGGAACTACATTTCCCATGATGCTTCACTACATTGCAGAGTGCCAGAGCATCATGGGAAATGTAGTTCCAAAACATCTGGGGTGCCAAGGTTCGCCATCACTGCTATAGAGTGTAATGCCCCGTACACGCGGTCAGACTTTCCGACGGAAAATGTGCGATCGGAAATTCCGACCGTGTGTAGGCTCCATCGGAATTTCCGTCGCACAAAATTTGAGATCTGGTTCTCAAATTTCCCGACAACAAAATCCGTTGTCGGAAATTCCGATCGTGTGAATCAAGCAGAAGAGCTGCACTGGCTATTGAACTTAATTTTTCTCAGCTCGTCGTACGTGTTGTACGTCACCGCGTTCTTGACGTTCTGAATTTCCGACCAACTTTTTGTGACCGTGTGTATGCAAGAGACGTTTGAGCCAACATCCGTCGGTAAAAATCCCATGGATTTTGTTGTCGGAAAATCCTATCGTGTGTAGGGGGCATTAGACTGTATTTGTTGCATTGTGCTACACCATTTTTGGGTATATAGATTTATTATTAATATTTTTTTTTTATTTTTTTGAGGTTTTGGCTATGCCCCTCCTGTCAGGGGGACGCGCGTGTGTGTATTTATGCACTTAAACATTGATGTGCTGGTCAGCTTGGCTCAGAGGAAGGGGGAGTGCCCCCGAAACGCCTCAGCTTGCCAGTATAAACGGCGTGTTGTTGGAGCACCCGTATCCTGCACTACATGGCATCTTCTGTTTCACAGGCTCTTATATGTTGTACTTTTTCATTTTTATCGGTTTTACATTTTTGGTGGAGGGGCAGGCTGACCTGGCTGCAGAGGAACACTCCAGGGGGGGCAGGCTGATGAGGACTTCAAGGGGACAGAATGGCATGGCAGACGAGGATGAAGCCAGGGGGGCAGAATGGCATGGCAGACGAGGATGAAGCCAGGGGGGCAGAATGGCATGGCAGACGAGGATGAAGCCAGGGGGGCAGAATGGCATGGCAGACGAGGATGAAGCCAGGGGGGCAGAATGGCATGGCAGAGGAGGATGAAGCCAGGGGGGCAGAATGGCATGGCAGACGAGGATGAAGCTAGGGGGGCAGAATGGCATGGCAGACGAGGATGAAGCTAGGGGGGCAGAATGGCATGGCAGACGAGGATGAAGCCAGGGGGACAGAATGGCATGGCAGAGGAGGATGAAGCCAGGGGGGCAGAATGGCATGGCAGACGAGGATGAAGCCAGGGGGGGCAATATGGCATGGCAGATGAGGATGAAGCCAGGTGGGGCAGAATGGCATGGCAGACGAGGATGAAGCCAGGGGGGCAGAATGGCATGGCAGACGAGGATGAAGCCAGGGGGGCAATATGGCATAGACGAGGATGAAGCCAGGGGGGCAGAATGGCATGGCAGACGAGGATGAAGCCAGGGGGATAGAATGGCAACGTGCCACATACTAGTGACAACAATGTTTTCTCACCAGCTCATGAGAAAGTTTCGCACATCCATAATTAGTCTGGAGGAAACGATGGAGAAATAATTGAAGACCTTTAACATCCAATCCCCTGGATTCATGATTACATATGGGCAAAAATGTTCTAACTGTAACACTGCAACAATTCCAAGCATTTCCTGCTCTGCCGTCTCACTTTCCAACACCGTGGCCTGAGAGCATAGCATCTGTGGAAAGGTCCAGGCATTTCATGGATCGGAACCCCCTCCTGGAGCCCAGAATTCCTGCCAAATGAAGTCACTAAATATCTTTTCAGATCAACCAAAACTTACGTGTTCCTGCCAAAATCCCATTTCTAATTGCTGCTATTTCTAGATTTAGAAAATGTACGAATATGAGCAAATCCTGCCCTGCTCTATTACAGGAGCTACATGAATCTATTGGGGTATACAAGGGGTTACCGCAGGTGCAAATCTATGGCCATCAATGGTCTACCCAACCTAATAATACCATAAAATCTATGGGCATAAATGATCTAGCCAAACCATCACCTAAAATCTCAGGTCATCAATGGTCTACCCATCCTAACCATCCCCTAAAATCTCTGGTCATCAATGGTCTAGCCATCCTAACCATCCCCTAAAATCATTGGTTATCAATGGTCTACCCATCCTAACCATCCTCTAAAATCTCTTGTCATCAATGGTCTACCCATCCTAAAATCTCTGGTCATCAATGGTCTACCCATCCTAACCATCCCCTAAAATCTCTGGTCATCAATGGTCTACCCATCCTAACCATCCCCTAAAATCATTGGTTATCAATGGTCTACCCATCCTAACCATCCTCTAAAATCTCTTGTCATCAATGGTCTACCCATCCTAACCATCCCCTAAAATCATTGGTTATCAATGGTCTACCCATTCTAACCATCCTCTAAAATCTCTTGTCATCAATGGTCTACCCATCCTAAAATCTCTTGTCATCAATGGTCTACCCATCCTAAAATCTCTGGTCATCAATGGTCTACCCATCCTAACCATCCCTTAAAATCTCTGGTCATCAATGGTCTACCCATCCTAACCATCCCCTAAAATCTCTGGTCATCAATGGTCTACCCATCCTAACCATCCCCTAAAATCTCTGGTCATCAATGGTCTACCCATCCTAAAATCTCTGGTCATCAATGGTCTACCCATCCTAACCATCCCTTAAAATCTCTGGTCATCAATGGTCTACCCATCCTAACCATCCCCTAAAATCTCTGGTCATCAATGGTCTACCCATCCTAACCATCCCCTAAAATCATTGGTTATCAATGGTCTACCCATCCTAACCATCCTCTAAAATCTCTTGTCATCAATGGTCTACCCATCCTAAAATCTCTGGTCATCAATGGTCTACCCATCCTAACCATCCCTTAAAATCTCTGGTCATCAATGGTCTACCCATCCTAACCATCCCCTAAAATCTCTGGTCATCAATGGTCTACCCATCCTAACCATCCCCTAAAATCATTGGTTATCAATGGTCTACCCATCCTAACCATCCTCTAAAATCTCTTGTCATCAATGGTCTACCCATCCTAAAATCTCTTGTCATCAATGGTCTACCCATCCTAAAATCTCTGGTCATCAATGGTCTACCCATCCTAACCATCCCTTAAAATCTCTGGTCATCAATGGTCTACCCATCCTAACCATCCCCTAAAATCTCTGGTCATCAATGGTCTACCCATCCTAACCATCCCCTAAAATCTCTGGTCATCAATGGTCTACCCATCCTAACCATCCCCTAAAATCATTGGTTATCAATGGTCTACCCATCCTAACCATCCTCTAAAATCTCTTGTCATCAATGGTCTACCCATCCTAAAATCTCTTGTCATCAATGGTCTACCCATCCTAAAATCTCTGGTCATCAATGGTCTACCCATCCTAACCATCCCTTAAAATCTCTGGTCATCAATGGTCTACCCATCCTAACCATCCCCTAAAATCTCTGGTCATCAATGGTCTACCCATCCTAAAATCTCTGGTCATCAATGGTCTACCCATCCTAACCATCCCTTAAAATCTCTGGTCATCAATGGTCTACCCATCCTAACCATCCCCTAAAATCTCTGGTCATCAATGGTCTACCCATCCTAACCATCCCCTAAAATCATTGGTTATCAATGGTCTACCCATCCTAACCATCCTCTAAAATCTCTTGTCATCAATGGTCTACCCATCCTAAAATCTCTGGTCATCAATGGTCTACCCATCCTAACCATCCCTTAAAATCTCTGGTCATCAATGGTCTACCCATCCTAACCATCCCCTAAAATCTCTGGTCATCAATGGTCTACCCATCCTAACCATCCCCTAAAATCTCTGGTCATCAATGGTCTACCCATCCTAACCATCCCCTAAAATCTCTGGTCATCAATGGTCTACCTATCCTAACCATCCCCTAAAATCTCTGGTCATCAATGGTCTACCCATCCTAAAATCTCTGGTCATCAATAGTGTACCCAACCTAACTATCCCCTAAAATCATTGGTTATCAATGGTCTAGCCAAACCAACCATTCCATAAAAGCTTTCCTGGTAACTGCAACAGGGTGGATGCTGATTAGACAATGTCTACCTGCTAAATGGGTGCTGGCTCTGCCGTGGCTCCCTTCTATATAGGCAGCCATGGCAGAGCTTAAGAGCCACTGACTATGCTGTGGTTTCCCACTGTGTATTCAATGACTACGGTTTGACTCCCTGTTGGATTGGCACTAATTCTGCTCTAGCTCCCTGCTGAATTACGAGCTTGTGTTGGAGACTGAATTGGTCACTGTTCCTGAGAAGGTATTTGTGTGGGCAAAAGGAAAGAATGGCCCCAAAGGATCATGTTTCCACCTCCGTGCTGGACTGTAGGGATGGTGTTCTTGGGGGTCATAATCAGAATTTTTCTTCCTCCAAACACAGCGAGTCAAGTTAATGCCAAAGAGCTCAATTTCGGTCTCGTCTGACCACAGCACTTCCTCCCAATTCTTCTCTGAATCATTTAGATGTTAATTAACCCCTTCCCGCCGAGCTTACGCAGATATGCATACTCAGCGTTCGGGGGTTATACCGGGATGATGCCGCAGCTGCAGGCATCATCCTGGTACCGTTGTTTAGAGCGGGTGATTAGCTATCCAGGTATAACAACCGATGTGGCTAAAAGCCGCTCGGCTGTTATACCGGAGGAGCGGGAGGGGACGTCCCCTCCCGCCGCCTCATGCCGCTCTTACCGGGCCTCCCGTTCCATCAAACATCCGCCGCTTCCGGCGGCTAGAGACAGACTGGAACCAAGCCGAAAACGGCGTGGTTCCAGTTTCCTGGATGTAAACAAGGAAGCGACGTCACAACGTCACTTCCTGTTTACTCGGCTGCCAATGGCGCCGGATTTAAAAAAATACAGTATTCAGATACACCGTTTTCAGTGATCTGAATACTTTGAAGTGCATCGGAGGGATTTGGGGTCTTTTAAAACCCAATTTAATTATCTAAAATTAAATAATAAAAAACATATTTTTTTTAAAAACACCCTTCCCCGCGAGCTCGCGCAGCAAAGAAAACGCATACGGAAGTCGCGCCCGTATATGTAACCGGTGTTCAAATGACACATGTGAGGTATCGCTGCGATCGTCAGAGCGAGGGCAATAATTCTAGCACTAGACCTCCTCTGTAACTCTAACCTGGTAACCGTAAAACATTTTTAAAGCGTCGCCTATAGAGATTTTTAGGTACCGTAGTTTGTCGCCCATTCCACGAGTGCGCGCAATTATAAAGCGGGACATGTTTGGTATCTATTTACTCGGCGTAACATCATCTTTCACATTTATACAAAAAAAATTGGGCTAACTTTACTGTTTAGTATTTTTTTTTTTTTTTTAATTCATGAAAGTATCTTTTTCCCAAAAAGTTACGCTTAAAACCATCGCCATTTTATTCTCTAGATTCTCTGATATATATATATATATATATATATATATATATATAATATAATGTTTGGGGGTTCTAAGAAATTTTTGAGCAAAAAATACGGATTTTAACTTTAACTTTAACTTTAAACCCCAAATGTCAGAAATAGGCGTAGTCATGAAAGGGTTAACATGTCTGAGAAGGGGGACTCGCCGTGTTTGGAGGAAGAAAAAGAAACGCAAACCTGGTCACCAACTACAAGAGACGTCTGACCTCTGTGATCGCCGACAAGGGTTTCTCCACCAAGTACTAAGTCATGTTTTGCTTGGGGATCAAATACTTATTTTACTCACTGAACTGCAACTCAATGTATAACATTTGTGGTTGTGTGTTTTTTTTTTTTTTTTCTGGATTTTTGGTTGATATTCTGTCTCTGTCATTTTAAAATACACCTCTGATAGACATTAAAGACCCTCTATTTTGTTGTAAGTGGGCAAACTTACAGAATCTTTAGGGGAATTATTGAAGGAAGGGAATGTCCGAAGTATAATAACTTTAACACACAGATTTGCACAACTTATTTATCCAGTATTGCCATGATTACTGCATCCTTTTGAAAGCCTTTTCAATAAATGAGATGCGGGGGGGGGGGGGGGGGGGTTTAGCAATTATTCTCCAGCATATCCTGTCATAGGAATGCATGCCGAGCCTTGTGTTGGAGCGCCCTCTCCAGATAATGTCGAGAAATGTTTCAAGTCAAGACATCTGCAACTGCATGCAGCATGACATAAAGTCCGGGGTCTCCGAAGTTCCTAAACAAAGTCGCAGTTTACGGTCTTTTGGGGGGCCGGAATGTGGCTAGTGGGAGTAGAATATGTCCTAATGTTACACAATTCCTTGGGCAGGGTGGTCAGTGGGAGGAATTTCCCATTCCCCTTGTTTGGTGTCAGAGGAAGGAATGGTGCCTTGTGGTTGCTCAGAGTCCTCATTTGTGGACCTTTCTTATGATTGGAGTGCCCTCTGTAGGTAATTGGCAAAACTGTATCAGGACAAGACATTGGTGACTGTGTTACATGCAGATCTTTATGCTGGAGCGCCATCTGGAGGTGATGGAGAAGAACTGTCCATACAGCACAGAAGTGATTGTATGTCAGGACTGGTGTTGGTTCACCTTCTGCAACTGATGACATTCGGATAAGTGTGACTTCTTGTTTGTCAGGCCTTGTGCTAATTTGCCCAATGCAAATGTCAGTAAGAAGTGTACAGACATGACATGAGGGATTGTACTGCCCTCTGCAGGAGACTGTCAGCCATAACACTAATCCTCCCCAGTAATCGTATTATTAATAAATCTCTCTCTCTCTCTCTCTCTCTCTCTCTCTGTAAACCCCCCAATAACACTGAACACAGGAACCCCCCCCCCCCGAGTCCCCTTAATACGATCCCGAAAATCCCAACTCTCTACTGCGCATGCGTGGGATTCCCGCTCGACGCATGCGCAGTACGATCCCGAAAATCTCGCCCTATACTACACATGCGTCAGATTCCCCCTGACGCATGCGCAGTGCGAGCCCGAAATCCCACCCTCTACTGCACATGTGTTGGACTCCCGCCCGGCGCATGCGCAGTACGATCCTGAAAATCCCGCCCTATACTACTCGTGTCAGATTCCCGCCAACGCATGCGCAGTGCGATCCCGAAACCCCGCCCTCCACTGCGCATGCGTCAGATTCCCGCCTGGCCCATGCGCAGTACGATCCCGAAAATATGGCTCTTTACTGCGCATGCGTCGGAATCCCACGTGCCGCATGCGCAGTACGATTCCCGAAAATCCGACTCTCTACTGCGCATGCGCCGGATTCTCGCCCGGCGCATTTGCGGTACGATGCCGAAAATCCGGCTCCTATTGTGTTGATAATGCCCCCCTTGGCTTATACTCGAGTCAAGCACTTTTCTGCAGCAGAGAATTACATTTTCCAAACAGACTTTGGGGCCTCCGTATCTCGGGGCCACTTGGTGCTAGGAACCCCAAATTTCGTTCCTAGCACCAAGTGGCCCTGATATACGGGGCCCCAAAGTCTGTTTGGAAAATGTAATTCTCTGCTGCAGAAAAGTGCTTGACATTTTCCGAACCGACTTTGGGGCCCCATATCTCGGAGCCACTGGGTGCTAGGAACCTCTTTGGATATGTTGTAGTGCTAGTTCCACTGGGTTTGCACAACAAATTTGGGGTTCCTACCACTAAGTGGCCCCAGAGATCCGGGGCCCCAAAGTCGGTCAACTGAGTCCATCTGCAGCAATGTCATTTCGGGACCCTTTGGGTCCAGAGACCCCAAATTTTGGCTGCAGCTAGGGGGCATCTAGGAACCCTTAACTACTAATGGGCACAGTGAGGCTGCAAATGGGCATTGTTGACCCTCTTTTTCCACTTACAGTAGCTGCGCATTTCTCACCCTAGGCTTATACTCAAGTCAATAAGTTTTCCCAGTTTTTTTGTGGTAAAATTAAGTGCCAGCTTATATCGGGTCGGCTTATATTCGAGTGTATATACGGTAATTTCAAATAATATATTAATAACATTATTTTTTTTTTTTTTGGCATATAGACAACTGCAGCCTTTTTTTCTTATGGCCTTGGGGCTTGTTTATATATGCTTTGCCCTATGAAGCGTGATCTGTGGTAGATTGTTTTTTCAGACGGTGTTGGACAAGCAGTGAGTTGGAAATGCACTATATTGGCAAAAGTATTGGGACGCCTGCATTTACATGAACTTTAATGGCATCCCAGTCTTAAGCCTCGTACGCACGATCGGATTTTCGGCAGGGAATTGTGTGATGACAGAGACTGCCTAAAATCCCACCGTTAGTACGCTCCATCAGACAATTGTTGTCCAACTTTCCGCCACCAAATGTTGGATGGCAGGCTAGTAAATTTTCAGCGGACAACGGTCTGTTGTCAGACTTTCGTATCGTCTGTACACAAGTCCGTCACACCAAAGTCCAAAGTCCAAACACGCATGCTCGGAATCAATGCTCACCACACACGACATTAGCAGAAGGTTCGTGTTTGTTGGCCAACAATTGTGTACCGTTTGTATGCAAGACAAGTTCCCGGCACACGCACTTCGGACAAAAGTCTGATGCTTTGTCTGCCGAAAATCCGATCGTGTGTACGAGGCTTTAGTCCAGGGGTCTTCAAACTACGGCCCTCCAGTTGTTCAGGAACTACAATTCCCATCATGCCTAGTCATGTCTGAATATCAGAGTATTACAATGCCTCATGGGATGTGTAGTTCTGCAACAGCTGGAGGGCCGTAGTTTGAGGATTCCTGCTTTAGGCCCCTTTCACATGGACGGGCCGTTCAGATCCGCCTGTCAGTTTTGATGGCGGATCTGAACGGGCGCTCCATGTTAGTCTATGGAGCGTCGGATGTCAGAGGAGACATGTCCGCTGACATCCGACCCGGTCCGATCCGCCAAAAGCAGACGTATGGCCACACGTCCAGATCCGTCGCTGGTGGATCGGATCGGGTGAGATCGGATGAAAACAGACACACTGTCCGTTCTCATCCGATCTCTCCATAGAGATCAGCGGCGCTCGCAAGCCACTCACCGCTCAGTGAGCAGAGAGGGACTTGTCATCCGCCGGCTCAGCGGAGATCAACGGACAGATCTCCCGCTGAGCCGGCGGACAGAGGCGGGCTCTGTGGAAGCGGATCCGCCTCGTGTGAAAGGGGCCTTAGTCCGTAGGGTTCAATGTTGAGTTGGCCCTTCCTTTGCAGCCTAAAGCGAATTGGTCACCATTAATGTAGTCCTAATTCATACCCACGCTCAGACACTAAAGCTTCTCTTACCAAGTGAAGGAGACAAGTATAGTAGTTTTACAGTTCATTTAATATACACTATATTGTCAAAAGTATTGGGACACCTGCCTTTACAGGCACATGAACTTTAATGGCATCCCAGTCTTAGTCTGTAGGGTTCAGTATTGAGTTGGCCCACCCTTTGCAGCTATAACAGCTTCAACTCTTCTGGGAAGGCCGTCCACAAGGTTTAGGCGTGTCTATGGGAATGTTTGACCATTCTTCCAGAAAGACATTTGTGAGGTCAGGCACTGATGTTGGACGAGAAGGCCTGGCTCGCAGTCTCCACTCTAATACATCCCAAAGATGTTCTTTTGGGTTGAGGTCAGGACTCTGTGCAGGCCAGTCAAGCTCCTCTGGTACAGACACTGAGGTGAAAGGCTTGATGATCTCTGTACCACTACAGAATATAACAGCAACATATATGATGAAAAATAGTAACTGACGATATTTGAAGTGTAACGAGAAGCTTTATTATTTGTATCCACTATTTGAACTTGGTAGGAAAGCTGTGTGAGGGACGAGGCACTGAAATTTTCTGCTCGGTGTACTGCAAAGAGCCAATCAGCTTAAAGGGGAACTAAACCCTCTTATCCTTCTCAGACAAGGAAGCTGCCATCTTGGCCTCGGTTTTGATCTGTAACATGAATGCTCCACATGTGATCAGTTATGACAACCAGCCATTTGTTGGTTTGACAGTTTGGTTGTGAGAGTTGGCATGCCGGGAATGTAACTGTTTTTGGAAACCGTTGAATTGATGGGTTTAGGTCGGCTCTAAGGCTCGGTTCACACTGCCCCGACTTGGGATCCAACTTGTGAGACCCCCCAAGTTGCATGACATGTGAAATCCCATTTCAGTCCATGGGAGGCGTCTTGATTGGCACTACTGAAGTCGTTATGACTTTTTAGAAAAGGTTCCTGTACTACTTCAAGGTGACCTCCTATCAGACTTGTGTTCATAGACATTAACCACTTGCCTAGCGGGCACTTACACCCCCTTCCTGCCCAGGCCATTTTTCAGCTTGGTTGCACTTTGAATGACAATTGCGCGGTCGTGCTACACTGTACCCAAACGCATATTTTTTTTTATAATTTTCTTCACACAAATAGAGCTTTCTTTTGGTGGTATTTAATTACTGCTGTTTTTTTTATTTTTGAATAAAAAAGAAAAAAATATTATTTTTTTAATTGGTTTCAAAATTTACTGACAGAAACTAAGTAATTTTTCTCCTTCACTGATGTGCGCTGATGAGGCGGCACTGATAGGCTGAACTGGTGGGCATTGATGAGGTGGCACTGATGGGCTGAACTGGTGGGCATTGATGAGGTGGCACTGATGGGCTGAACTGGTGGGCATTGATGAGGTGGCACTGATGGGCTGAACTGGTGGGCATTGATGAGGTGGCACTGATGGGCTGAACTGGTGGGCATTGATGAGGTGGCACTGATGGGCTGAACTGGTGGGCATTGATGAGGCGGCACTGATGGGCTGAACTGGTGGGCATTGATGAGGCGGCACTGATAGGCTGAACTGGTGGGCATTGATGAGGCGGCACTGATAGGCTGAACTGGTGGGCATTGAGGCGGCACTAATAGGCTGAACTGGTGGGTATTGATGAGGCGGCACTGATAGGCTGAACTGGTGGGCATTGATGAGGTGGCACTGATAGGCTGAACTGGTGGGCATTGATGAGGCGGCACTGATGGGCTGAACTGGTGGGCATTGATCAACAGCAGTGATGGGCAGCACTGACTGGCATCACTAATGGGCACTGATTGGTGGCACTATATTGTAATCAGGGCCCTAATGAGTGCCCTGATTACATGTGTGGATCCCCCCCCCCCCCCCGCCTGGAGATGCAGCTGATTGGCTCTCCTCGCCAAACGCTCTGTCAGTGTGAGGCGAGGAGCGCCGATTACCGGCATCTCCGTGTTTAGATGTGACCGGCTGTGATTGGTCTTTACAGAGATCGGGGTCGGGCCGTGTCCTAGCGAGAGAGGCCGTTCTGGGGCTCTGTCATGTGACAGCTTCCCAGAATGAGAGCTGCACCGCCCCGCCATCATTTAACCGCGGGCAGGCGGCAACTACTTAATGGAAGTTGCCTCCAAGTCGGATCCTCATCTTAATTGATGTGATTTTGTATCCGACATTACAGGAAGATTACCCGGGCATCGCCTGAAGTTGCTTCAAGTCACCTGGCAAGGTCGGACTGTAAGTTGCGTGGCTTTCGGGTTGGACTAAGACTGGGATGCCAATAAAGTTCCCTTTAGATTGTAAGCTCCATGAGCCGGGCCCTCCTATTCCATCTGTATTGTGAATTGTGCTGGCCCCCTTTTTATTGTAAAGCGCTGTGTAAACTGTTGCCGCTATATAAATCCTGTATAATAATAATAATAAGGGCGTAAAGCAGGTGTCCCAATACTTTTGACAATATAGTATATACGCAAACCTCTTGATTAATCTGCATATCGGAAGCCCGTAGTCCAAGCCTCAGGTCTGCTGTTTCTTTCAAATTGTCCATGTCATGTCTATACTGGCGGGGGATCGACCTCTACGAGCGTCTGCTATGCTGCATTATGCATGATATTTGGGAGTAGTTACTCAGTAATAGGATAGCAAAATAATAAAAGCCTCTGCTTTATTTTTTGAGAAGCTTTATTTAGGATTAAATGATTGTGTTTTTTTTTTTTTTTACTTCCCTCCTGAAAACTTAAGCCTCACTTTGTACAAACGTTCCCGTGGATTTTTGTACAAAGGGCGTTGGCCGCGATCTTGTATTGCATACACTTGGCAGGACTTTTTCAGCCAACTTTCACCAAATCACGTGTTTTTATGCTCTTTACCGCCACCCTTTGGTCAACTTCTGTATTGTTGTCTGATCTTTTGCATTGGTCCTGAGTATGTGTGTTTGTACTTTGTACAAAAGTCCGATGGTTTTCTGTACACACGATCGGATTTTGCTTCCTGGAAAGTTTGTCCGTTCGCACAGCCAACAAAAGTCCGATGAAAAAGTTGGTCCGATGGAGCGTACACACGGTCGGATGTTGCCTTTAAACAGCTAATTTGCATGTTTGTTGTCAAAAAAGTCCGATCGTGTGTACGGGCCTATAGAGTAACTCCACTTTTGTTGAGATAAAAAAAAGAGCTATATTTAGCGCTGCTTTACCGTCGTTTTAGCCGCGGGGATTCGGTCGCTCGCGGTGCGGTTTTACCCCCCCCGCGAGCGGCCGAAAAAGGGTTAAAATCCCCCGCAAAGCGACGCCGTAGCGGCGGTATTACCGAGGTGTCCCATTGAAATCAATGGGTAGGAGCGGTGAATACGCCGCTCCTATACCGCTCCAAAGATGCTGCTAGCAGGACTTTTTTTTTACCGTCCTGCTAGCGCACCACCGCTCCAGTGTGAAAGCCCGCCGGCTTTCACACTGGAGTGAATGGGGCCGGTTTTTTTTCAGGCGCTATTTTTAGCGCTGTACCGCCTGAAAACTGCCCCAGTGTGAAAGGGGCCTAAGGGTATAGCTGTTTTGTTTAGCTGTGTCCTGTGAATCTGTATGGGAGTAATTTTATAATTATCAATGAGCTGCTGCACCTGTAGGACTCTGAGGAAAGTGGCAGTGTTTGCATCCCTTTAGATGTAATTTCCCTTTTGGCAGTATCGCCAAAAAAGGACATTTATGTTGCAGGGGATGCCAAAAATCTGACTTGTATGTTAGTGGAAACTTCTGGGAAATCAGTAAGCCAATCACACAAGCAGGAAATTACATTACTGGGGGGGGGGCGCTCCTGTATACAGAACGCCTCCAGGTGGCCATATTGCATTTTACAGAAAATTAGAGAGGCTGCAGATTGAAAAGGAAAGGTCATTTTTAATAACATTCACTAACAATATGACTTGTGTCACAAGTGAATATGCTGTTATATTTGTTTTTCCCAAGAAAAAGGAGTTACCCTTTAAGAGTGTGTTGGTTATCCAGGGCGGAGCTCAGGCAGGGGACAGGACAACCTCCCATTGGTCCCTGACATTGACCTAACATATCTCCTCTGACAGGGAGAAAATATTAGAAAACGCAGCAATCCCAGCTATAGAAAAGGAAACCCGTACTTTAAGATTTGGAGGTTATTGTTATTGACAATGCTTCTTGTCAGGTTCACCCACCAGCTGCAGTATGTTGTGAGATACGGACCCAATTCACAGATCCGGAGTTTCTACTTCCCTCCTAAGGCCAGTTTAATTCAGGCTTCAGATTGTATAAGAGCAGTGCGAACAGCGAGCTTTGAAAGCACCATTCGGCTCCAATTTGTAAATGTTAAACACATCTTAATAGGAGTGCTGATTGCCACTTTAAACAAGCTGCTAGCAAGATTGACACTTGTTGAAAGCATGCTGAAGCCTGCTAGCAGCTTGTTTAACCACTTCCGGAACGCCCGCCCTCATACGTCGGTACTTGGGCGTTGAATACCGTTGTTATGGCAGCAGATCGCTGTGGCGGTCTGCTTTAAGATGAAATCGATTTTATCGGCGGCGGCAGAGGTGCCCCCCTGCCGCCGCATTCTATATTATATATAAAACCTCAGATCTCATGTTTGCACTTAAATGCAATAATATATATATATATATATATATATATATATATATATATATATATATATATATAAACTATTGCATTTAAGTGTAAACATGAGATCTGATGTCTTTTTGACCCCAGATCTCACATTAAAGAGGTCCTGTCATGCTTCTTTTCTATTACAAGATGTAAACCCATAGCGTCGGCGGTAAAATGCTGCTATTTTTTGCGGCGCATTTCAAGCGGCTAACGGCTGAGAAAGGGTTAAAATAGCGGCGTTTTGCCGGCGGTATTACATCGCTGCCCCATTGATTTGATTGATTGTGGAGGAGCGGTGAGTTCACCGCTCCAAAGAAGCTGCTGGCAGGACTTTTTGTGATGCCCTGCCAGCGCACCGCTGCAGTGCGAAAGCCCTAGGGGTTTCACACTGCAGACAATAGACACGTGCAAAAGGAAAAAATTTGTTTTGTTTCGTTTTAATTCGTTAATTAATTCATTTCATTTAGTTAGATTTGTTAAATTCGTTTTCGGATTTCGTTTCGTTTTCGAATTCGAAAATATTTCAACATGATTCGAAATTATTTCAACCGCATTTGAAACTATTTCAACCGGATTCGAAAATATTTTGCGACCCAACTTTGGGTCCACGTATCTCAGGGTCACTTAGCGATAGAAACAAATTTGGATATGGTGTAGTGCTAGTTCTACTGTGTTTGCATACCAAATGTGGGGTTTCTAGCTACAAGTGGCCCCGAGATATGTGGCCTCAAAGTCGGGTCGAAAAATGTCATTCTCTGCTGCAGAAAAGTGCTTGACATTTTGCGACCCGACTTTGGGGCCACGTATCTCGGGTTTCTATCACCAAGTAACCCCGAGATACGTGGACCCAAAGTCGGGTCGCAAAATATCTTCGAATCCGGTTGAAATAATTTCAAATGCAGTTGAAATAATTTCGAATCATGTTGATACTATTTCAACCGGATTCGAAAAAAAAAATGAAATTGATTCTAACAGTCTGCAGAAGATCTGCAAAAAAAAAAAAGTGAAATGGCTGTTAATAGTCTACAGGAGATCTGCTATTAAATTTTATATATTTTTTTTTCTATTCTGTTCTAATCTTTTCTATTTGAATTATACATTTTGGAAGATGGTTATTTACTTATATACATCTGTCACATAAAAAAAAAAGATGTGAAATGGCTGTCACGGATGTCGATCGCAAGGCAAGTACATATGCTGTATGTCATTGTCCACTTGCCACAACGAGTGCCACGTGACCGACCACGAGTGCCACGTGACCGACCACGAGTGCCACGTGACCGACCACGAGTGCCACGTGACCGACCACGAGTGCCACATGACCAAGTTGTGGATTGTCTACTTGCCATGTCACCTGCCACAAGTTATGGGGTTCCTAGCACCAAGTGACCCCCAGATATGGGGGATATGTCAAGTACTTTTCTACAGCAGAGAATTACATTTTGTGACCCGAATTTGGGGCCACGTATCTCGGGGCCACTTATAGCTAGAAACCCCAAATTTGGTATGCAAACACAGTAGAACTAGCACTACAACAAATTTGGGGTTTCTAGCACCAAGTAACCCCGAGATACGTGGACCCAAATTCGGGTCGCAAAATATTTTCGAATGCAGTTGAAATAGTTTCAAATGCGGTTGAAATAATTTCCAATCATGTTGATACTATTTCAAGCGGATTCGAAAATATTTTGCGACCCGACTTTGAAAAAAAAAAATGAAATTGATTCTAACAGTCTGCAGGAGATCTGCAAAAAAAAAAAAAAAAAAAAGTGAAATGGCTGTTAATAGTCTACAGGAGATCTGCTAAAAAAAGAAATGGATGCTAATAGTCTGCAGGAGATCTGGTGAGAAAACCAAAATAGATACTAATAGTCTGCAGGAGATCTGGTGAGAAAACGAAATAGATACTAATAGTCTGCAGGAGATCTGCAAAAAAAATGAAATAGATGCTAATAGTCTGCAGGAGATCTTATGGGAACAAATAGTAATCTGCATTCTGCATTTTTTTTTTTTTTTTTTTTTTTAAATGAAATAGATAGTATCTATATTCTATTCTGTTCTATTGTTTTTCTAGTCTATGCTCTATTTCTATTCTAATCTTTTCTATTCAAATTCATTCTATACGAAATTCGAATGTCAGAAAAAAAATATATATAACCCTCTTCCGAAATTCGAATTTAGTATGCAATTTCGATTTTAATAGAAAAGATTTTAATAGAATATAAAAGAATAGACTAGAAAAACAATAGAACAGAATCGAATAAAATATAATATATTCTGTTCTATTGTTTTTCTAGTCTATTTTCTATTTTATTATAATCTTTTCTATCCAAAGTAAAAATTAATTAATTAAAAAATTTGAATTCATACTATTTGAAATTCTAATTTATTCTATTTGAATTTCAGAAAATGGTTGTATATTCTTTCTATTTGCACTTGTGGCAGGTGTTGTGGCAAGTGGACAATGACATACAGCATATGTACTTGCCTTGCGATCGACATCCGTGACAGCCATTTCACATCTTTTTTTTATGTGGCAGATGTATATAAGTAAATAACCATCTTCCAAAATTTATAATTCAAATAGAAAAGATTACAACAGAATAGAAAAAAATATATAATTTAATAGCAGATCTCCTGTAGACTATTAACAGCCATTTCACTTCTTTTTTTTTTTTTTTTTTTTGCAGATCCTCTGCAGACTGCTAGAATCAATTTCATTTTTTTTTTTTTCAAAGTCGGGTCGCAAAATATTTTCGAATCCGGTTGAAATAGTATCAACATGATTCGAAATTATTTCAACTGCATTTGAAATTATTTCAACCGGATTCGAAAATATTTTGCGACCTGACTTTGGGTCCACATATCTCGGGGTTACTTGGTGATATAAACCCCAAATTCAGGGTTGTAGTGCTAGTTCTACTGTGTTTGCATACCAAATTTGGGGTTTCTAGCTATAAGTGGCCCCGAGATACGTGGCCCCAAAGTCGGGTCACAAAATGTCAAGCACTTTTCTGCAAACACCAGTAGAACTAGCACTACAACATATCCAAATTTGGGGTTTCTATCACTAAGTGACCCTGAGATATTTTGAATTTCGTCCACGATTTTTCGATTCGAAAAAATTCGGATTCGGTTAAATTCGTTAGTATTGTAATTCGGATGCATCCGAATGTCCGAATAATGAAAAATTTGTCCGAATTTCGATTCGGAACATAACGAAATGCACATGTCTAGCAGACAATGGAGCAGCAGTTTGAGGGCGGATTGCAGGCGCCATTTCTAACACTATAGTGCCTGCAAAACGCCCTCGGTGTGAAAGGGGTCTTAGTAGTTTTCCACAAAAAAAAGGGTTTCCACCTAATTAATTTTTTATTTTTTCCTCAGTTTAGGCCGATGCATATTCTTCTACATATTTTTGGTTAAAAAATTTATGGCATTTTTATTAATAATTTTTTTTTTTTTAAACTAGTAATGGCGGCGATCTGCGATTTTTTTTTTTTTTTTTTTTTTTTTTTTTTTTTTTATTGTTACTGCTACATTATGACGGACACATTGGATACATTTTTGGGACCATTGTCATTTTTACAGCGATAAGTGCTATAAAAATTGCACTGATTACTGTAAAAATGATACTGGCAGTGAAGGGGTTAACCACTAGGGGGCTAGGAAGGGGTTAAGTGTGTCCTGGGGAGTGATTCTAACTGTTAGGGGGCGTGGCCACGAGTAACACTTTACTGTGATCGGGAGCTATGATAAGTGACAGTGTCATTAGGCAGAACGGGGAGATGCTTGCTTGTTTACATTAGCATCTCCCCCTTCTTCAGCTTCGTGAGACAATCGCGGGTATCCCCACGGCGATCGAGTCCGCGGGACCCGCGATCCTACTCGCGGAGCTCCCAGCAGGGTCGCACGTGCCCCACTGGCGGTGCGCACGTCACCACACAACGGCAAATTCAAAGGGATGTACCTGTACGCCCATTTGCCCAGCCGTGCCATTCTGCTGACGTATATGTACATGCGGCGGTCGGCAAGTGGCTAAGGCTCGGTTCACACTGCGTGACTTCAGGGAATGCCCGTGTAATCTTCTGGTAATGACAAATCCAAATCGCATCAATTAGGATCCAACTTGGAATGCGCCTTCCATTCAATTTTATGGTCTGAAATCAGACAGAAGTTGGACCAAAGTAGTGCAGGAACTTTTTCCAAAGTCGGACCAGTGAAGACGTCTCTCATAGGGAAACATTTGATTTTTACATGTCATGCGACATGTGCGCTCAAAGTCGGAGCACATGTTGCACCTTGGTGAACCGTGCCTAAAAAATTCAACAGTTTGCTGAATCTGCAAATGCTTTGTCAAAGCTTGCCATTTACACTGATCTTATACAAGCTGGAGCCGTCTGAAGCAGGCCTAATGCTTGACCGTACACTATATGAAAAATCGGCCAAACCCATTTTCGAAAAACGAACATTCGGCCGTGAGTGCAAACGATAGCGCCATCATGTAATGACCGATAAATCGTTCAGTGGACATAAATTAATGCATTGTTTGTTTAGTTTTCTTTTTTACATATACCTA
>CM053037.1:74374116-74408235 GCA_028564925.1 Lithobates sylvaticus
AATACATAAGTCAGGTGTCCCTCTGGAAGGGTGCCCAATTATGGCAGGTATTGGCTTGCTGTTTGAGAGACTAGGTTATGGATAGACTAACATCTGCAAGTACTGGTACAGAGGCTCCTAAAATATATTAAAAATACAAAGTCGCTCCTTTTCCATATTAGACATCTGTATTGGAAAGGGGATCTCATATGGGAAAGAATTAGGGGTTGATTTACTAAAACTGGAGAGTGCAAAGTCTGGTGCAGCTGTGCATGGTAGCCAATCAGCTTCTAACTTCAACTTGCTCAATTAAACTTTGACAAAAAAGGCTGGAAGTGGATTGGTTTCTATTCAGAGCTGCACCATATTTTGCACTCTCCAATTTTAGTAAATCAACTCCTTATGCCGTGTACACACGATCGGAAATTCCGCCAGCAAAAGTCTAATGTGAGCTTTTGGTCATAAATTCCGACTGTGTGTATGCTCCATTGGACTTTTGCTGGCGGATTTCCCACCAGATTTCCCACTGATTACAGGGAATCAAGGAGGATACAGATTGGCTTGTGATTGGCTTGTGAGTGGTGAATGGGGCTGGGTTCATTTAAAAGTTGCCATCCCTTTCAAACTATCAAAGTAATACTTTAGAGAAACTGCTTGAGTGACAAACTGTATTTAGAAGAATCTAGAATGGTAGAGGAAAGAAAATGTAAAACAATGGCTATTCAAATGTTCTAATCTGCCAAGCGAAAGACAAAGCTGAGAAGAAATGTACTGATATCAGATAAACGTGTAATTAATAAAATGAATGCACTTGTGTCTTTTTTTTTTTCAACCTGACTAACTATGTAACAGATTCTCCTACCTGAGCTGTGGATCTCTTCAGCTCTACCATGGGCCTCTTGGCTGCTTCTCTGATTAATGCTCTCCTTGCCCGGCCTGTCAGTTTAGGTGGACAGCCATGTCTTGTTTGCAGTTGTGCCATATTCTTTCCATTTTCAGATGATGGATTGAACAGTGCTCTGTGAGATGTTCAAAGCTTGGGATATTTCTTTATAACCTAACCCTGCTTTAAACGTCTCCACAACTTTATCCCTGACCTATCTGGTGTGTTCTTTGGCCTTCATGATGCTGTTTGTTCACTAAGGGTCTCTAACAAACCTCTGAGGGCTTCACAGAACAGCTGTATTTAAACATAGATTAAATTACACACAGGTGGACTCTATTTACTAATTAGGTGATTTCTGATGGCAATTGGTTCCACTAGATTTTATTTAGGGTATCCCAGTGAAGGGGGCTTAATACAAATGCACGCCACACTTTTCAGATATTTATTTTTAAAATAAATGTGAAAACCATTTAGCATTGTCCTTCTACTTCACAACTATGTGCCACTTTGTGTTGGTCTGTCACATAAAATACCAATAATATACATTTAAGTTTTTGGTTGTAACATGACAAAATGTGGAAAATGTCAAGGGGTGTGAATACTTTTTCAAGGCACTGTAGATATGTTTTAGAAAGGAGAAAACAAAAATCAAAGTGACAGCAGTCCTAAAAGGAAAGAAAAACTTTTATTTTCAAAGTGTGCTCCTTCTACATGCTGGCACATATATTTTTAGTTGGTTTAGTTATGTTTTGGATATTACAGATTATATTTGCACAGAGCCCTTAGGCCTTAAGAAAGGACCCTTAGAATATTATTTATTGCCTGGAGAACAATTGCCCATTCTCTATTAAGTAAATGTTGTAATTTAAAGGCCAATACTTTTTCCTCATCACTAAATGACAACATGTAAGTACAGGCCAGGGGCTGTGGTGCTTTGGCAACGGGAATTCAGGAACAAGAGGGTTCGCTTTCATTGCGACAACTTGAGGGTGGTGCAGGCCATTAACAAAGTTTCAGCTTCAACACCTGGTGCTTCAATGTATGTATCGGGTTCCCCAGACGACGTCAGCTCTAGACGAAGCGTACGTAGGGAGGTTGACGCGCTAACGTCATCGCGACCTGTTGTGAACGGGTGTATGCAAGCCGGCCGTCGTTTTATTCGATATGCTTGATTATACTACCATTGTGTAAGTGTAACTTTTACTTCTTTTTATTAAACTAATCTTGCGGATTTACACTATGGGAGTTTTTCCTTTTTCTCTATGAACCTGTACTGAGGCTTATTTTGAGGCTATTGTTCCTGTAACTTCCTGGGATCTCTCCGAGGTGGGGCTGAGGAAAGGGGACATCAATTTGATCCATCCTGAGGTTACATTCTGATATTGGCTATTCCAAAGTTGGTGTGCGGAGTTCTCGTGGCTGATGTGACACCGGGATATCATAATTCTACAGGCTCCTTATAGCTTGCCCTCTGGTAAGCGCAATATCCGTGTGGTGGTGGATCACAGTTTTCTGGTGTTCACGTTTGTTTTTATACATTAACTTACCACCATTAAACACTTCTTTATGGACTTTACTGAACTTTGTTGTTTATGTTTATATTTTCACTTGGTATTGAATGTTTGATTATTAGTTATTGTACTATCATAGTACCCATAGCGCAGCTTTTTTCTGCTATATTTCATTGGCAGGAACTTGGAGGACGGGGTCTCGATTTCCAAGTTGGATCAAAAAATGGCCGACTTGGCATTTTGGTTTCAGCTGTCATGGGTTGGGGAGGTGACAAAGCATATGTTGGCGAAGAGGGTTTTGCAGGGCTACAGAAGGGGTAAGGTTGTGCCGGATGCTCGCCGCCTGGTTTCCTTTGAGATACTGGTGGCCATCTTGGGGAGTCTGGGGGTCATTTGCTCTTTGGCTTACGAAGCTGTGCTTTTTAAGACAACATTTGTCCTGGTGTCAGAGAAATACCGTGCTTCAGCGCCGGGTTCCAGGGATGCGCACGCGCGGTACAGCGGCTCAACGAACAGTACAGGTACGCCGGGTAGCGGGTGCGCATGTGTGGGTCCGTGGCACTCGGGTATCTGACACAGCTCAGCCAGTGCGGCTCACCGCCGTGCGCGGCGCTGACAGAAGACGAGTGCGCATGCGCACTCATCCGGGTATCCCACCTGACCACTCACCTGGCCTATAAAAGGCTTCCTCTGTTTTCTCACAATTGCTGGTTTGTTGTTGTGACAGACCTAGCCAGGACACAGGCTTTTTGAGAGGACTAACTACGAGCCTCCTGCCCACCGATCATGGGCCCTGGATTTTAAGGGGCACAGGGTGAAGGAGAACATTCAATGCTGTATATATGTGTATATATATAATGTGTGTGGTCTTATGCTGTTGGGACATACACTCTGATGCTAGTGTCATGAACTCAAGATGTTAATTGAGTTAGTTGATCCCATTGTCCTCTGCACAATGCAGGAGACGCTCCGTCTGTTACTGGTGGTCTCCTGCTATTGTGATGAGATGTCTTGTGGTGGTAATTATGATAATTTATAATCAACTGTGTTTAGCTCGGTGACCACAAGTCTGACTTGTAGTGAAATCCTGAGTCACATCAGCTGCTTAAAGGAATTAGCTAATTAGTTTATGTTAAGTTGTTACAAGTGTATTGTTAGAATAATATGAGCAGGAGGGGGGGATCTCCTCTTCTACTGTATATAAATGTCATCTTTGTAATAAATCTTCAGTCCATGTTGGCACCAAGCAAGTGTTGTCTCGTTTGGTGCTTGGGAGCGGTTGGAATATCTTATACCTATATCCAGACTGAGAGGAAGTGATATATGACGAACGCACTCAAGAGGAGTGTAGGGACGTTCCGTCACATTGTTGGCAAGCAGTGGGACCATACTTCCTGCAGTCTGGGACATCCAAACCTCCACCTGGATCCAAGGTCCGGATAGCAGGAGAGGAGGAGAGGTACAGATACCAGCCGCCAGTGGCGGCCCGTCCATAGGGGGCGCCCGGGCGCCGCCCCCCCCCCTCCTTGCAGTTAAAAAAAAAAATAAAAAAATAAAAAAAAAAGTTCAAAAAAAAAAAAAAAAATTATTTAAACATGTCCCTTTAAGGGCGCACAGTGCAGTATGCACCGCTCTATCACCAATAGATAGATTCATGCATTGCATGAATCTATCTATTGGTCACCTCTGCCGCCCCCTATTCAGGTGTCCGGCCCCTGATCGGGCGCCGGGCATCTGAATTACAGTGGGGGGGGGGGGGGGTGTTGCGGGAAGCGCCCCTATTAGAGCTGTAAGCTCTAATAGGGGACACTATTAGAGCGGTGGGCTCTAATAGGCTTCCCTAAGTGTAAACAGCGGGCGCACGGCCGTGCGTTCGCTGATTACACAGTATTGTGTTAGAGAAGCGAATACATCGCTTCCCTAACACAGACCCACCTCTCAGCCAATCAGGTTGCCAGGTCTGTTACCTGTAACCTGATTGGCTGAAGTCACAGGCGCTGTGATTGGACGCTAGGCGTCCAATCATAGCAAAAGACAGGCGCGGGAGAAGAAGACCTCGGACGGACGATAGCAGAAGACAGGAGGAGCGCGGGAGAAGAAGACCTCGGATGATGAGACACCGCTCGCCGCCTGACACCATCACCAGCTGCACATCGAGACAAGGTAAGTGCAGAGGGCAAGCAGGGGGCACAGTTGCAGCACTTTTGGGGCACAATGGCAGCACTTTTGGGGCACAATGGCAGAACTTGGGGCACAATGGCAGCACTTAAGGGGCACAATGGCAGAACTTGGGGCACAATGGCAGAACTTGGGGCACAGTGGCAGCACTTAAGGGGCACAATGGCAGAACTTGGGGCACAATGGCAGAACTTGGGGCACAATGGCAGAACTTGGGGCACAGTGGCAGCACTTAAGGGGCACAATGGCAGAACTTGGGGCACAATAGCAGAACTTAAGGGGCACAATGGCAGAACTTGGGGCACAGTGGCAGAACTTGGGGCACAGTGGCAGCACTTGGGGCACAGTGGCAGCACTTGGGGCACAGTGGCAGCACTTGGGGCACAGTGGCAGAACTTGGGGCACAGTGGCAGCACTTGGGGCACAGTGGCAGAACTTGGGGCACAGTGGCAGAACTTGGGGCACAGTGGCAGAACTTGGGGCACAGTGGCAGCACTTGGGGCACAGTGGCAGCGTTTGATGGGCACAGTGGCAGCGTTTGATGGGCACAGTGGCAGCGTTTAATGGGCACAGTGGCAGCGTTTAATGGGCACAGTGGCAGCGTTTGATGGCACAGTGAGGCTGTTTGTTTGCGCCCCCCCAAAAATTTTGAGCACCAGCCGCCACTGCCAGCCGCCATGGAAGAGGAATTCAGGAGGAGGTTGCGAGAGATGCAGCTACAGCACAGAGGACCAGTATCAGAGCAGGTCCTGCTGGGATGGTTTGATTCTATTCGCTGCGAACTCTGGAAGGAAGCGCTAGCCCGTGAGCGGCGTCACCAGGGAAAAGTTCTCCCCTCCACCCAGGAAAGGTACTGGTCGCAGTATGGATTGCGGGTGCTGTTTTTGGGAGAGAAACCGCACAAGGAGCAGACAGCTGAATTAAGCAGGCTGATCTGGGCAGAGATGAAGCTGGATGAAAGTTACAGAGCCCTCCGGTGGCATGTATCCCAAGCATGTCCTTGGATAGCAGATGACAGCCCAACGGAAGGCTTAAGCTACGGCGGCCTGGGACTGTTGTATGTGAAGCTGACAGGGGACTCTAACTTTGGGAGTGATTTGGAGTGGCGGTTGGATGAAATCATGGATTTCAGAAAAGGGCTACTGAACATCTCGGAAGTGCACTGGGCACTGGAAGATTTGGAGTTTCTGGCCGATCAGGAATGGGAGCTGGAGATCGCCTTCAGACGGCTGCTAGACTCTGCTCAGCGCCAGGGCTGGGCTCCCTTTGCCTGGGACTATCAGGAAATACCAGTGGACAACTCTGGTCTGGCTGAAGAGTCGGCAATGTGGCAGAGTAACAGTGTGCTTTGCCAACCTGCCCCTGCAGCTATGGATGCGGAGGTCTTATGGCGGATGCAGCAAGTGCTGACTGACCTTGATGATCCTGTTTCTGCATGGGATGATCTTGGATGGAGGAATGTGCCTGTCCAGCAGCATGCCAGGGAATCGGCAGTGGAAAATCTGGAAATTGCCACCCCAGAAACTGAAGTGCTGACAACCGGCCAGAGCTCTGCCAACCTCTGCTCAGCACTGATAGCATCTTCTGGGTTCCATGGACAGGAGATGGTGAACCTATATCCCCAGACACCAGTTACAGAGACTGGGGATTTGATAGACTTTTCTGCTGAGGAAAAACAGCCTGATGAGCCTCCATCAGAAGAGCTGGTATTAGGGCCAAACTTCACTGAGCTCTGCCCAGCACCAACAGTAGTATCTGTGGAGTTCTAGGAAGCCGGGGTAGTTGGCCCCTCTCTCCGGCGACAAGCTGATGTAGTGAAGCTGCTACTCCCAGCTGAATCACTGGCAACAGGGCAGAGCACCGCTGGCCTCTGCCTAGCACCTACAGTGTCTCTACAGCTTCAAGAAGCTGGGGTGATCGGTCACACTGTCCAGCAGCAGACGGCGCCCCAGAATGATGACACCAACCCAGCTAAAGTGCTGGCAACCGGACAGAGGGTCCAAGACCTCTGCCCCACACTTGTGGCAGTTCTGGAGGCCCAGGGTGAGGAGGTGGTGGTCACTCCCGAGCAGCAGCTCAGGACCCAAGGAGAGGATGCAATCTGCACTTCACAACTGCAGCTTGAGCTGATATCGGTGGATGGGACTTCAGTCCCCACTTGTATACCCCAGGGATACAGGGCGGTCGGCCCAGATCCCCAACAGTATGATGGAGTGAGCCCAGTCACCCTGTCTTCTCTCCAGCGGCTGAAAAGACTCCAGGGAGAAGGGCCAGTCCAGGCCTCTCCCCAGCGGCGGATATGTTCCATGAGGGAGGCAGAGGTTGGCTGGGTGAGTGCTCTGTTTGAAACAATTTGTTTGGGGTACTGTGTGGGTACAGGCATTAGAGGACTGGAACTATGGACTAACTTCGAAGTCAACCCGTCTGGGGTCTCCTCCTGTGTTAGTCTCCTGCCGAAAGGGGAGAAATGTGACAGACCTAGCCAGGACACGGGCTTTTTGAGAGGACTAACTACGAGCCTCCTGCCCACCGATCATGGGCCCTGGATTTTAAGGGGCACAGGGTGAAGGAGAACATTCAATGCTGTATATATGTGTATATATATAATGTGTGTGGTCTTATGCTGTTGGGACATACACTCTGATGCTAGTGTCATGAACTCAAGATGTTAATTGAGTTAGTTGATCCCATTGTCCTCTGCACAATGCAGGAGACGCTCCGTCTGTTACTGGTGGTCTCCTGCTATTGTGATGAGATGTCTTGTGGTGGTAATTATGATAATTTATAATCAACTGTGTTTAGCTCGGTGACCACAAGTCTGACTTGTAGTGAAATCCTGAGTCACATCAGCTGCTTAAAGGAATTAGCTAATTAGTTTATGTTAAGTTGTTACAAGTGTATTGTTAGAATAATATGAGCAGGAGGGGGGGATCTCCTCTTCTACTGTATATAAATGTCATCTTTGTAATAAATCTTCAGTCCATGTTGGCACCAAGCAAGTGTTGTCTCGTTTGGTGCTTGGGAGCGGTTGGAATATCTTATACCTATATCCAGACTGAGAGGAAGTGATATATGACGAACGCACTCAAGAGGAGTGTAGGGACGTTCCGTCACAGTTGTCTCTTCCTGAGTCCTGGCTCCAGTCCCTGTATCCAGTATCCTGTATCCTGTACCTTGTATCCAGTACCTTGTATCCTGTACCTGCTTGATTACCTGTGCTTGACCCGGAACCTGCCTAACCACCGCTGCTGCTACCTGTGTTTGACCCCTGGCCTGTTTCCTGGATATCTTTGCTGCCTGATTACCTGTGCTTGACCCTCGGCCTGCTTACTGGACATTCTCTGAGTTACTTACCTGTGTTTGACCCCTGGCCTGCTTCCTGGATACCTCTGCTGCCTGATTACCTGTGCTTGACCCTCGGCCTGCTTACTGGACATTCTCTGAGTTACTTACCTGTGTTTGACCCCTGGCCTGCTTCCTGGATACCTCTGCTGCCTGATTACCTGTGCTTGACCCTTGGCCTGCTTACTGGACATTCTCTGAGTTACTTACTTGTGTTTGACCCCTGGCCTGCTTCCTGGATACCTCTGCTACCTGATTACCTGTGCTTGACCCTCGGCCTGCTTACTGGACATTCTCTGAGTTACTTACTTGTGTTTGACCCCTGGCCTGCTTCCTGGATACCTCTGCTGCCTGATTACCCGTGCTTGACCCTCGGCCTGCTTACTGGACATTCTCTGAGTTACTTACCTGTGTTTGACCCCTGGCCTGCTTCCTGGATACCTCTGCTCCCTGATTACCTGTGCTTGACCCTCGGCCTGCTTACTGGACATTCTCTGAGTTACTTACTTGTGTTTGACCCCTGGCCTGCTTCCTGGATACCTCTGCTACCTGATTATCTGTGCTTGACTTTCGGCCTGCTTACTGGACATTCTCTGAGTTACTTACTTGTGTTTGACCCCTGGCCTGCTTCTTGGATACCTCTGCTGCCTGATTACCTGTGCTTGACCCTCAGCTTGCCTACTGGACATTCTCTGAAGTTACTTGTGTTTGACCCTCTGCTCGGTGTTCTGGACTTCTTGTTCTCACATGCACCTAAGGGTCCTCCTCCCGTACACGTTCTGGTACCTCCTTAACCTCTGCCTCATCACGGTCCTGCAAGGTGTCTACTTCCAGTGCAGCATCAGCCTCTCCTGGTCAACGTCGCTACTGCACACCACCTGCAACACACCTGCTGGCAACCCGTGCATCTTTGTGCCCGGTGACCTCTGTACCCACTCCAGAGGCATCGTGCACCTAGTCGCAAGGGGAGCAGCTCTCAGCATTTCGGCCCGGGTGAGTACCCCTGACAGTACAAACCAGCCAATGTCCGAGGCCGACAGAGCTGGTTCACCCCTTGAGGCCCCATGCCAGCAGGTGACAGCCCTTACTCAGGCTGTACAACGCCTCCAGGATGGATACTTCCAGATCGAGGGACGTCTCCAACACTTGACCCTCTCTCCGAATCAAACGGACCAGTCACCTCCTGCAGCCAGCACCTCCACTCTCTCTCAAGCACCTGGAGGTGCTCCCCCTACCTATGTCATGTCTAATCCTAAACCCAGGGTCCCCACACCAGAACGTTTTTCCGGGGATCGAAAGAAATTTCGCTCTTTTAAAAATTCCTGTTTATTACACCTGGCCCTGCAACCCAGGACTTTCCAGTTGGAATCCACAAAGGTGGGTTTCATTATCTCTCTGCTTTCGGATGAACCCCAATCCTGGGCACACCACTTGATGGAACAAAAGAGCCCACAGCTGGATTCCGTAGAGACTTTCTTCTGCGCCATGGCGGCACTCTATGAGGATTCTCAACGCACAGGTACAGCAGAATCCACTCTGCACACCCTATCCCAGGGTAGAAGACCCGTAGAGGACTATATAGTAGACTTTCGCTAATGGGCCGCAGATACAGAGTGGAATGAGTCTGCTCTGAAGTACCAATTCCGTTTGGGACTCTCCGAAACGTTGAAGGACGAATTGGCTCGGGGAGAGGTCCCCACCACGCTGTCAGACCTCTGCCAACTTGTTACCAAACTTACGGGAACGACGGGCAGAGAAGCTCCAAAGTCCCCGGCCCACCTGGATGATGCCCCGGGTCCCCTTGGCATCTGCTCCTTCTTGGAACTCCCGCTCTTCCTCCCCTGGGGAACCCATGCAGTTGGGCCTGGCTCGGTCCCCCCTGTCTGCTGAAGAAAGACTTGCCCAGTGAGACCCAGTAAGTGCCCTCCTCGGTCCCTTTTGAGCTCACACACTACTGGAGTTCCTCATTCTCATTTGACTGTTCCACTTTCCCTACAGGTAGCGGGAAAGGCCTTCCAGCTGGGAGCCATCCTTGACTCAGGGGCATGCAGTTGCTTTATGGACTTGACCTTAGCATGACACCTGAACTTCCCCTTGATAACCAAGAAGCAACCTCTCCCAATCCAGTTGGCTGATGGCTCTCCACCCTGCTCAGGACCGGTTACCCAGGAGACCGGTCTCATCCTGACCTGCACCAATTCGGGGCACCACAAACTTTTACGCTTCGATGTAATCCACTCTCCAATGTTCCCCATCATCCTGGGGTATCCCTGGTTACAGGCCCACAACCCGCGGATTGACTGGATCAACAGAGAGGTGGTGTTTTCTTCCCCTTACTGCCTGCAGCACTGCTTCCCGGATAAATCCACAGGGCCTCCCACCTGTCTTGCCATGCAACCCAGTCCCAAGGACCTGCAACATGTTCCAGCACCCTATCGAGATTTCATGGACATTTTTGATGAAAAAAAGGCTGAAGTTCTTCCCCCTCACCGTTCATATGACTGTCCAATTGATCTCCTGCCAGGGGCTGAGATCCCCTTCGGAAGAATCTTCCCCTTATCAGAGACTGAACTTGAAGCCCTGCGGGTGTATATTGATGAAAATCTCGCTAAAGGGTTCATTCAACCATCCTCTTCCCCAGCAGGGGCTGGGATCTTCTTTGTAGAAAAAAAAAGACGGTTCCCTCAGACCCTGTGTGGACTACAGGGAACTCAACAAAATTACTATCAAGAACAGGTACCCACTCCCACTCATCCCCGAACTTTTCCAGCGGCTCAGAACTGCCAAAGTCTTCACCAAGCTCGATCTCCGTGGGGCCTACAACTTGGTTAGAATACGCTCCGGGGATGAGTGGAAGACGGCCTTTAGATCCAGGTTCGGCCACTTTGAGTACCTGGTCATGCCTTTTGGGCTTTGTAACGCCCCAGCTACCTTCCAGCACCTTGTCAACAACATCTTCCGTGAGTATCTGGATAACTTTCTCATTGTGTACCTTGACGATATTCAGATTTTTTGACTCACTAGAAACCCACCGTCAACATGTCCGGAAAGTCCTCCTCATCCTACGTAAGCATGGGCTCTATGTCAAAGGGGAGAAATGCGAGTTCGAGACAGACACCATCCAGTTCCTGGGCTTTATCATCACCACCGGAGGAGTACTGATGGACCCACAAAAGGTGAAGGCAATCCAAGAATGGCCTGCCCCCACGGACAAAAGGTCAGTCCAACGTTTTATTGGTTTTGCAAACTTTTATAGACGGTTCATTCAGGGGTTTTCTGCCATTGTGTCCCCAATCACTCAACTTACCCGTCAGCAAGTCAAGTTCCAATGGACACCCCAAGCGCAAGGCGCATTTGAAAAGCTCAAGGAACTTTTTTTCATCTGCACCCATCCTGCAGCACCCTGACCCAGAACTCCCCTATGTGCTAGAAGTGGATGCTTCAGATTCTGCTACGGGGGCAATCCTATCACAGAGAAGTGGTCCAAAGGCCTTACTTCACCCGGTCGCCTTTGCCTCCCGAAAATTGAGTCCCCCAGAAAAGAATTATGACGTAGGCGACCGGGAATTACTTGCGATTAAGTTCGCTCTAGAAGAATGGAGATATCTACTGGAGGGAGCCTCCCAACCCATTCTCATCTTCACAGATCACCGCAATTTGGAGTACCTCAGGGCAGCAAAACGCTTTAGACCCAGACAGGCCCGTTGGGCCTTGTTCTTTTCCCGATTTAACTTTCACATCACTTACCGTCCCGGCTCCAAGAATGGCAAGGCTGACGCCCTATCCCGTATGTTTCTGGACACAGAGTCTTCTAAGGAACCTGCCACCATCCTGTCCGCTCACAACTTCCTCCATGCCATTCAACCTGACTTAACCGTAGCCCTTAAACAAGCCTCCAACCAGTTCTCCACTCCTTCATTACCCTTTCTTGAGAAGAAACAGGACTTACTTTGGGCTCATGGCCGAATATTTGTTCCCCCTCCAATCAGGCTCCAAGTCCTGCAGACCCTTCACGATCATAAAATGTCCGGCCACTTCGGAATGCAGAAGACGGCTGACTTGGTAAGTCGGTCCTACTGGTGGCCGGGCTGGAGAAAGGACTGCCAAAATGATGTACTTTCTTGTAACACCTGTCAGAGGAACAAAGGGTCCAACATCAAGTCTTGGGGTCTGCTACGACCTCTACCCGTCCCTGAACGTCCATGGAAGGAAATCTCTATGGACTTCATTGTAGACTTGCCTCCCTCAGATTCCTTTACCACAATTCTGGTTGTGATAGACCGCCTTTCAAAGATGGCCCACTTTCTGCCCATGAAAGGTACCCCTTCGGCTGCCGCCACCACAGACATTTTTATCAAAGAAATTATAAGACTACATGGAGTACCAGCTAATATCATCTCAGACTGGGGGGTACAGTTCACCTCCAAGTTCTGGAGAGACCTCTGCAAATCCCTTGAAATTAAAACTTCCATGTCTTCAGCATACCATCCACAAACCAATGGCCAAACTGAGCGCACCAATCAGACCCTTGAACAGTATTTGAGATGTTTTTGTTCGTATTCCCAAGATGACTGGTCAGGCCTGTTACCCTACGCAGAGTTTGCTTACAATAACTCCTTGCATTCTGCCATTAACCAAACGCCCTTTTGGGCAAACTACGGCTATCACCCCTCCTTTCTTCCAGATTCCATTCCAGACGTCTCTACTCCAGCTGCACAGGAACTGGTCAAGCATATCCAGGACAACTTTCTCCGGATCCAACAGGCCATGAAGGAAGCACAAAGAGGGTACGAGGTACAGTACAATCGAGGCAGGAAGGAATGTCCACCTTTCCAGATTGGTGAGAAAGTTTGGTTATCAACTGCTAATTTGAAACTCCCCTGTCCTTCCCGGAAACTCGGTCCCAGGTTCATCGGTCCTTTTGAGGTCAAGAGGGTGATCAACCCAGTGGCCTTTGAACTAGACCTTCCCAGTTCCTATAGAATCCATCCAGTATTCCATGCCTCTTTACTGAAACCTGTAATTGCCAATTCTTTCCCTGACAGGCAGATGCCACTTCCTCCACCCATCACCATCCAAGGAGAGGAAGAATTCGAGGTTGAGAAGATTCTGGATCTCCATAAAAGAAGGGGACAGGTTCAGTACCTGGTCAAATGGAAGGGTTATCCCCCTGAGGACTGCTCCTGGGAGCCATCTGAGAATATCCATGGCCCTCGTTTGATACGAGAGTATCACCAAAGACACCCTGAATTGGGCATCCGGAGGCTGCCCTTAGGGGGGGGGCACTGTCAGAGAAATACCGTGCTTCAGCGCCGGGTTCCAGGGATGCGCACGCGCGGTAGAGCGGCTCAACGAACAGTACAGGTACGCCGGGTAGCGGGTGCGCATGCGCGGGTCCGTGGCACTCGGGTATCTGACACAGCTCAGCCAGTGCGGCTCAACGCCGTGCGCGGTGCTGACAGAAGACGAGTGCGCATGCCGGGTATCCCACCTGACTACTCACCTGGCCTATAAAAGGCTTCCTCTGTTTTCTCACAATTGCTGGTTTGTTGTCTCTTGCTGAGTCCTGGCTCCAGTCCCTGTATCCAGTATCCTGTATCCTGTACCTGCTTGATTACCTGTGCTTGACCCGGAACCTGCCTAACCACCGCTGCTGCTACCTGTGTTTGACCCCTGGCCTGTTTCCTGGATATCTCTGCTGCCTGATTACCTGTGCTTGACCCTCGGCCTGCTTACTGGACATTCTCTGAGTTACTTACCTGTGTTTGACCCCTGGCCTGCTTCCTGGATACCTCTGCTGCCTGATTACCTGTGCTTGAACCTCGGCCTGCTTACTGGACATTCTCTGAGTTACTTAACTGTGTTTGACCCCTGGCCTGCTTCCTGGATACCTCTGCTGCCTGATTACCTGTGCTTGACCCTCGGCCTGCTTACTGGACATTCTCTGAGTTACTTACTTGTGTTTGACCCCTGGCCTGCTTCCTGGATACCTCTGCTGCCTGATTACCTGTGCTTGACCCTCGGCCTGCTTACTGGACATTCTCTGAGTTACTTACTTGTGTTTGACCCCTGGCCTGCTTCCTGGATACCTCTGCTGCCTGATTACCTGTGCTTGACCCTCGGCTTGCCTACTGGACATTCTCTGAAGTTACTTGTGTTTGACCCTCTGCTCGGTGTTCTGGACTTCTTGTTCTCACATGCACCTAAGGGTCCTCCTCCCGTACACGTTCTGGTACCTCCTTAACCTCTGCCTTATCACGGTCCTGCCAGGTGTCTACTTCCAGTGCAGCATCAGCCTCTCCTGGTCAACGTCGCTACTGCACACCACCTGCAACACACCTGCTGGCAACCCGTGCATCTTTGTGCCCGGTGACCTCTGTACCCACTCCAGAGGCATCGTGCACCTAGTCGCAAGGGGTTGAGCTCTCAGCCTTTCGGCCCGGGTGAGTACCCCTGACACCTGGCCTTTTTTGGAGCGTTGAGGATTAGCGAATTGGTGTGCAGATCTAAGCGTGGTGGTGGGGGCTTTGACGTGGCCGATGTGGTGCAGTGGGAGGTCGGGGTTTCGCTTTTCATTAGCAGGTCCAAAACGGACCAGCGTGGTAAAGGCAAGTGGATGGATTTAAATAAAATAAAATAAAAATAAAATAAAAGTGGATGGATTTGGCTGGGGTGGACTGCTCTCTGGCATGCCCGGTACGGGCTGTACGGGAGTGGTTGGCTTTAAGAGGAACAGGGCCCAAGCCTTTCCTTAAACAGCTGGATTGGTCCGCCTTGTCCAGGTTTCAATTTGGGTCAGTTTTTAAAAAGAGTCTTCTGGCTGTGGGTTTCCCACAGCAGGACTACTCCTCTCATTAGTTTCGGATTGGGGTGGCCACTGAGGCAGCTCTCTGAGGTTTGGAGGACAGGTTAGTGTGTAAGATTGGGCGCTGGGAGTTCCAGAGCTTCAGGTTATATGTAAGGCCCCACCTGTTTCCCTAGTGGTTCGGGTCCTTCTTAGGTGGAGTCCCGGCCTGTGTCCGGTTCATGGCTGGGTTAATGTGTTTGCCTGTTTATGTTTTTGTGTTGTGTTATATGTGTTGTGCTGGTAGTCCGTTTGTTTCAATAGCATTGGTCAATGTTGTCTGTGTGTGTTTAACAGGGGGTTTGTGTTGGTTTTCATGCTTCTGTTTTTCAGGTTCAGAATGTTTGGTTTGGATCCTTGGCCATTCCTATGTTTTTTAGGGGGGGCTATAAGGGCTGCGGTTGAGCCGGAAGGCTGACAGTTGGGTTTTCCCAGGGGACAGGTCAGAATCAGATGGATTGGGGTCCCAGGGATGTTAAGGTCCAGGATCTTACCGGAGGTACATCACTATTTTAGGCTTGACATGCTCCTGTTGCATGTGGGGGCAATGACATGGGGCTTTGCGCCTCCCGAGAATTGTGTAGGGATATGAAATTAAATTTCCTAAGCTTGCAGTCCCTGTTCTCTAACACCATTGTTGTGTGGTCTGACATGGTGTCTAGGGCTTCCTGGTGTTTGATGCTGTCTGTGGAGAGGGTTAACAAAGCTAGGATCAAAGTAAACAAAGAAGTGGCAACGTTTTTTGGCCGTAACGGTGGCTTGGCTATTTGCCATTGGGACTTGGAAAAGGACCCTTGGCTGTTCCTGAGAGGGAATGGGGTTCATTTGAATGTGGTGGGGATTGACCTTTGGTCTTTGGGTCTGCAGGAAGGTATACAGCGGGCCCTTCGGGTATGGTGGGCTTCCCATGCATAAGGTTTCAAACTGGGCGTCTGTGGCAGAGGTCATAGGGTTTTTGAAGATGGGGATGGTTACCTTCTTTGGTGAACGATGGGTTGGGCCCATCTCTGGTATGGGAGTTCCTGCCCTAATAAGAGCAGAAGTAATATGTGTTGGGGCAGTTGGCTGTATCGGCTGGAGAAGTTGCCAAACAATTGTCCCCGCGCTCGTGTAAGTTGCAGCTGGGGGCTGTAAACGGGCAAGGTGGTGCCACATACAGCTAGTTGGTCAGTCAAGGGTGCCTTCAAAAATCCTAAGACATAGAAACAGGCAGTTATATTCAGTCTGAGTGGTTATGGTATACTTTTCTGTTTATTACCGGTTATATTATATAATAAAGTGATTTTTCATGGTTGGTTATTGTAATAAAAGGGCTGCTATGGCCATTTAAACCCAAGAAGTATGTTTGGTCTGATTTATTTAAATAGGCAAGGTGGTATTTGGTAAATGGCATAACAGCCGGTACTTGGGCAATACCCCAGACAAGTACAGGCCAGGAGCTCAGTCACAGCATAAGCCACATGATGGGGTTTGTCCAGAGAGGCAATAGTCAGGAAGGGGCTAAGTTAATGTTGGTGAATAGTAGGAAGAAATATGAGGTCTTACCTCATTGGAGGAGGTTGGGGTGGGGTCCTAAGGGGTTCCTTGGTGGGAGGTGAGCCTCCAACATCAGTTGGACCAGGTGACAGAGCCGGACAAGATTCTCTGGCCCTCCCTCCCCTTTTGTTGATTGTGGGCAATGGGTTGTGTTATTTTTTTATTTCCGTTCTTTTAGTGGGATTCTAGGATAGAGATTAAGGGATGTCTTAGCAGCAGGCAGAGGTCGTAGAGTTTTTGAAGGCAGGGTTGGTTACGTTCTTTGGAGAACGATAGCGATAGTATTTCTTTCAAAAAATATATGTGCCTGCAGTACCTTACGCTTACAAATCCTTGTCTGGAAGTGTATATGCACCTTACCTTTGAAGAAACACCTGAAGACTTTGCCCAAATCGAGAGGAATTTCTATTCAACACAGTTTTGGCATGTCCAAAACTTTCCAAGACCTTAAAAAAATCCAGAAGCTATGAAACAAAAACAAAAAAATCTCTAGGTAGTACAAAACAAGTGAATAAAAACAAATGTATATTTTATATAATTTTATCAAAGAGTAAAAAAAAAACTACCAATAAGTCTACTGTCTTCTGCGTTGTGAAACTTGGAGCATGACTTACCTGTAAAATCTTGTCTCCTTGTATTCTCTGGGGAGTAGTAAGGTACCGGGACAATAGCTTGACAGCCTCTGTCTTACCAGAACCTGAATGTCCACTGCAAGCAAAGGGACATTAATTGAAACAGTAAAAATAAAATAAACAACAAAATAAAAATATTGGTTTCACTTTAACTATATAGTAGAGGCTTAACCACTTGCCTACTTGGAACTTTTACCCCCTTCCTGCCAGGGCCAATTTTCATCTTTCAGCGCTGTCATACTTTGAATGACTATTGCGTGGTCCTACAACAATGTACCCAAATTAACTTTTTATAATTTTTTTTCATACAAATAGAGCTTTCTATTGGTGGTATTTAACCGCTTCAGCCCTGGAAGATTTTACCCCCTTCCTGACCAGAGCACTTTTTACAATTTGGCACTGTGTCTTTTTAACTGACAATTATGCAGTCGTTTGATGCTGTACCCAAATTAAATGTGCGTCCTTTTTTTTTTCACACAAATGGAGATTTCTTTTGGTGGTATTTGATCACCTCTGTGGTTTTTATTTTTTGTGCTATAGTCAAAAAAAGAGCGACAAGTTTGAAAAAAAAACAATATTTTTTACTTTTTGCTATAATAAATATCCCCAAAATTAAAAAAAATATATATTTCTTCATCAGTTTAGGCCAATATATATTCTTCTACATATTTTTGGTAAAAAATGGACGAAAAGCGGAAGGACATACTCGTACGGGGTTTTGCCCAGGGGAGCCATTCTGCCGCAGAATATCTGCGTGGCCCGTTAGGGAACCGGTTAATCACCACTGGATTTTAAATTTTTTGCTAAATAAATGAAAAAAGACAAAAAAAACTAAATATTTCATAGTTATAAAATTATGCAAATCGGCTGCACTGATCAGCACTGATGAGGCGGCACTGATGGGCATTGATGGGCACTGACAGGCTGCACTGATGGGCACTGATGAGGTTTCACTGAAAGGCGGCACTGATGGGTGGCACTGATGGGCACTGATAGGCAGCACTGATGTAAACTGGTAGGCGGCACTGATGGAAACTGGTAGGTAGCATTGATAGGCGACACTAATGAGGAGACACTGATGGGCACGGATTAATATATTTTACATTTTATTAACTAGGGGATTAGGCTTTTGTAGGATCATTTGTGGTAATTTGTCATTTTTTCTTCCTTTTCTTCTTGCATTTCATATGCAATATTTTTATTTTTACCATATTTGCACTCATTGTTTTTACTCCCTCTTTACTTTTTGCACCTTTGTATGCAAGCCTCTAAATTGTTTATCAGTTCTCATTATTGCTATATAACATGTGAAGTTTATGAATGAATGAATGAATGAATAACTTGTATAGCGCTACAATGCGAACTGAATCGCCTCAAGGCGCTGTATTGGCGTTTGGTTGTCGAGCTTCTAGAAGAGGTAGGTCTTGAGTTTCTTCCTGAAGGCCTGGTGGTTTTCTTCCATGCGAATGTCGGTTGGTAGAGCGTTCCATAGCCGTGGTCCTTGGACAGCGAATCTCCGTTCCCCCTTTGATTTGTAGCGGGATTTAGGAATGAGGAGAAGATTTTGGTTAGCCGATCGAAGACTGCAATTCGGTGTGTAGTGTTTTATTTTCTCGCAAAGGTATTGCGGAGCGTTTCCATATGTGCATTTATGGGTGAGGCAGAGGGTCTTGAATGCGACCCGATTCCTTACGTTTAGCCAATGCAGGTTCCTCAGGGAAGGGAAAATGGATTCCCAGGGTTTTTTCCCTGTTATCAGTCTTGCCGCCGTGTTTTGGATAAGTTGTAGGCGCGCAAGTTGATATTGGGGTAATCCTATGTAAAGGGAGTTTGCGTAGTCCAGTCGAGAATTGATGACTGTTCCAACTACCACTACTTTGTCCTCCTTTGGAATGAAGGGGATGAGTCTGCGTAGCAGACGGAGCAGATGGTGAGATCCACTGACCACTGCTCCTATTTGGGCATCCATTGACATTTCTGAGTCAAAAATGACTCTGAGACTCTTGGCCTTGGTCCTAGTGGTGATGGTCTGTCCAAAGATGGTAGGCGGTATCCAAGGGATCTTGGTTCGGGGGTTATGATTTGCATGTAGAATAAGAAGTTCTGTTTTTGATTCATTAAGTTTGAGGGAGCTAGTAGTCATCCAGTCGTCTATCATAGTGAGGCAATTTCCTAATTGCTGATGATGGTCTTTTTGTCCGGTGATACGAAAATATAATTGAGTGTCGTTGGCGTACGAATGGAAGCAGAGGTCTGACCTTCTGATGATGTTGAGGAGTGGGCGAATGTAGATGTTGAAGAGCACTGGCGATGGTTGCTTTTCAGGGGCTTAGACTCCTATGCTAAACAGTGCACGTTTTCACTCACCTGTCTCTTTAAATTTTTTGAGTGGTTTACATACATCAATATTTAGGCAGCTGATGATAGTATTTATTCCCCTGCCACCAGCAGACCCTCATCTCCATGATTAAGCACTGAGGGTGGGACGAAACATATTGGAGTTGTGATTTGGATAAATCGAGTGGAGGCTGCTTTTACCGGGCTGGTAATGTGTACGGCGGCCAGGCTATCTCTTCCTATTTTTGCAGCATACTATAGAGGGATATGCTTTGTTCATATTTCATGTCTGAGGTTTCCAACCACTTTAGGTCAGGTCCTGGGTGATTAGGCAGCGTGTTTTATCTGCTTTCCTGGCTCGTCACAATGAGATTTATATATATGTATGAGATGTATACTGGATAGGCCGGCTTTATGTATCCTCCACTCGGCTGGAGTCTGACGTCATCGGCATAGTGGGGACGTACAGGCGCCACCGCGCATACGCCAAAGTCCGAATTTATGATACTACAATGACCAGGGTGCATCGTGGCCCAGGGAGGGAGAGGAGACGCAGATGACATGCCCCAGCATGGGCCAATGGCCAGAGGACATGCGTCAACATCTTGTCCACACACAGGGCAGCGGGTGGCCCCAGGCAGAGTAACATCCGCCTACAGCTCGTGGAGACGAGTGGAGGGAGAGATGGTAGTGATCACATAGGGTCCAACAAGGGTCGGATCCAGGTGAATAACAAAGGGGACATGGCTGTGGCTATGTGGGCATCACTGCCTGGATTGTCCCACACATGCCTGGATTGTCTGTGAGGTCACACCTGGCATCCCCGATTTTTAATTTTTTTTTGCTAGAAAATTACTTAAAACCCCCAAACATTATATATATTTTTTTCTAACACCGTGGAGAATAAAATGGCAGTCGTTGCATTACTTTCTGTCACACCGTATTTGCGCAGCAGTCTTACAAGCACACTTTTTGAATTAAAATATAAGACAACAGTAAAGTTAGCCCAGTTTTTTGTGAAAGATAATGTTACGCTGAGTAAATTGATACCCAACATGTCACGCTTCAAAATTGCGCCCGCTCGTGAAATGGCGACAAATTTTTACCCTTAAAAATCTCCATAGGAGAAGTTTAAAAATGTTACCAGTTGTGAGTTAAATAGGAGGTCTAGAGCTAGAATTATTGCTCTCACTCTAATGGCCCACATCACAGTCCTTTTCCCAATACTTTAAAAAAGTGAAATAACTTTAAAAACATTGATTTCAAATAAAGTGTCTAAGAAATCCAAGCAAGAAAAAAACAAACAATCACCTGAGAAGGATGTTCGGTGGATGTTCAGAGTTTCGGGAGAGTATAAATGCTTCCTCTGCCACAGCAAAAATATGACTGAAAAAAATAAATTTAACACAACAAATCCAGTTACTTTCCGCACCACATATTAGTGTGCATTTTGGGGAAAAAAAAAACAAATTTCTGATATATCTATGAAAATAAAAAGGAGGAGCAAAAAGTATAGCATTTCACAGAACAAAAATCAAATGAATCTTCACAGCGGACCCAGGAAATTAAATGCCCCTTCATTCCCCATCATATGCAGAATACAATATTTGTTTTGTCTAGAGCTAATTTAATATAGAGGATTACTTACCTAATCTGTGGTCCCACAGTCTTCCTCACCACCTGCTTAAGTTATGTTAATTGCTCACCAATTCCCCCTTTCTTGCTGGCCTCTGACAGGTTGTGTTGACACCCTTCTCGCTAATATCATTCTGGCCCTGGAGAGAAGGGGATCAGACCATGGAGTATCTGTATTAGCCCCCTCAGATATAATATAAACATTATATTCTGCATATGCAGCCGTTTTATTTTGAGCGCCAGCCCAATGTTCCGCTTTAAAACAAATGTATGGGCACATCGATAAATACATGGTACTTGAAACTGATATGTGCCAAGAATGTGTCTACCAAAGGGTTTGTGATTCTGTTCAGTCCCTCTTAAAATTCACTTAACCCTGCCAGACAGTAAAAGCAGATTTCTGACCCCAGATGATGTCTTTTCAGACGAAACATGTCGGGTTGACACTCATCTAACTACTGCATTCTACTAAAGAGTTTCTGGATTGTATGACAATATGCCTGTTTATTTCCTGCTTGATGTAAGTGCAATATTCTTTTAATAAATATTATGTTAAATGGTTTTACACTATGTGAAGCAAGAATTTTCTTCTGCCTGATGTGGAATTGGATTGGTGATCTGTCATACAGCGATAAGTTTGGGAGAGCTTATTCTCCCGATGCCTATTTGACTCAACCTGGAAGCGCATTTAAACCTTTCTATCGGTGGTAGCTTTCACACCAGGGTGACTTCTTCATTGGATTGGCTTGGTTCCCTTCCATCAAAACTGAAGTTAAAAACATCTGTGACTTTCATCTCTAAAGATCTCCTTTGCTGATGTTGCATATGGACTTTTTGTTATTTTAATTCACATTCACTGGTTTAGTGTGGATATTCATGTTTGATATGATCATAAGTTATATCATTATTTTTTTAGATACACATTTTGGTATAAGTCAGTTTAAAATTTTGGTATAAGTCCATTTATATCAACATATATATAGCGCAGCGCATTCTAACTTTTTTTTTCAGTAAAAACAGATTGCTTTGCTGCAGCAAAAGGACTTACACCAACTAGTGATTGGTTTATGAACTAGCAGCAACAGTCTCATGAGGTGACTCTTGTGCTCTCTCCTTCTGTTATCAGGCTTTCTGTGTTATGTCGTATACACACGATCGGATTTTCTGATGGGAAATGTTGGATGTGAGCTTGTTGTCGGAAAGTCCGACCGTGTGTATGCTCCATCGAACATTTGTTGTCAGTCACACAAAAGTCCACGCATGCTCGGAATCAAGTACGAGCCGGAAGCGTTCGGTCTTGTAAATCTAGCGTTCGTAATGGAGCTATCACATGACTATTGAACTTCCTTTTTATTGCCTCGCCGCATGTCTTGTACGTCACTACGTTCGTAATTGTTGGCCAACATTTGTGTGACCGTGTGTATGCAAGACAAGTTGGAGCCAACAACCTTCGAACAAAATTTCACGGTTTTGTTGTCGGAAAGTCCGATCGTGTGTGCGGGGCATAAGACACAACACCGTGCAAAGCTATACAGCCTGTTTGGCTTCCTACCAATCTAACTGTGCTAGAGATCACAAGTCAAATAGACTGAGGTACTATTTAGGTGTTATTTAAAAATAATAATAATGCCAGGATTTAATTATTCAGTCTCAGGGAGTATAAGAAAACATGGGGGCCACTCAATGAAACTGGAGGAGACGTGGTTTAACCTTAAACTGCTTAGGGGTTGTTCACTATCAGGGCAGTAAGGATGTGGAACTCACTTCCACAATCGGTGGTGTCAGCGGGAAGTATCGATAGCGTCAAAAAACTCTTAGATGGGCATCTTAGTGAACACACGGTCGGACAAAGTTGTCGGACAGGAACATACTAGGGATGTGATCTGAGCATGCGTGGCACTTTGTCCGGTCGGACAACCGTACACACGATCGGATTTGGTGTGATCGGACCGTGTTGACGGCAAAGATTTCCAGCAGGAGATAAGACTTTGTCCGTCGGTCAAACCGACGAACACTGTCCGATGGTGCATACACACGGTCTGATTTTTCAACAACCTGTCCGATCGGACAGAATCCATGAAAAAGTCCGACCGTGTGTATGGGGCTTTAGATGGGCATCTTAGTGAACACAGTATACAGGAACATGGGATACTATTTTTGACATGAACACACACACACACACACACACGTTGAACTGGATGGACTGGTGTCTTTATTCAACCTTACCAACTATGTTACTATGTAATTAAAACATATTTATAATTCAATATACGCCTTTTATATCTGCCTATAGTTACTGTGAGCGATTTTGACATACTATAAGAAAACTGGATTTAGTAATCAGTGATCTCATACTCACGGTGGCCTCTCCACGATGTTGATGTCCTGATAAATTTGAGCCATTTCTAAGCTGTAAATGTTCAGAGACTTAAAGGGGTTCACTGACAGCAGCATGTGACCAGCAGTTGTCTGAAGGAAAGAAAATATGTGGGTTATATAATCCCTATTACATATACAGTAGCTCCCAACTTTTCCTTTTTTGGAATGGACTGAACCTTTTCTAAAACGACCAAATACTTCTCTCCTTTTTTATTATAATAACATCCATATTTGACATTGGATGTAGAGATCTGTTTAGGAAAATATAATTTTTGAATAGTAATTTTTTGGTTGCTGATGTTGACTATGGTGGGCAGCTGTAAACACACACAAATTCAGAGGTGTAGCAAGAGTATCTATTTTATCTAAAGTTAAAAGGTAGGATGAAAAGGAACGTTTTCTGAAAACTCTTTCTAGGTGCACACCTTTGTTGTTAGTGATGGATGGGGGAAAGCTTTACAGGTGGGACCTTACACCAAGTACTCTGCATGTGTTTTGCGAAAAGCACAACATGAAAAGACACCAGTAGAACTGAAAAGTGAGACACTATTAGAAAGAGTATGTGTCAGGTGACCTATTTCGAACAAGCCAATATGTTGAGAAGGGGGAGACTGTCAGTCATGGTAGCTTGGAGTCTCAGATATTAACGCATATCAGGTATACTGGTAATGCAAATTTTCACAAAATGCTTTCTCTTATGCAATCCCAGGTTCGATTCGCCAAGGGACTGTCAAAACTTGTGGTCAAAATTTTGCAATATTGAAGTCCATAGTAGGAAACCTTGTTATATTTTGCTCATTTTAGGGCTAATAGGCAAACTACTATCAAAAGAAACAGAGCTCTGCAATAGCAAAACTAGGCCCACATTTTTGAGAGACAAAAAGCACAGGCTTGGGACTGTGTTCAGAATTAAAGTGATTCTAAAGGTTAAAATTAGAAAAAAAAAAACATGTTATACTTACTTGTGCTTTTGCACAGAGCAGCCAAATCCTCTTCTTTTTGGGTCCCCCACCCTATCGAGTGCCCCCAATAAAAAGCTTTTTTGTTATGGGGCACTTGAGCAGGCACGCTCCTGAGCCACGTTCCGGTGAATAGACATTGTCCATTCACACACACAGAGCATGGCCCTCCACTCTCTCCTCATTGACTCACTGGCTGTGATTGACAGCCAATGGCTCCTGCTGCTGTGTGAGCTATTCTTGTACTTTTTCTGGGCGTCAGGCTACCCGCAATTCTGTTCGGGTGACAATCGTGGCAAAATTGGGGTGCCATTGGAAGTGACAGGGATCGCATGGTTGTCCCGCTACTTGCCTTGATTCGGTATCGTGGGCAGAATAGCAAGAATTCTACCCGCGATTCGGGACGCCAAGGTGTGAATACAGCCTTAAAGCTGGCGGGGACGGGGATTCTGCATCCACCTAGGTAAGTATGATTTCTAAAAAAAACAAAAAAACAAACCCCATGCTTCTCTGATAATAGTTCCCCCAATATGCATCATTGGGTATCCCAAGCCTGCTGATTTGCTATGTCATTAAAGATTCATAACCCAGAATTACACCTCTCTATTACACCTCCTAGAGAGAGCTCAAGCTACAAGTGACAGAGAAAGTTCAGTCCAGATTTAGAGATCCCTCCTGTTGAGGTACATATAGGCTGACTACATTCCACTGCTTGCTACAAAATCACAATAAAAACCTCCAAAAACAAAAAGAAACCTATTAAAATAACACATCCCTAGCGAGAAACGCAAACCCCATCCCTATCACTGAGCTTTCAGTCATCTGAATGTATGGCAAAGGTGGCACAGACACTATGAGGTTGGTTTACTAAAACTGGAGAGTGCAAACTTTTGTTCAGCTCTGCATTAGGAACCAATCAGCTTCCAGGTTTTTTGTCATAGCCTAATTGAACAAGCTGAAGTTAAAAGCTGATTGGCTACCATGCAGAGCTGCACCAAATTTTGCACTTTCCGGTTTTAGTAAATCAACTCCTCAGTCAGTCAGGCACGTGGTGCCAAAGTGGCCCTACATAGATAGTTTTTTTATTTTTTTACATTTTTTTACATTAACAAGTGCACAACGAATTTATGGATCTATTGTTAAATAATTTTTACACGTGGTGGTAATTAGGCCCATGGGCCTCTTTCATAAAGGGGAAGGGGAAAGAAAAAAAAAGAAAGGGAAGGGAAAGCGGGAAAGAAGGAAAAAGAAAAGAAAAAAGGAGGAAGGGAGGGGAAAGGGGAGAGGAAAGAGAACATTTTATTTTTTTTGACTTGTACACTATAAATGCACAATTTTGGTTCTTCTTGTCCCTCTCTCCCTACCCCCCTCCCATTTTTTTTCTTTTTCTTTTTACTAAATATGATACAATTTCACTTATTTAATTTTTTGGGATTAGGGGTGTAATGATTGATTGGTGCACCAAGTGATATTAGGAACCTGAATAGCTAGGGAGGTTGGGGGCCTTAACTGGGAGGGTGTCAGAGCAAATTCAACCTTTATGATATATTGTATGTTAACCACTAGCCACCCGCCCACTTTCATATGACATCGGGACGAGGCAGCTCTCGGGCCACTTCTTGGGCCACTAGGGGGCACGCGCGATGTCCGCCGGGCACCCACGATTGCACAGTAACTGAGCAGGACCGTGGATCTGTGTGTGTTAACGGTCCGGTCAGAGGAGAGGAGACGATGGTGTGTCCCTTGTACATAGGGTCACAGATCGGTCACCTCCCCCAGTCAGTCCCCTCCCCCACAGTTAGAATCACTCCTTAGGGCACACATTTAACCCTTGATCACCCCTAGTGTTAACCCCTTCCCTGACAGTCACATTTACACAGTAATCAATGCTTTTTCAAAGCTCGAATCGCTGTTTAAATGTGAATGGTCCTAAAATTGTGTCAAAAGTGTCCCATATGTCCGCTGCAATATCGCAGTCACGATAAAAGTCGCAGATCGCCGCCATTACTAGTAAAAAAAAAAAAAAATGCTATAAATCTATCCCCTATTTTGTACACATTATAACTTTTGCGCAAACCAATCAATATACGCTTATTGCGATTTTTTTTAACAAATATATGTAGAAGAATACATATCGGCCTAAACTGAGGAAAAAAATATAAAAAAAAAATAATTGGATATTTATTATAACAAAAAGTAAAAAATATTGTGTTTTTTCAAACTTTTCCCTCTTCTTTTGTTTGAAATTGAAATAAAAACTGTAGAGGTGATCAAATACCACCAAAAGAAAGCTCTATTTGTGGGGAAAAAATGATAAAAATTTAATTTGGGTACAGCGCTGCATGACCGCACAATTTTCATTCAAAATTTGACTGAAAGCTGAAAAATGGCTTGGGCAGGAAGGGGGGTGTTCATGCCTGGTAGGCAAGTGGTTAAGAGGGGAAGTGATTTCTGCCCTTTTTTTTCTCCTCTTTTTCAATTTTTTTTCCCTTCTTTTTGAATAGAATATTTTGACATGTGTATATAGAGTTTCGGATATTATGTAAATGTTATATATGGACACATGTCTTTGTCCTTAGTTGACTGTTGACCGAATTCTAATAAATAAAAATGTAATTATATTTAAAAAAAATCAACTCCTATATCAGGAAAGCAAATATAATAATGAAGCAGCATATATGGCAGGGAAGAACTCGAAAATTCTCAAAAGTCCACCCAAATTACAGACTAAATCAGATTAGCGCATGCAAGGAATGCTCTGGGAGAATGTTAAGGCACACAGTACCCTGTGAACTGTCAGAATATCCTGAGCGCAGGCACCATTCGCCCAAATATTGACCACCTTTCCTTCAACATAAGTTGATTGAAAAATTGGGTGTTGCAGACAGACAGAGGTGGCTGTAGACTTTGTGAGGCCTTAGGCAAAACTTGAGGCACCAACATGAGGCACCAACAGTACAGGTACAGTATAGGGGAGTGGACAGTACAGGGCACAGGAGGGAACAGTACAGGGGGTAGGTAAATGGAAAGAGTACAGGGTGCAGGAGGGGACAATACAGGGGGTAGGTAATGGGGGCACAGTACAGGGAGCAGGAGGGAACAGTACAGGGGGTAGGTAAGTGGGCAAAGTAAAGGGAGCAGGAGTAGACAGTATAGGGGCAGTAAGTAATAATAAAGATATATTCTCCTCAAGCAGAGCTGCATAGAGAAGCTGCTCTCACAGATCCTGCCTATTTTGGCAGGTTGTCACAGAAAGAGAGTAATAAAGGGGGGGGTGGGTGGAGAAAGAAAGTAAAAATTGAAAGAAAGAAAGAAAGAAGGAAGGAAAGATGGAAGGAAAGAAAGAAAGATGAAAGGAAAGAAAGAAAGAAATAAAGAAAAAGAAAGAAAGAAAGATGGAAAGAAAGAAAGAAAGAAAGAAAAGATGGAAAGAAAGAATAGAAAAGAAAGAAAGGAAAGATGGAAAGAAAGAAAGAAAGAAAGAAAGAAAGAAAGAAAGAAAGAAAGAAAGAAAAGAAAAGAAAGAAAGAAAGGAAAAGAAAGAAAGGAAAGAAAGAAAGAAAGAAAAGATGGAAGGAAAGAAAGAAATATGGAAGGAAAGAAAGGAAAGAAAGAGAAAGGAAAGAAAGATAGAAGGAAAAAAGAAAGAAAGAAAGAAAGAAAGAAAGAAGAAAGAAAGAAAGAAAGAAAGAAAAAAAAAAGAAAAAAAAGAAAGAAAATGAAAAAAGAAAAAAGAAAAGAATAAAGAAAAGAAAGAAAGAAAGAAAGAAAAGAAAGAAAGAAAGAAAGAAAAAAAAAAAATGGAAAGAAAGAAAGGAAAGATGGAAAGAAAGATAAGATGAAAGGAAAGAAAGAAAGAGAAAGGAAAGAAATAAAGAAAGATGGAAGGAAAGAAAGGAAAAAGAAAAGAAAGAAAGAAAAGAGAAAGGAAAGAAAGAAAGATAGAAGGAAAGAAAGAAAGAAAGATGGAAAAATGAAGGAAAGATGGAAAGAAAGAAAGAAAGATGGAAAGAAAGAAAAAAAAAAAAAAAGAAAGATGGAAAGAAAGAAAGGAAAGATGGAAGGAAAAAAAGAAAGGAAAGATGGAAGGAAAGATAGAAGGAGAGAGAAAGAAAGAAAGAAAGAAAGAAAGAAAGAAAAAGAAAAGAAAGAAAGAAAGAAAGAAAAAAAGATGTAAAGAAAGAAAGAAAGAGAAAGAAGGAAAGAAAGCAAGAAAGAAAGAAAGAAAAGTAGGAAAGAAAGAAGGAAAGAAAGAAAGAAAAGATGGAAGGAAAGAAAGAAAGAGAAAGAAAGAAAGATGGAAGGAAATAAAGAAAGAAAGATGGAAAGAAGGAAAGAAAGGAAGAGAGAAAGAAAAGATGGAAGGAAAGAAAGAGAAATAAAGAAAGAAAGAAAAGAAAAGATGGAAAAGAAAAAAAGAAAAGGTGGAAGGAAAGAAAGAAAGAAAGAAGGAAGAAGGAAGGAAAGATAGAAAGCAAGGGGGATGGAGGAAGAAGGAAAGGAAGGGCATCCCGTACATCAGTGTACTCACTGGGAGGCAGGAGGGACTGGATGGATGGATGGATCAGACTCCACTTTTAATTTTCTGTTTGATGGGCTTCAGCATGAATCTTCCAGCCCACACCCCCTTCTCTGAGGCAAAAAAATAAAATTACTGACACTGTCCACTGCCCTTTGAACACGATCCAATGCCCGGACCCTTTCCCCCCAAAAAGCATTATTAAAAAATGAAAAAAGAAAATAAAGTAAATAAAAAAATATATATAAATACTACTGACACCATCCACTGCTTTGCTGACACTCTTGATTGCCCTACTGACACTGTACACTGTCCTCCCAGAAGCACTGTAAAAAAAAAAAAAAAAAATGAAAAAAATAACGGTCACTCCGGCGTGCCCGCACCATGTTGCTGAGACACGGCACGACCCTGATCTGTCCGCGGCTCTTTAACTATGTGATCGGCGGTGTACAAACATGTAAACCCGGAGATGCCGGTAATCGGCTCTCCTCGCCTCACACTGACAGAGTGTAAGGAGAAGAGAGACGATCAGCAGTACTCCTCACAGGGGGAAATCTAGGGATGTAATCAGGGCACTGATCATCAGTGCCCTCATTACAATATAGAAATAAAGTGTTAAAATACAGTGCCCGCCAATGCCAGCATACAGTGCCCACCAATGCCAGTGATCAGTGCCCACCAGTGGCATAAATCAGTGCCCACACTGCCCACAAGTGCCACAAATCAGTGCCTATTAGCCATGCCAGTCAGTGCTGGCAATCAGTGCCACCTATCAGTGCTGCCCATCAATGCCCATCACTGCTGTCCATTAATGCCCATCAATGTTGCCCATCAGTGCCACCCATCAATGCCCATCAGTGCCCATCTGTACCGCCTATCCATGCTGCCTATCTGTGTCCACCTGTGCCGCCTATCAGTGCCCGCCACTGCCCACCAGTGCTGCCTATTATTGCCCATCAGTGCCACCTAACAGTGCCCATCAGTGCCGCCAATCAGAGCTCATCAGTGCCACATATCAGTGCCACCTATCAGTTCCCATAAGTGCAGCATATTAGTGCCTCCTCATCAGTGCCACCTCATTAGTGCCCATAAGTGCCGCCTTATCAGTGTCCATAAGTGCCACCTCATCAATGCCCACCATTTCAGTCTATCAGTGCCCATCGGTGCCGCCTCACAGCTAAAAAGAAAATGTTGTATGAAAAATGTAATAGTAATAGTAAATGAACTAACAAAATTAAAATCCAAAATGAAGATGAATAAATCCACTGAAATTAACATAGAATAAAGCAAAATATACCAATAAGACAGATACAAAAACTAAATTTGAAAAAAAAAATGCATCTGATAATGATTTTGACTGAACGATAAAGTAAACAACCTATGATCATGTGGTGACAATTAATCACAAAAGTAACAGTGGTGAATGCTAAAATCCACCAGTGGCGTCACTAGGGTTGGTGTCACCCGGTGCGAAAAAAAATGGTGTCACCCCCCCACCAACTATAGTCCCCCCTCAGTACAGACCCCCCTCCCGCGACCTTGCTAAAAATAATGCAAAAATGATTTAAATTAAGCTGGTTTCTTTGACATATATATTTAAAATGTAATACATGCCCTTTAAGCTGACCACATTATCGTGTATGTTATAAAAAAAGTCTAGATTCCATAGAATAGAAAACATCTACTGAAGGAACGGATTTGATGCTATCATGAAGTCCACAATTTATGTCATTTCAACTGAGCTCTGCAAGCTGAGCTAGATGGAACTTTCAGTCGGAAAGAGGAAAAAAAATCTCAGTATAATAGAACAGAATTACATCTTAACGTCTCTTTGTTTATCTTACATATGGCCCCCCCCCCCCCCCCCCCCCCCGGCCGGCCCCCCCACCACACACACAAATCAACAACCTGGAGAGCTGGCTAAGCTCAGGGGAGGGCTGGCAGCCTTAGGCCTGGGGGGCAAGTCCAGTCAAGTGGCCCATTGAACTACCGAATCAGCTCACCATCATCAGTGCCCATCAATGCAGTCTGTTCAGTGCCCATCAATGCAGCCTCATCAGTGCATGGGGATTAGAGAGAGGAGAGCCGCTGGATTACGCAGAACGGAGACCTCCTGCTTACCCAGCATTGCCACTGTCATACGAAGTCTCGCCTCCTGGACTGGCTCCTATGATAGGATGCTGTCTATCATAGGAGCCAGCCCAGGAGGTGGGACTTCGTATGACAGCAGCCTCCAGGTAAGTGGGAGATACCCGCTCTGTATCTGGCGGTGCTCGCCCCCCCCCCCCCCTCCGAGGCAGCCCAATGGGCCCAAAGGGACCTATGGTAGGGTCGGGTCTGGGTGCCCTCCCACTGCCCCAGCTTGCAGTGCACCCGCCCTGGATCGGCCTTGCAAAGCGGGGACAAAACCGGGGACAGACTTAATCCAGGGACAGTGTTCTCAGTCCGGGGACTGCCCCAGGACCAGCTCTCTTACCAAAGAAACACGTGTGTGTGTGTGTGCCACTCCGATCAGCAGGGTCACTCACCAGGTACTCATGAGTCTGCTGTTCCAGGCCGCCACCGCGTCAGTACAGGCTGGAGCAGCTTCCAATCCAGTCCTCACGTCGGCACCCAGCTTTCTCTCTTCACAGCTCCGCCCTTGCAATTTGTAGAGTGCGCCAATGCCGGGACAAGATCATCCAGTGCCCAGGGCAAACTCCTCACTACCTATGTACCCCCTTCTAGCACAAATCCCCCCTCTCAGCAGAAATCCTCACTCCCCACATCACCCTTACAACATAAATCCCCCTAAAACCCCTTCATTTACAAATGCTCTTACTCCCAATACCCCCTCTCCTCTAAGCAGAGACCCCGCCCCCCATCTTCCCCCTAGTAGCAAAAAAAACACCTTTCAGCACAAATCCTAACCCTCATATAACCCCTTCCAGTACAAATCCCCCTCTCAGTACAAACCACTGCCTCCGCCTCCTTTCCCAGTGCTAATCCCCCCTCTTAGCATAAATCCTCTCCCATCTCCCTTCCCAGCATACATTCTCCCTCTTAGCAAAAATATTCCCCCGTCTCCCCCTCCCAGCATAACCCCCCCCCCCCCCCCCCCCCTTAGAAAAAAGTCCTCCCCCATATTCCCCTCCCAGCATAGATCCCCCCTCTCATAACAAAGCCTCTTCCTCTCCAAGAATAAATTCCCCCTCCCAGCACAAATCCCCCCTAAGCAAAAATCCTCCCCATCTCCCCCTCCCAGGACAAATCCCCCCTAAGCAAAAATCCTCCCCCTCCCAGCACAAATCCCCCCTAAGCAAAAATCCTCCCCATCCCAGCACAAATCCCCCCTAAGCAAAAATCCTCCCCATCCCAGCACAAATCCCCCCCCCCAAGCAAAAATCCTCCCCATCCCAGCACAAATCCCCCCTAAGCAAAAATCCTCCCCATCCCAGCACAAATCCCCCCTAAGCAAAAATCCTCCCCATCTAAAACCTGTGCCTCATTCTCTCCCCTCCCAGAACAACCCCCTCTCCCAGCTCCTTCTCCTCTTCTGAAAGAGCAGACTGATATGCTGGGACTTATAGTGCCCTAGACTACAGGGGACTAAAGAATGGCAGCCCACTCTGCTGGGACTTTTATTGCCCCCCACAGTCTAGGGCACTACAAGTCCCAGCATAGGATGCTTCCATATCTCAGCCCCCCACAGAGGGCACTACAAGTCTAAGCAGAGCGGCCTGCCACCAGTCCTTCACACAAGGCATCAGGAGACTGCAAAGCCGTCCACTGCCGACACTCACTCCTTGGCTGCCAGTGCCTGCCATACACTCCTCCCCACTCTCCCCTTACATTAGTGTCCTCAGCTCCTGGCTGCTCCTCTCTGGAGTACGGTGGGGCAGTGGGTGGGATTTTCCCTTGTGTAAAACATCCGGGCTCCCAGACCCCGGCGCAGCACACAAGGCTGCAGATCACTCCGCCCTCCGCCACTGTTCAGGCACCTGACTGGCTGTGGGTAGTGGTGGCGGCGGCCAGATGTACAGACTGAGCATCCCGGATGCAGCTGCCGACTTCCTCAAAGGAAAAAAAAAAAACATCAATGGGCAGCGGCCGTTCTGCATATAAGTTGGAACGGCCTGGGGGGAAATTGCCACCCTGCCCCCCGGCCCAGCCCGCCTGGCTTGGACACCAGGACACCCCCCCGTACCTGTTTACAATTCGGCGCCGGGCGTCTGGAGGGGAGGCTCAGGAGGGCAGCTTCACTTGCAGCTGCCGTGCCGCCCGGGCGGAGCGGAGACACTGTTGTGACGTCACGTCATCATCCTGTGTCTGCACTCACAGTGAGATGTGACAGAGCCGGCTGAGGCAGTAGAAGGAGGAAGGAAGGAGCGCTGCTGCGGTGTGTAATGTTGTTTCAGGCCAGCGGGCTGTGGGCAGCAGGGGGGGTAGTCAAGTGAACGGCAGTTAATAAATAAATAAACCCAAAAAAAAAAAAAAACGGCACCAAAAAAAAAAAAAATCAAAAAAAAAAAAAACAGGGAGGGTGTCACCCCTCTAGCGGGTGTCACCCGGGTGCGGACCGCACCCCCCGCACCCCCCTAGCAACGCCTCTGAAATCCACCCAGAAAGAGATATTAAAAATAACAAAAAATTAAGTCCATATGTAATAATAGTGCCTATTGAAAACGAATCAAAAAATAGTCCATGCACAATATATTAATAGCTCATCCACGGTGATAAGTAATCCAGACACCACAAAAACTGTGGCTTGCATAGTGTAAAACCTTTAACATTTATAAGGCTACTTTCACACTGAGGCACTGGGTGCTCTGGCGGTAAAGCGGCTCTATATTTAGCGTAGTTTTACCGTCGTTTTAGCGTCGCTTTTCGTCCGCTAGTGGGGCAGTCTTAACCCAAGGGTTAAAACCGCCCGCAAAGCACCGCTGAAGCGGCGCTTTGCAGGCGGGTTTGGAGCGCTGCCCCAAGGGGCGATTTAGGAGCGGTAAATACACCGCCCCTACATCGCTCCAAAGATGCGGCTTGCAGGACATTTTTCAGCGTCCTGCAAGCGCACCACGGCTGCAGTGTGAAAGCCCTCGGGCTTTCACACTGGAGAGACAGTAGCGGCTGTTTGAAGGCGCTTTGCAGGTGGTATTTTTAGAACTTTAGCGCCTGCAAAGTGCCTCAGTGTGAAAGGGGCCTTATAGTTTAAAAAGACGAATGAACACTTATGCCCCGTACACACGATCTGAATTTCGGCCAGCAAAAGACCAATGCTTTCTTTATCTAGCTGGCAACTCACCTCCTCATAGAAGGTTAGTAGATTGGTTTGGCAAGAACGATTCTTCATGAATCCATGCTGATTACTGCTAATGATACCGTTGTCATTACTAAAATCTTGTA
>CM053037.1:74408703-74458695 GCA_028564925.1 Lithobates sylvaticus
GAGACACGGGCACAGTGAGGCACTCATTAACTCATTTAAAGGTGGAAATGGGGTAGATCAGTATTTTGACTTGAATTGTGACTTGACCAAAATAAATGACTTGACTTGACTTGCTTGACTTCTAGCAGGGACTCGACTTGACTTGCTTGCTTTTCGCCACAATAACTTGGGACTTGCTTGTGACTTGAAGGTTAAGACTTGAGACTTGCTTATGACTTGCACATGTGTGACTTACTCCCATGTCTGCCGATCGGTACAGAGAGAGGAGAGAGGAACCGACGCCGGTTTGCTTACATGTGATAACTCCGTCATTTGACGGAGCGATCACTTGGTAAACGGCCGCGATGTTCTCGTGTGCGCGACCCCTGGGGGAATTCTGAGAGGCCGTTAATGTGCGCCCTCTCAGAGTTAAGCAACCGCCCTGTAGCCGTTTTTCGGCTATGGGCCGGTTGTTAACTGGTTAAAGACTCGCAACAGGCGGGGCGCCAAAATATCCTTAAATGTGTCGTATTTCCAGTGAATGGACTTTCTGGAACACAAACCACATTTACTGTTAGAAATTTGTTCATTTGAGAAAAAAATTTCAAAAAAGAAAATCAAAGGAAAATTCTTAGAAATTAAAGTTTTCAAATTAAATTATATTAGTGTATATAGCCAGCTTACACGCTGAAGTATTGCAAGATTATGCATCTGTATACATGCCATACAGGTGTGAAATCATCTAATTTCGCACCTTTACACAACAGTGGGAGGAATCCCAATACTAGTTTGGCCCACATCTAGTCTAAATGAACACCCAAGTTCCAGAGGGCCCCTTTGCAGCCTAGCAGTTTGCACAAGTGGCACATCCCTCCCTGCTTTATGTTGTAAGCCCTTTCTTCATCTAATAATAGTGTCATGTACTATACTCATTGCATTTTTTTGTTCTCACTTTGAGTATGCACTTTACAAATACAGCTTTACCTTTTGTTGAATTAGTGCTCATAAAAACTGGTGCTGGAGCCCACCATCCCAACCATGGTTCCTTTTTCCAAGTTCATTTTACCCCAACATTTCATATTCCTGATTTGCCCCTGTACAAATCATTAGTAAGACCTCATCTGGAATATGCAGTTCGGTTTTGGCCAACAGTTCTCAAAAAGGATATCAGGGAACTGGAGAAAGTGCAGAGAAGGGCAACCAAACTGATAAGAGGCACGGAGGAGCTCAGCGAGGATAGATTAGAGGAACTGAATTTATTCTCCCTTAACCACATGCCGACCGGCGCACGACGATATACGTCGACAGAATGGCACGTACAGGCAGGAGGGCGTATATATACGTCCCTCCTTTCGCCTGTCCGTGCCATCGGGAGCGCGCCGGGAGCGGCGCGCTCCCACGCCGGTCGGGACCCCCGTGAGTCCGGCCGCGTTCCCCGCGGACTCGATCGCCGCGGGGACTCCCGCGATCGTCTCACGGAGCGGCTGAACGGGGAGATGCCGAGATAAACAGCATCTCCCTGTTCTGCCTAGCAACTAGTGACGCCGATCTCTGCTCCCTGTGATTGGAGCAGAGCTCAGCATTCACTAGCTGACAGCCACGCCCCCCCACAGTAAAAAACACACCCCTAGGCCTACTTAACCCCTACACTGCCACCTTGTGGTTAACCCCTAAACTGCTAGTGTCATTTATACAGGAATCAATGCATTTAAATGCATTAATTGCTGTAAAAATGACAATGGTCCCAAAAATGTGTCAAAAATGTCCGATGTGTCCGCCATAATGTCGCAGTCACAAAAAAAAATCGCAGATCTCCGCCATTAATAATAAAAAAAAATTATTAATAAAAATGCTATAAAACTATCCCCTATCTTGTAAACGCTATAACTTCTGCGCAAACCGATCAATAATCGCTTATTGCGATTTTTTTTACCAAAAATATGTAGAAGAATACGTATCGGCCTAAACTGAGGAAAAAAAATGTTTTTTTATATATTTTTGGGGGATATTTATTATAGCAAAAAATAAAAAATAATGCATTTTTTTCAAAATTGTCGCTCTATTTTTGTTTATAGCGCAAAAAATAAAAACCGCAGGGGCGATCAAATACCACCAAAAGAAAGCTCTATTTGTGGGAAAAAAAGGACGTCAATTTTGTTTGGGAGCCACGTCGCACGACCGCGCAATTGTCAGTTAAAGCGACGCAGTGCCGAATCGCAAAAAGGGGCCTGGTCCTTTGGCTGCAAATTGGTCCGGTCTGAAAGTGGTTAAAGCAGAGGTCCAGCCTCCCCACAAAAAAATAAGTCAGCAACTACAAATACTGCAGCTGCTGAATTTTAATATATGGACACTTACCTGTCCAGGGAGCCTGCGATGTCAGCACCCCAGCCGATCTGGTCGCCAACATTCCTGTTAAGGGTTCCCTACTGTGCATGCACGAAGCACAGCGCTTTCTAATTGGTTCGGCGGTGGAGGCAGGACGAGGGGGCCGAACTTCTGAGAAACCCAGCCTCCCAAAAGTGGGGAACAATACCTGTCAAAAACAGGTACCCATTCCCCCCTCCTCTTTGAAAGGTGCCAAATGCGGTACGGGGGGGGGATGTATAAGCGGAAGTTCCACTTTTTTGAGTGGAGCTTCACTTTAAGAAGAGGAGATTAAGGGGGATATGATTAACATGTATAAATACATAAGTGGTCCATATAGTGAACTTGGTGTTGAGTTATACACTTTAGGGTCATCACAGAGGACAAGGGGCACTCTTTATGTCTGGAGAAAAAGAGATTTAATCTTCAAATACGGAAAGGTTTCTTCACAGCAAGAGCTGTGAAAATGTGGAATAGACTCCCTCCCGAGCTGGTCTTGTCCAGCTCAGTAGATTGCTTTAAAAAATGCCTGGATTCTTTGCTAAATGTACTATCATTTATAGGTAAAGTTGATCCAGGTAATATCAAATTGCTTCTCCGGTGATCAGGAAGGAATTTTTTCCCCTGTTGGAGCAAATTGGATAATGCTTTGCTGGGGTTTTTTGCCTTTCTCTGAATCAACTGTGGGTATAGGTTTGTGTATATGGGATTGTATGTTTTTTTTTTCCCCTAGGTTGAACTAGGTGGACTTGTCTCTTTTTTCAACCTCATTGGCCTGGCATAGATAGCTGCCTTCTGGTTTCAGTTGAACTGGAATTTGGACTGAACCCAAGCCTATGCCTAGTCACCAGGAGAAATCGCAGAGGAAGAATTTGCTCATCAACTAAAAAACTAACAGGGGAATTAACACTTCTAGACTGTATATAAAACTAAAAGGTTTTGGCTTTACATACATAAGCAATCGGTTAAAACAGCAGACTTGCTTACCATCAGTTATATCGTGTGATCCATGAAATATGAAAGTGTACTGTGAAGAGTTTCTCTGTATATTCATGATAGTTAATGTACTGTGGTTTGTATTGTTCAGAATTTAGAATCCTGTTTCCATGCGGGAGGTTGTGGACTGTCCCTGGAGATTCTCCACACTGCTACTTTCATTGTAAGTACAGCAAAGTCACTTTTCTACCTAGCTGATGTATTAGGGGTGTAAGTATAAGCAATACACCAACTGGACTACTCTAATAACATCCCAATATATACTGTATAGGTAAAGCTGGCCATACATCAATGGATTTTTGAACAAACGTTTATATGAATATTCATAATAACGTTTGTACAAACATTTTCAGTGCATTCGATGACTAATTTCATTAGATTTTTTGGAATGAATGTAATTTTCTAAACAAAAAAAAACACATTCACTGTTTAGAAATTAGTTTTGTTTGAGAAAAATGTTCCATTCTGCTCCTTGAAATTTTCTCATCACTATTATTGTTATCAGGGTTTTTTTTTTCATAGATAATAGGTGCAGATACTGCCCCTTGTTTGTCTCCACCCCTACCCACCTCCGAGCACCGTCCCTTGGTTCCAAACCCTACCCGTCTCCCAGTACCACCCCTTTTAGAGACCCAAGTATCGTTTTGTGGTGTAAAGTAATTTGTTAATGATAACATAAAAATCAGTCAAATAGATCCCCTGCAGCCAGCAACAATAGATCCCCCCAAGCAACAATAGATGCCTACAACACTATACCTTCACCCAGCAACAATAGATCCCCCTCACCAACAACAATAAATCTCCCAGAAGACAATGTCAGTAGACCCCTTCCTCAACAGTAGGTCTCTCCCAACAACAATATATCCCCCACCATCAATGATAGACCCCCCCCCCCCCCTGCAACAATTGATCTCCCCAGCATCAATCAAACCTTCAGCACACCCTACCACCCCTTGCCATTAGATCCAATCACTGCTGGAGGTGTCAGAACTGCGTTCCCCCCACGTTCCCGCAAACATTTTTTGGCTAAAGGTACATTTAAACTTCTGTTGTCCTGTCTCAGAGCAGGTATGAATTGGTGACTGTGGGCTATATCGAACTGTTCTTGCCTAATGTGAACCTGCCAGGCTATAAAAATGTACACATTAACAAGAACCCAGAAACACAGAAATCTTGTAGTGCTGGATGTTTTATTTTTTTAAAGCTGGACTTAATGCAAGCAGCTAAATACACGGTTGAAATACATATATGCCAAAGGATTTGTATTTTTGTCTATCCAGTCTTGAGATTTCCACAGCTCTCAGCTATGTAACTATGCAATAAATTCCAACCTAAAATTCAGCTTTGAGGATGTATTAATGAAGACAAAGTTGCATTAATTTCTGTCTTTTATATTTGCATTAAGTTCAGCTTTAATTGTACTGTAAGAGGTCTTGGTTCTAGAAGCAAATCATATTGAGTCCTGTCCTCTACTACTTCCTGAACTTGGAGCTAATCAGGGTGTCTCCTGACCTATTTCCCCAGCATTGAAAAGTCCAGGGTCAGGGCTCCTATTGGCCACTGAATACTGGCAGCACCCCAAGGTGGCTGGAAACATCCAAAACTCCTCCTAGGAATATCTCACCTCTGGGGAGCCCAAGACATATAAGAAGCAAGTAGGTAACTGTGATTAGTAGTCATAACCCAATGGCATAACAGCCCATGGAACATACTGACACCCCCCATAAAATTCCTCTACTTCCACACTGAAGCTTTTCATGCCACTGTTTTTTTGGATAGGTAATGGCTAGCAAGAATTATTGCCTGTCAATCCAGCAATAACCAAGGATGGTCATAGGCAGCCCTCCAAATTTACACTCGCCTGCTCGCATTTTGCGAGTAAATTTTGAGGGCTGGCGAGGAAGGGCTGTCTGGGAGCGAGGGGGGGGGAGCACTGCCGGCCGCCGAGTCCTTTTCCCAGCGCTCACGAAGGGGAAAAGGGAGGACAGAGCCGGCCGGATGATATGAGTGCAGGGAACATCACTGGCGGCTGTGATTTCAATTGCCGTGTGTTCCCCGCACTCTCTTTCACACACAGCCCCGCCCCCTGGTCCCGGGGAATTTGATAGACAGATCACCCGTCCAACCCGGGACGAGTGATGTGTATCAAAGTTCTCTGGCCAGGGGGCGGGGCTGTACGGAACGCTGAGCGGCGGGAACACGCGGCAATTTAAATCAAAGCTGTTGCAGTAATGTCCCTCGGCGCTCATATCATCCGGCCAGCAATGCTCCTCTTCTCTGCTCCCCTTCATGATGGACACAGGTAGGCAGCATTGGTGTGACAGGGGTGAGGCTGCATTGGTGTGACAGGGGCGAGGCTGCATTGGTGTAACAGGGGTGAGGCTGCATTGGTGTAACAGGGGTGAGGCTGCATTGGTGTGACAGGGGTGAGGCTGCATTGGTGTGACAAGGGTGAGGCTGCATTGGTGTGACAGGGGTGAGGCTGCATTGGTGTGACAGGGGTGAGGCTGCATTGGTGTGACAGGGGTGAGGCTGCATTGGTGTGACAGGGGTGAGGCTGCATTGGTGTGACAGGGGTGAGGCTGCATTGGTGTGACAGGGGCGAGGCTGCATTGGTGTGACAGGGGCGAGGCAAACATTTAAGGGCAATTTCATGATATCATTTATGAGGCTGTGTTTAGAGGTGGAATTAGGGGCGGGGCAGGGTAGGGGTTGGGTGGGGCAACTGGTGGCGAGTAACCCTTGAGGCCTGGCTAGTAGCTCAGGACTTGAAATTTTGAGCCCTGGTCATAGGAACTTTCTTTCCTTATCAATTGGTGACTATCCAAATTACTTAAAGCGGATCTTCACCCTCAGGAAAGACTTCCCTCCTATCCACCCCTCCTCCCCTTTGCTACCAGAATAGGTCTGTATTTTATATTTCTTTTACTTTAAAAAAATAAAATAAAAATTTGCAGGCATAATATTGAATTGCAGAATTGCAGGCATAATATCAGGCATAATAGCAAGCTCCTGGCTATATATGTATCTTTCTTTTACTCTTAACTCTCATCCAACCTGCCCCCTGCCTCAATTCCTGCCTAGATAAGAGTGACATGTTCGCCTCCTCCTTCAGCCTCCTGGGATACTGACATCACATATCTCAGGAAGCATTGACCTCTGCACAGCAGAGAAATAAGCATGTGGTGCCATGATATCAAAGGGGCAAACTGCAAGACCATGAAGCGATAGCCCGCTCACAATAATGAAGAAAACAAAGATGGCAGATTGTAGACAGCAGGGAGAAATACACAACGCAGGATTCTCTGGGCATGTAGGTAGGTTTATCCTGGATAAACGAGCATCAAAGGTAAGTGGCATATGGAGAATAATTTTCACAGGCATGGGTGAAGGTCCACTTTAACTACAAGGACAGCTCTTATGATTGTGGCTAAACTGATCATTTGGCTAAAATTTCAATAGCATCTAATAAGCAACATAATTTGTTCCATTTGTATACCTTTTTTACAGACCTTGGAACAGGACCTTGATCTTTGTTCCTGCAGTACTCGAAAACTAATTGAAAGGTATTACCAGCAGAAGATCCACCAGCAGGTAATACACCAACAACATCATCTAAATATATCTTGTATTATAAGAGTTACACAAGTAATATAAAAAATAGATTTGGGGGGATTGGTGTGTGTATACACCCGGTCTTGTCCAATCCGTATAGTCAGAAAAATAGAATTAGTAGTGCCCTAGGGCAGTGGTCATCAACCCAGTCCTCAGGGCCCACTAACAGGCCAGGCTTTATGCATTACCTTGGGGAGATGCAGACTAGAATACTGTAATCACTGAGCAGCAAATGATATCACCTGTGATGTATTTCAGTTATCTTGCAAACCTGGCCTGTTAGTGGGCCCTGAGGACAGGGTTGATTACCACTGCCCTAGGGCACAAACCAAAACCCCTCTCAGGATTTGTGCCCTAGGGCACTACTAGTTCTACACAAGTAATATACAGTGACAGGGACATTTTGTGAAAGCAATGGGCCTGTGTGTAGGATCATAAGTCAGGCCCCATTCCTCAAGACTCTACACTACACATGCAATGGGAGCATACCAACTGAGCGCTTAGCAGCATCCAGTGTGCATGCAACCCTGGAAGCCAAGCCATCTGTGTCCAGGCTGCATCAGAGAAGCTGATTGCATGTAGTCACTTGTGTGGGGAGTTATATGTGATCAGTGTCAGTATGGACCATTGATTGGCACCCAATGAACACCTGTAAGAACCCAATGAGCCTCTAAGACCACAGACCTTTAAACTGCACAGTAATTACCTGGTTTTAGGTTGGGTTCACACTGTGTGCGGATGCAGCTGACAGCAGGGGTCCCAGACCTGAGACGGAGCCAAAGACGCACAGGACTCTTGTGCAATGCACTCTGCAGCTGCCCCAAAGATGTGTGAACCGGCTCCATTGAGAGTCGGTCGGTCTCCTGTCATGCGAATTGGATGTGGAGAAATCTAGTGTGCATGGATACATTGGCTAACATGGAGGGGAGTTTCCAGGCTGAAAAACACGAGAGCTCAAAAAAGCTCAAAAGCCTTTAGGAGCAGCTTCTTTGAGCTTCTTTGAGATCCAGTGTGCACGAGCCATAAGGGCTCATTTACACTACAGCTTCTATACTTGTTTAGGAGCTTTTGGCATTTTTTTGCCAAAACTCCTAAGCTCCACTCCATAAAAGCCTATGTGGCCATGCACACATAGGCTTTTACAAGAGTTTAGAAGCTGATGCAGTTAGGGGAGATTCAACCTCCCTCAGCCTTCAACCCCTGAACGCAGAAGAATCTCGTTTAGGATAGGAACGTTTTGACCGAAGGACGCAAAACGCTTCAAAATCATGGCAAAATCAAATGCGTTTTGAGTTTTCCTGTTGCCAGCAGTCAACCTACTCTGTGTTATCATGTGCCCTAAAAGTTCAACAGGTTAGATATAAATACCTTTAGGGTATTTTTGCCCTATATGTGGTGACCTGAGGTTTCTGCACAAGAAAAACACTGATCACCGCCAGAGTACATAACAAACAATTGTATGTGTGCCCCATTCACACCACAATGCTGGTGAGATATACAGTGTGGAACAGAAAAAATGCAGACATGCTTCATTTTTCCACAGCACACTGGATGGCAATGCTTGTCACTACAGCACAAGGCACCAAGCCGTCCTGCTCTGTGAAGGCACAAATGAAGGGTCCTTGTGTGAAACTTCAAATACAGTTGAAAAAAAAAAAAGAGAAAAAACCTTGCTGGATGGTCAATAGCCCACATGTTAAAAGGTTACATTTTACCAGGCGGGCTAGTGTGAATGAGCCCTTAGGAAACATCAGTTACAAGCTCTGTGTTCACTATCCAAGCCATCCCTATCACTAATAGAAATATATACAAAATTTGTCGGAAGGAGGTTTCCAGCACTTTCTAGCTCATTGTTCCTCTCACGTTTGTTCCATAGCTATTTCTGAAGTTCACATTCCTATTATAGCTCTTCCTGTGAGCTCTTTCTTCCCATCCAGAAACCAGTGATTTCAGCAAAGTTGCATCTGCCTATATTTTCCTTGTTACCCACTTAGACAGGAGACTGTTCCCATCAGCATCACCCACCTCTAGCATGCTGCTGGCTTCTAGCAACTAGAGTTGAGCTCAGGCATACTTGTATTTCTTGCTGAACTCTGAAATCACACTTTTTTTTACTCCAATAGTCTGTTGGCCGGGGTTATTCCCACTCTACAGCACACTTCTTTGTTTACATGGCCTGCAGGGCAGGAATGAATCCCACCCAAAGCTTACTGGTGAAAAAACAAGTTAGGAGGACATCACAGCTCTTGTAGTGGAAGAGCCATTACATAAAGTATGTGTAGCACTAACCCCCGAAGGAGCTGCTGGTATTTGATTGGGCTTACCGTTACCTCACCGTTCCACCGTGTCCGTCATAGAGGTCCCATTAAAGAGTTGTTTTTCAGCTCCAACACTTATGCCGCGTACACACGGTCGGAATTCTCGTCAGAAAAAGCTCTGATGGTTTTCCCGTCGGAATTTTGCTCAAACTATCTTGCCTACACACGGTCACACCAAATTCCGACGGTCAGTGACACAGCGGCATAAAACACGTTCAACATCACTATAAAAGGGAAGTTTAATGCTTCCGAGCATGGGTCGAATTGTTTCCGAGCATGTGTCGGATTGCATACACACGATCGGAAAATCCGATAGAAAAGTTTTCCGTTGGAAAAATTGAGAACAGGTTCTCAATCCAAAGTCCGTCGGAAATTCCGACAGAAAAAGACCGATGGGCATACACACGGTCGGAAAATCCATTGAAAAGCTCCCATCGGACTGTTTCCATCGGAAATTCTGACCGTGTGTACGCGGCATTAGACTTTTTTCCAATGCTTTATTGACAGAAAGAAGGTTCAAATAGAGGGATGGAGGGTTAAGGGGAATTCAGGTACCTTATAGTGCGGGTCACAGGTACTTCTTGATCCAGAGGACAAAACAACTCCACAACTGGATCCAGCAACCACCGGATAGGCCTCTCTCACTGACCTAGCAGCCGCTGCGATTTTTGGTCATAGTCTCTGCCACAGACTTGAAGAATTAGTAGAACCATTGCACAATCCTCTGCCACAGGATTGTGTAACCAACAACTTTTTTAACATCAAAGTACAGTCACACAGAACCAGTTTCTTTCAGCCAAGCCGGCGATACTGTGAGGTAGATGACCCGGGATGCGTCCTCCAATTGAGTCTCCAGGCTCTTCTTGAGATACCAGCCGTACCGCTCGGTTCTCTCTCAGAAGAGTTCTCCCCTGGTTTCTCTAATTGCTTGGCTTCACAGGACCACCCCTGGATCGGTAGGCCCCAGGACTTCTGGGCCTACCTTTCAGTAATGAGGCCTCCAGCCAGCCGGCCCTGAGACAATTGAACAGCTGCGGTACACCTTAGGTCAGGAGGGCCATCAGGTCGGAACATGCCCTACCACGGGGTCTGTTCCTTAAGTACCCTCTCCCAGAACAGACAGCGGGCAGACCACTCCTATTGACTGTTTCCGGGCAAAGAGGCACTCAATACACCCAGCCTGTTGCAATTTCCAACCCTGGCCAATGATGAGAGCGCCACCCCTCGGCCAAGTGGAAAACCACGCAACCCAACTGAGCTGGAGCAGAAACCAGAATTTTTTACACAATCAGTCTGAGCTAAACTACAGCTCAGACAAAACTAAATTTTCACATATAGTGTCTGCCCATCAGGAGCAGGGCGCTACATATGCATAGGATATAATACAACATGAGCGCAAGATATGCTTTGAACTTGATTCCTGATGGAGCCATATACATAATAACTATGTTCAGTGCCCCCCACCCCTATCCCCAGTTTATATCCCCCACAATACAGACAGATCTCCCCTAATATCCCTAAAACCCCCCTCCCAGCCCCCCCAGCACAGACCGACATCCACCCACACTACACACAGCACACCAAAACAGACACCCCTCTCCAGTGCAGACCCCTCAGTGCAGAACAAGCCCCCCGCCCCCCACCCAGCACAGCAGTACAGACCCCTCAATACACTCAAAACAAACATCCTCAAAACAATACACTCAAAACAATATGATTTAATCATCATACCGTAATGTCACTGTCAAATTATGTAAATCACATCACCTAAAATAAAGTGCTCTAGTGCATAAATTACAATACTTGATTAAGTAAACCACAAAGTGCATATTCCAATGACATTATTTAATAACAGTTCACCAATACATGTCCAGTCAGAGAATATTTTGTATTAAATCCCCCAAAAAGTCTGTATCAAAGTGATATTTAAATACCACTCTGTAAAGTGCTCAGTGCTTTTTGTGTGGAAATTAATGATTCCTTGCGTGCTTCAATCCACCATCGTGAATCACCACCACACTGGAAAACTCACCAGATGGCCACGACCTCTCATTTCTATTTCAATATTTTTATTTAGAATTTTATGCAAAAAGAGTAGAGTGTATAACTCTTACACAAACAGTAGTATAGGAATAAAGATAAGATATGATCCCACAGCGCAGGTAGGTAAAATAAACATATCAATGGCAGGCATAGCCAACAAAATAACATATCATAATATTAACCTCTATAGATAATTGAACCCAAAAAACATGTCCGACACACAAGAACAAAAATTTGTTCAAATACACGAACACCATTAATGTCTATGGGACACGAACGTGAAAAATCAAAAGTGCTAATTTTAAAGGCTTATATGCACGTTTTTGCCATAAAAAGTGTTTGGGGACCCTGGTCCTGCCCCAGGGGACATGTATCAATGCAAAAAAAGTTTTAAAAACGTCTGTTTTTTGGGAGCAGTGATTTTAAGAATGATTAAAGTGAAACAATAAAAATGAAATATTCCATTACATTTCAGGCCTGGGGGGGTATCTATAGTATGCCTGTAAAGTGGCTCAGTTTTCCCGTGTTTAGAACAATACCACAGCAAAATTAAATTTCTAAAGGAAAAAAAAGTAATTTAAAACTGCTTGCGGATGTAATTTATTGTCGGGTCCCGGCAATATAGATGAAAATCATTGAGAAAAACGGCATGGGTCCCCCCACCCAGTCCATTACCAGGCCCTGGGTTCTTAAACGGTAGCACACCTCCCTCCTGGCTGCAGAAACTGCTCCCACACCAACTCCCCTGAGCTATGCTCAGATCTGCCTTATAATGAGTGCAGGGACATAGATAAGGGGGGGGGGGGGGGGGTTAGGAGGGTTGAAACCAAGCACCCCCTTATGTAGATACTTATTTACACCTTATAGCAAGAGATAATTTTTATTGAGTAGTACTGTTGTATGATTTATGGTTGTATATATTAATAGATGAGCACAATAGTGTGTTTTTTTTATTTATTTTATTAAAGACATCACTATCTGATCACTTCTCAGCCCCCCAACTCCCCCCAGCTTGCATCATCCCCCAGACCACTTCATACATCCAGCTGAGGGACATCATTCCATAGTCGCCTATCTCCCCCTTATCTTCCCAACAGCGCTCCCTGGTCATCCCACAGACACTGCAAGAAATCCCTCCCCATTCTGTCACTGGCAATGCTGGCAAAACGCAGCGGATGTGTCTGTGTTCCATTAAATTTTAGCGGACCCTAAATGGCAGTGTTCACTGTCATACCCTCCACAGTCCTCTCCTGTACATACCTCCCACTGTCATACCCTCGCCACTCCCCTCCTGTACATACCGCCCACTGTCATACCCTCCACACACCTCTCCTGTACATACCGCCCACTGTCATACCCTCTACACTCCCCTCCTGTACATTCCGCCCACTGTCATACCCTCCACACACCTCTCCTGTACATACTGCCCACTGTCATACCCTCCACACTCCCCTCCTGTACATACCGCCCACTGTCATACCCTCCAGACACCTCTTCTGTACATACCGCCCACTGTCTTACCCTCCACACGCCTCTCCTGTACATACCGCCCACTGTCATACCCTCCACACTCCCCTCCTGTACATACCACCCACTGTCATACCCTCCACACTCCTCTCCTGTACATACCGCCCACTGTCATACCCTCCACACTCCTCTCCTGTACATACTGATCACGATCATACCCTCCACACTCCTCTCCTGTACATACTGATCATGATCATACCCTCCACACTCCTCTCCTGTACATACTGATCACGGTCATACCCTCCACACTCCTCTCCTGTACATACGGATCACTTACTCTACACTCCCTTACTCTATCTCAAAAGTGAGACTTCAGGGATCTGTTTAGACCCCTGATATATCACCAAAGCCCCCCCCCCCCCTCCCATTAAAATAAAAAGGTAAAAAGTTTAAAATTGTAAAAAAATTTAAAAAATGTGTAAAAAAAAAAAAAAAAGGATCAGACGAAAATTTCTAATCAGACTAAAGAGCCACACTTAATATGTGGTATAATTTAGTCACACCCACTGTGTGTCCTGGAATGCATGCCGCAGGTCACCATCTCCCTGGTAGAGGCTCAAGTGCATTACTTTGCCCAGGAGCCCATAATGCTGTTAAGGTGCCACTGACCATGATATGCTCCTGGTACCTTTATTGGGTCGCCTGCTTTAAGTCTCCTGCCATTCTGCATGTCGTCAAGCTTGGTGTCCCTCTGTTTGGGATGTGTAACATGTCAGCCATCTCTAAACCTGGGGTCCCCATGATCTCAAATTGCCCGGGGGCCCCCATGAGTAGTCTGCCCCTGATTGTGTGGCAACTGGCAAAGTTGGTGATTGAGGCTGGGCAGAGTCTTCCATTGCTGTTGTGTTAGGCCCTGTTCACATCTATTAATTGGGATTGTTGGCAGAATCGCTGTGATTCTGCCTGCAATTCCAAATCGCACTGCAATGCTGGCAAAATGCAGCACATGTGTTTGTGTTCCATTCATTTTTTATTGGCACCAAAACACAGTGTGGTTTTGCTGTGATTGTTGAGCGATTTGTCATACAACAAATACCCAAAACCACACTGCAATTTAGGGTCCACTAAAAATGAATAGAACACAGACACGTGCACTGCATTTTGCCAGCATTGCAGTGCGCTTTGGAATTGCGGGCAGAATCACAACGATTCTGCCTATGATCTCAAATCACTAGATGTGAATGGGGCCTTAATGACAGCGGCTAGGTCTGGGCTGAGTTTTCCATTGCTGTTCTGTTACTGTTGTGTTTCCTGGCCGCACCACAGTCTCAGTATCTCCTCTGGACTCTCTATGGACTCTGCACAGTACCACTTCTTCTCTTGTCCTGTATGCTGGGTGTAATTCTCGGTATCTGTTCTTATTCTGTATGTATGAGCTCTACACAGTACCATTTCTATTGTCTGGTATGCTGGATTAACAAAAAAAAAAATCAGTGAGTGTGCTGCCTTCCACAAGATGGTGCCCTTTGCACCTGCCAAGTAAGATTGGCTAATACAGTGCACCACCCTCTGGTAGGCAGTCCAATGGCTGAGAGGAGAGCGCTGACAGCTGTGTTCTGGTGGGGGTGGGGGGTGGGGGGTTGCGGGGCGGCAGTCCCCCTGTCAGAACACTATAGCACAGCAGAAGAGATTGCTGTACTAACACTGTTCGTACAGTGATCTGTCAGTTTTTTTTTTCATTTAGCCCGGCATACAATGTGTACCAGGCGTTAGACTAGACAATAGCCAACCTCACTGGGCAACGTTCATAAAAACTGGAAGAAGGAAAAACTGAATTCAGGCTCAATTTTCAAGAAGATCTGAGAAAACAGAATTAAGGCTGTGATTGCTTACTATGAGCAACACATAGTTTTTCCTTTTTCCAGTCCTTATGAATTTGGCGCAACTTGTTTTATTAAAAAATACTTTTACCTGCTGCTGAACAAAAAATTATCTACGGCCCTGAATGAGTGTGTGCACCTGGACACACCTGGACACACACACAACCTGCAGAACTTCTGGAAAGCCCACACACAAGACAGAAGACTCCATCCCTCCCAATGCTCCTTGAAGTCTTCAAGTTTCCAGCCCCAATCCAGACTTACAAAATCCAATGAAGAGGTAAAGCATAGTTTTCTCTGCTCACCAATCTTCTGCTAGAACTTCTCAAACTGCCTCTTTGAGAGTCCTGTGTCCATTTTACACTCATTTTCACGAAGACAAGGGCATTCACTCTCACATATCCCCCCTTTGTTTCGATCCAGAGGGAGGAACACCAGCACCCATCATCAGGGTTGGGACACCTCTGTGCTGGTTGTTGGATCCCTTTTTTCCGGGTGCGCTTCCAGGTAAGTTCCTACCCTGACTCTCCACGGAATCCCACTAGTTTCTATCCTAAGCTTTCACCCTCTTCTGAGGTTCCTGGGCTTATTTGCCTTTCTCTGGGGAACTCTGCCTTCCCTGATACCCTCACTTTCTTGATATAGGGAACCTGCTCCTAATACTTTGCCTGATGGGGAACCGCCTTTTCCCTCGCCGATACCAGTTTTTCCCATCACAACAGTTTTTTGGGGTTTAACAACTTTTTTGAGGTTACCCACAGCAATTAAACCCTTGTTAGTAGTACCAACCAGCAACAGTTCACAAATTCTGACGTCACCACTTCCAAAACTATCAGTGCTTCCCCCCACAGTGTCTCCGGGTACCCTAATTTGTACCTCTTTGTGAATGACAGGAAAAATCTGTGCTGCTGCCACATCTATTTCGGGCCCTTCCTTCACGCGAGGTCTAGTGGGTGAGGCAGTGTCCGTGCCCTCTACCGACCACTACTCAACCGTACCTCGGACCGCACCAGTAGAAGTTTTCTTAGTCACCGGGCGGAGAAGAATAGGAATTTGGGAGTCTGGTCCCCGACCAGAACCACCAGGAAAAGGGGAGCTTGCGGACTATCTTGATACGGGTTGAAAATGAAATATAAATAAATATATAAACAGGTATATAAAAAATATACATCAATTTATTCATACATAGAAACAATTAATCAATAAAAAGCAGGTACAGATGGTGTGGTATTTCGACTAGTTTCAATATAACATAGCTTCTTCAAGAAATACAGAACATACATCTAAAAGAGATATAAACATATAATAAAATAGCATTGATATTGAAGACAAAATTTATTTTTGAAAAAAAGGGGTAGCAAAACAAGTAACGAACAGCTTCTTACCCCACGTCCAGGATATTAGTTTTACCTCAGTTATACATTGTGTGAGGCTGTATACATTTTCCAGCATCAGGCGGAGAGTCCTCTGATGTTTTCAAACGTTCTCCTGAGCGCCTTCCATTCAAACCTGTAACTGGAAGCACCCTCTCAGAGAACCTTGAGATCATTACCCTGCTAATAAATATGGTACCAACCAGTTCCCCTGGTGATTAAAGCGGTATGCCACCCTAAAGTGGAACTTCCGCTCATCGGAACCCTCCCCCCCTCCGGTGTCACATGTGGCACCTTTCAGGGGTGAGGGGGGTGCAGATACCTGATACCTTCCTGTCCTGGCACGCTGTCTGCTGGGACACACACGGGTCCCAGCAGACAGCGCGGACGATTCTCATTGTGCTGCGTGGCTCGCGCATGCGCATTAGGGAACCGGGAAGTGAAGCCGCAACGCTTCACTTCCTGATTCCCTCACCGAGAATGGCGCAGGGAGCAGCAGAGAGCCGAGCGATTGATCGGCCTCTGCTGCCGACATCGCTGGACCCTGTGACAGGTAAGTGTCCATTTATTAAAAGTCAGCAGCTGCAGTATTTGTCATAATTTCAGGTGAAATCCCCCTTTAACATCATCAAGCATAGCTTGTACTACTTGGCTCCACCTACTGGTTCTACGCAGTACCACCTTGTCCGACCACAGTGGAGACACCCAAGTGTACCGCAAATGTGCTTTTTGGACTTCAAGCATTTTCAACAATACATTAGTCATCTTAATGCGATACACATCTACATACAAGACCTTTCTAGGGACTTTCCCATCAAGGATGTGGAGGGGCTCATCCGCTGAAGCTGGAAAGTAGAGATATTTACAGTGACCTCCACCTCACTGGGGGTAACTGTCTTCACAGCCTGGTGCTCAAATGGAGGGCTGTCAGATGTACATCTCACATTTATCCCTTCTGCCACAGCATCAGTGAGCCGCTGCAGGTCATAAGTCACATTGCCATTTTTGCACTCACCATTTTCCAGCGGTTGGGCTGTGGATAACACAACCGCCATGCATGCGCCCTTAACCGGTGCTTCTGACTGGAGAGGACCCCTTGAGATTTCCACGGACAACCCTGCGGCTCTGCCTCTGGTGGTCATGGGAGACATCCTACTCCCATCCTTTTTAGTAAACACATTACCAACATTATTCTCAAATATAACATTTCCAGAAATACATTTCTCAACCTTTAGAGGATCATCATGGTGCTTTGACGTAGCTATTGTGGGTGGCCTCTTATCCACTTGAGCAGCTCCACAGCTGACCTGGAAAACCCTCCGCTCCAACACTGTGGGCTCCTGGGAGGTTTCACTGGGCAACCCTGCAGCGCCTGTCTCTGTCACTAGGGAACATGGTATACAGATTTCTTTGATCACCCCTAGTACTCTTCCAGCACTCTGCGGGAATCCACCAGGTACATACAGAGTTCCCATGTCCTTTTTAGTCTTTAGTCCTGCTGCCAGTTGGGCTTTACCCTGTGCCTCCCCACTACTCCGGGTAGCACACTGCAGCAAGTCCACCTGTACTGCAGATCTCCCCGCTGGACACACTTCCGCTTCATTGGGTTCTGTCCCATAAACTGCAATAGTCTTACCAATTCCTGTAGCCGGTGTCATAGCCTTAATTTGGGTGCGTTGTCTCTCAACTGTGGTGTCTGCACAGGCTGACTCTTCCATGTGGTCATGGAGCAACACTGCAGCCTTTCTAGACCCACCGACACCCCCTGCAGGTAACACAGGAGCCCTGTTGCTACGGGGTAGCCGCATACTAGCGCGCCAAAGATGGTTGGCTACACCTCATGGAGGTTGCAGACAGTTGTGCCCTTCTTTTTGGGCTGACCACTTCACATAAGAGGCCATAATACACCTCTTTACCCTCTATATACAGGGGGTCCCCGACTTACGAATGCCCGACCTACGAACATCCCCTACTTACGAATGGGGCGCTGCAGGGACCCTCCAACATTTTCCGCCGTCCTTCGGCCGTTCTGCACATGCGCGGCCAGACGGAGCCTCGGAAAATGACTGCAAACATCGGAAATGTCTGTAATTTGCCGCGCATGCGCAGAGCGGCATTCGACGGAACATCGGAAATGTCCGTAATTGCCCATAACTGTCGGTCTGCGCATGCGCGGCCGACTTACGAACATTTCCGAGTTAAGAACAGGCGGGCAGTCCCTAAGGAGTTCGTAACTCGGGGACCCCCTGTATATATATATATATATAAAAAAACACTGCCTGCACTGACTGAATATAGAGTAAACAATGAATTTATAGTCTATGCTAAATGCAGAGTATATATATATATATATATATATATATATATATATATATATCAAATACACTGCCACTAACTGAATAACCTGCCTGCTTAATCTAAATGAAGCTATCTCTCCGTCCACACCAACAACACTACACAGGGCCGCCGTGTAGGCAGCCTTATATAGTCTGGGGCCTGGACCTAGTCCCCCTGAGCCATGATTGGTCAAAGGCACCCTGCCTTTGGCCAATTATGGCTCTCTTAGCAGAGGGCGCTGGGATTGGCCAAAGCATGCAGGTCAGGTGCATGATTTGGCCAATCATCTTACAGAAATGCAGTGCGATCTCGCAGTGCATTATGAGGCATTCTGTGGCGCTCGAATTTGCTGCGAACGCCCCATAATGTTCGTGTTCGGTGATGTTCGAGTCAAACTTTTATGTTCGACCCGAACATCAAGCTCATCCCTAATGGTCACCAATACCATAAAATCAGAGGAGAGAAAAACTTTTATTACTTCAGTGGGTTACATAAAACATTAGTTAATGTGCTCACATTATGCTGTGCATTCCGTCCTGCACCCAGGTTTAAACTATTTATGTTATTGCTGTGTAGTGTTGTTGGTGTGGACGGAGAGATAGCTTCATTTAGATTAAGCAGGCAGGTTATTCAGTTAGTGGCAGTGTATTTGATATATATATATATATATACAGAGCCGATCGGCCCTATAGGCACACTATGCAAGCTGCTTAGGGCCCTGCCGCTGTGGGGGGCCCCCAAGACCCAGCATCCCCCCCTGCACCTCTGGCTGGCCGTTTAGAGTGCAGTGAGGAGAGGTGGGAGGAGGTGGAAGGCGGCGATCGGCAGCTCTATGGTGCCTGAGTGTGCGGCGGGATCTCCCTGGGGTTTGTAGTACTCTCAGTGTATACAGTGGAGAGGAGAAGGGAGGGGCCTCTGACCCAGGCAGGTATCAGTTTCATTTTCACTCTGCTTGAACACTGTTGCTGATGCCCGGGTCAGAGGCCCCTCCCCTCTCCGCTGTATACATTCGGAGATAGAACTACTAGCCCCAGGGAGATCCCCCTGCCGGTGGACACCATATAGCTGCCGATCGCCGCCTCCCACCGCCACCAGCCAGGTACAGGGGAACCTCTGCAAGGAGGGGGAGTCAGCTGTTTGGGGGTCCAAATGTAAGAGGGGGGGCTTTCTGGGGACACTAATGTAAGGAAGGGGGCCTCTGGGGACACTAATGTAAGAGGGGCGCTCTCTGGGGACACTGACGTAAGGACGGGACCCTCTGGGGACACTGACGTAAGGACGGGGCCCTCTGGGGACACTGACATAAGGACGGGGCCCTCTGGGGACACTGATGTAAAGACGGGGCCCTCTGGGGACACTGATGTAAAGACGGGGCCCTCTGGGGACACTGATGTAAGAGGGGGCCCCCTGGGGACACTAATGTCCTGTGTAAGGAGGGGCTCTCTGGGGACCCTGTGTAAGGAGGGGCTCTCTGGGGATACTAATTTAAGAGGGAAGGCTCTCTTGGGACACTAATGTAAGGGGAGGCTCTCTTGGGACCCTGGTGTAAGGGGGGGCTCTCTGGGGACCCTGGTGTAAGGGGGGGCTCTCTGGGGACCCTGGTGTAAGGGGGGGCTCTCTGGGGACCCTGGTGTAAGGGGGGGCTCTCTGGGGACCTCATTCTGTTCTATATTGTTGTACTTATTCTTTGACTGTTTTGTTTAAAGGAGGGAGGATTGTTTTGGGAGCACTGAAGTGTCAGGTGTGACTGTGTGGCAATGGCAAATAGTTTCCATAGCTCACGGCATCACGGGTCAAGTAGAGGGCTCCTTAGCAGAATTTTGCTTAGGGCCCCAGGGAGGTCAGGATCGGCACTGTATATATATATACTTCACTTCACTATAACACAGTGCAAGCGCAGTCCGTGCTCATTGTCTCACCACTTCCTGGTGTCTCCTAACCAATGGAAAGGCTCTGGTACCGGAGGTGAGGTATTGTAATTGATGCACTTGAGCACTTTATTTTAGGTGATGTGATTTACAGAGAGTGGCATCACAGTATAGTGATTAAATTTTTGCTAATTGAATCATGTGTTGCAATTAATGCACTGTAGCACTTTATTTTAGTTTATGGGAATCAAGGTAATAAGCACTGTATATTGAGGTATATTGAGAAAATGGCTAAAATAGGCCTTGAAAAAGTATTCATACCACTTAAAATTATATTCAATCACAAATATACGTAAACCAGAAAGGAGACACGCTTCTTGACCATTATAACAGCGCAAGAAAACTGCCTTTAAAAAGTATTCATACCTTGAAATTTTCCTCATTTTGTCATGTTACAACCAAAAAACGTAAATGTATTTTATTGGGATTTCATGTAATTAGACCAACACAAAGTGCCACATAATTGTGAAATGGAAGGAAAATGATAAGAGGTATATTAGAGAACCTTAGTGAACAAACAGCATCATGAAGGCCAAGGAATACACAAGACAGGTCAGGGATACAGTTGTGGAGAAGTTTAAAACACGGTTAGGTTATAAAAAAATATCCCAAGCTTTGAACATCTCACGGAGCACTGTTCAATCCATCATCCGAAAATGGAAAGAGTATGGCACAACTGCAAACCTACCAAGACATGGCCATCCACCTAAACTGACAGGCCGGGCAAAGAGAGCATTAATCAGAGAAGCAACCAAGAGGCCCATGGTAACTCAGGAGGAGCTGCAGAGATCCACAGCTCAGGTCAGGGCCGTCTTTTCCATTGGGCACGCTGGGCAGTTGCCCGGGGGCCCCACTTGCCTGGGGGGCCCCACCTGCCCAGCGAGCCAAGCATCTATGTGTCACCCTCGTTTTTATTCCCTGTGACCCCGCGATCCGGCCGCCATGTCCAGTCTCAGGCCGGCCCCTGTGATTGGGCGAAAGGGGTCATGTGCAGCAGGTGGGGCTGGCCTGTCAATCGTGGGAGAGCGGGCTGGCCTTCACTGTGAGCTGTGGCCGCTATCTTCGCCTCCTCCTCTCCGGGTCACCGATCATGTCCCCGCTGGGGCAGGCAGTGTGACAGGCGGCGCAGAGCAGAAATGAAAGGAAAAAAAAAAAGGTAAGGGACTCACTCGTGAGTTTTTTTTGCTGGCCGGGGGGGGGGGAGTAGATATGGTCTGGGGAGAGGGAGCAGCCATAAAGTCAGTGTATAGTGTAATGTATTGTGTGTAGTGTAATGTATTGTGTATAGTGTAATGTATTGTGTGTAGTGTAATGTATTGTGTATAGTGTAATGTATTGTGTGTGTGTAGTGTAATGTATTGTGTGTAGTGTAATGTATTGTGTATAGTGTAATGTATTGTGTGTAGTGTAATGTATTGTGTGTAGTGTAATGTATTGTGTATTGTGTATAGTGTATTGTGTATAGTGTAATGTATTGTGTGTAGTGTAATGTATTGTGTATTGTGTATAGTGTATTGTGTGTAGTGTAGTGTAATGTATTGTGTGTAGTGTAATGTATTGTGTGTAGTGTAATGTATTGTGTATTGTGTATAGTGTAATGTATAGTGTAATGTATTGTGTGTAGTGTAGTGTAGTGTATTGTGTATAGTGTATTGTGTGTAGTGTATTGTGTGTAGTGTAATGTATTGTGTGTAGTGTAATGTATTGTGTATAGTGTAATGTATTGTGTGTAGTGTAATGTATTGTGTGTAGTGTAATGTATTGTGTTGTGTGTAGTGTATTGTGTGTAGTGTAATGTATTGTGTGTAGTGCATAGTGTATTGTGTGTGTGTGTGTGTGTGTGTGTGTGGTGTATTGGTCTGTGGATAGAGTATTCTGTAGTGGTCAGTATGTAGTGTATTGTGTAGTGGTCTGTGAGAAGTGTATAGTGTAGTGGTCAGTGGATAGTGTAGATTGTGTAGTAGTGGTCAGTATAGAAATCAGGTAGGCTGGTGTGTAGTGGTCAGTGTTTAGTGTACTGGTCAGTATAGGAATCAGGTAGGTTAGTGTTGTGTGGTGTGGTATGTAGTGGTCAGTGGGTAGTGTAGTTTGTGTAGTAGTGGTCAGTATAGGATTCAGGTAGCTCAGTGTGGTGTGTGGTATGTAGTGTAGTGGTTGGTGTGGTGTGTGGTGTGGTATGTAGTGGTCAGTGGGTAGTGTAGTTTGTGTAGTAGTGGTCAGTATAGGATTCAGGTAGGTCAGTGTGGTATGTAGTGTAGTGGTCGGTGTGGTATGTAGTGTAGTGGTCGGTGTGGTATGTAGTGGTCAGTGGGTAGTGTAGTTTGTGTAGTAGTGGTCAGTATAGGATTCAGGTAGGTTAGTGTGTAGTGGTCAGTGTGGTATATAGTGTAGTGGTTGGTGTGGTTTGTAGTGTAGTGGTTGGTGTGGTTTGTAGTGTAGTGGTCAGTGTGGTATGTAGTGTAGTGGTCGGTGTGGCATGTAGTGGTCAGTGTGGCATGTAGTGTAGTGGTCAGTGTGGTGTGGCATGTAGTGTAGTGGTCAGTGTGGTGGGGCATGTAGTGTAGTGGTCAGTGTGGTGTGGTATGTAGTGTAGTGGTCAGTGTGGTGTGTAGTGGTCAGTGTGGTGTGTAGTGTAGTCAGTGTGGTATGTAGTGTAGTGGTCAGTGTGGTTTGTAGTGTAGTGGTCAGTGTGGTATGTAGTGTAGTGGTCAGTGTGGTATGTAGTGTAGTGGTCAGTGTGGTATGTAGTGTAGTGGTCAGTGTGGCATGTAGTGTGGTGTGGTATGTAGTGTAGTGGTCAGTGTGGTTTGTAGTGTAGTGGTCAGTGTGGTATGTAGTGTAGTGGTCAGTGTGGTATGTAGTGTAGTGGTCAGTGTGGTATGTAGTGTAGTGGTCAGTGTGGTATGTAGTGTAGTGGTCAGTGTGGCATGTAGTGTAGTGGTCAGTGTGGCATGTAGTGTGGTGTGGTATGTAGTGTAGTGGTCAGTGTGGTGTGGTATGTAGTGTGGTATGTAGTGTAGTGGTCAGTGTGGTGTGGTATGTAGTGTAGTGGTCAGTGTGGTGTGTAGTGGTCAGTGTGGTGTGGTGTGTATTGGTCAGTGTGGTGTGGTATGTAGTGTAGTGGTCAGTGTGGTATGTAGTGTAGTGGTCAGTGTGGTGTGGTATGTAGTGTAGTGGTCAGTGTGGTGTGGTATGTAGTGTAGTGGTCAGTGCGGTATGTAGTGTAGTGCACACAGGGGCCCCAGTGCACTGTATTGCCCGGGGGCCTATAATGCTCTTAAGATGGCCCTGGCTCAGGTGGGAGAATCTGTCCACAGGACAACTATTAGTCGTGCACTTCACAAATCTGGCCTTCGTGGAAGAGTGACAAGACGAAAGCCATTGTTGAAAGAAAGCCATACAAAGTTCCATTTGAAGTTTGTGAGAAGCCATGTGGGGAACACAGCAAACATGTGGGAGAAGGTGCTCTGGTCTGATAAGACCGAAATTGAACTTTTTGGCCTAAAAGTAAAACGCTATGTGTGGCGGAAAACTAACACTGCACCCTGAACACACCATCCCCACCGTGAAACGTGGTGGTGGCAGCATCATGTTGTAAAGAATGCTTTTCTTCAGCAGGGACAGGGAAGCTGGGCAGAGTTGATGGGAAGATGCATAGAGCCAAATACAGAGCAATCTTAGAAGAAAACCTGTTATGCCCCGTACACACGAGCGGAATTTCCGTCAGAAAAATCTTGGATGTTTTTTCCGATGGAATTCCGCTCAAGCTTTGCTTGCATACACACGGTCACACAAAAGTTCTCTGAACTTTTAACTGTCAAGAACGCAGTGACGTACAACACTACGACGAGCCAAGAAAATTAAGTTCAATGCTTCTGAGCATGCGTAGGAATTTTGCATGTCGGAATTGGTACAGCGGATCGGAATTTCCGATCTGAACTTTTTCCGACCAAAAAATAGAGAACCTGCTCTCAATCTTTTGCTGGCGGGAATTCCGCCAGGAAAAGTCTGATGGAGCATACACACGGTCGGAATTTCCGACCAAAAGCTCACATCAGACTTTTGCTGGCGGAATTTCGGCTTGTGTGTACGGGGCATTAGAGTCTGCAAAAGACTGGGGGGGGGGGGGGGGTTCACCTACCAGCAGGACAACAACCCTAAACATGCAGCCAGAACTACCATCGAATGGTTTAGATCAAAGCATAGTCAATGGCCCTGTCAAAGTCCAGACTTAAATCCAATTGAGAATCTGTGGCAAGACTTGAAAATTGCTGTTCACAGACGCTCTCCATCCAATCTGACAGAGCTTGAGCTATTTTGCAAAGAAAAATAGGCCAAAATGTCACTCTCTAGATAAAAGACTTGCAGCTGAGGGCTCCCACACTTTTCTGATATTTATTTGTAAAACATATCGGAAACCATTTATAATTTTCCTTCCACTTCACAATTATGTGCCACTTTGTGTTGGTCTATCACATAAAATCCCAATACAATACATTTACATTTTTGGTTATTACATGACAAAATGTGGAAAATGTCAAGGGGTATGAATACTTTTTCAAGGCAGTTTTCTTGCGCCGTTATCATGGTCAAGAAGCGTGTCTCCATTCTAGTTTATGTATATTTGTGATTGAATATAAACATCCAGTTTAACATGCTCTCATTTCTAGTTCATACAATAAACCTTTCTGATAAGCTTCTATTGATCACAATTTTCGGGTCATATTTTACTGCAAATTTCTCAGGTGATTTACTTAAATATAACATTTGTATTCAGGGTGGCCAGAGTAAACGTTATTTATATCAGAATTAATTGGTTAGATGGTAATACTCATTGACTTTTTAAACCTGCAGCATGGAGCCTCCTCAGAGAAGTATGGTGCCGTAACAGTAAAGGCAAGCTACCGGCAATCGGAGCAAAAACTACGAGTGGAGATTCTAAATGCAGTGAACCTACTTCCTCTGGATTCAGACGGTAAGAGAATGTTTATTTTTGATGGTAAATTACTTATCAAAGAGTTACTTTAGATAATTATTCAACTCTTGGGCGCCATTTCTAAGTGGTAAAGAAACCTGATTTAGAAGTGATTCGATAGCCTTTATAAGTAAAATGTGACCGGGACATTTGCCAATCTCAAAGCAAGCTTCTAGAATCTGGTTTTGAGGTTTTCTACAATAGTTATTGAGCAATTACGTTTTAGCGGGCCTATAATTGCGGCCTATTACCTACTAAAAAAAATAAAAACTTATGTATATTTGTATGAAGTATCCTTTTAAGCAACTATCTCTCAGAGATGTCATTCAAATAAATACATTATTTATTTACATCTTGAAGAGTTGATCAAGCCAGAAATATACTGGTCATCATTTAAGGGCCATCATTTGAATCATCATTTTAAGGCATATGATGTATAATTGCAACAAAACTGTTGTGTTATATAATGTTAAAGCAGTATTAAACCATGTAAAAATGGAATATAATGCAGTTTATCGATCATTATATGTGGTGGCTGCATTCGTTTTCTTTTTATAGGCTTTTTTCCATCTAGGATAAAGATTTTACACAAAAGCTGACCATTGTAGGCACCCTGCTAGTGTTAAATGGTTTATCTCAACCTTCTAACTGCTTGAATTAACAGACTTAGCCCTGGTTCACATTGATAGAAAATACAGTTTTTTGTTTTTTTTTCAACATTTTCGGTCTCTTTTCATTTATATAATAAAAACCCAGTGGTGAGCAAATACCACCAAAAGAAAGCTCTATTTGTGTGAAATATTTGTGTATAGTGTTGCATGACCGCACAATTGCCAGTTAAAGTAGTGCAGTGTTGAATAGCAAAAATGCCCTGGTCATGAACGGGGGAAAATCTTCCGGAGCTTAAGTGGATAAAGTTTGTTTGGGCCAAGCTGGCCCAAATAAACTATTTACTACACTAACAGGTACATTTGCTGTACAGTATACAGAGCTGTATACAGAGCTGTGTCGGGCAGTGTAATGAGGATTTTCTGTTCCACTCCTTTAACAAAATAGAGGGTTAGAGGAGTTGGGCTTAGTGCTGCTCAGCCATTCACGGTGTCAGTCAGGCTCGGGATCCAGTAGCTATAGCAGTGGAAAGGTTCACACAGAAACCAGCAGGATAAATGCACAAGCAGATCCCCTGGTGTGTGACGTGGGCTCACCCGAGGTGTGGGGTCTAAGCGCTAACCAGCATTCACCAGAGCTCCAGATGATGGTGATGGGTTTCGCAGTGTGCTAGTGCCAGGCTGAAGTCCTCAGGATTGCCCAACCAGGAGGTGATCAAGTGGGGCTCTGGTAACAGATGTAGCAGGTAGGGATCAAGCAGAAGCATAGTCAGTAAACAAGTCAAAGGTCGGTAACAAGTGGTAGTCAGGTTGGGACCAAGCAGAACCGTAGTCAAGGAACAAGCCAAAGGTCTGTAATGAGTGGTAGTGAAGATACGGACAGCAGCAGGAGCACAAGGAGCAAGATATTGGTTGGAAAGAGCACAATAATCTGGCAAACAGGAGGTGCAAAGATATAGCTTAACTAGGAAGTTAATGGGAGGAGCAAGGAGTTAAAGGTTCACTAGAAACAAGATAGAAAGGCAGGCCATACATTAATCATTTTTATTTTTCATTTAACCAATAGGTTGAACTTAAAAAATCACCCAATTACCCCATCCACACACTTGATTCAGATGGGGGAATCCCTTCTGCTGAGTTATTGTATTCTGACAACAGGATGACTCCCCCCGCCATCAGTGTTGCCGGCTATAGTCATTCATATGCAATTAGTGTTGTAGTGATCTGTTTACTGTTGTTTACAGCAGGTGTGAAAGAAGACTGTATTCCAAGAAACTAAATTGGTGGAATAAAGTTTATGCTATCACATGTTTAGCTCTATATAATGAAAAAAGGACATGCAGATAAGACAGTGCAACTGTGCTGTACCAAAGTAAATGTTAATGGTTTTGGGTCACTTTTAGGTTTCTTTTAGGTTTATATGTTTTTATATATGTTTTATTCACTATCTACTGTATTTGCTGTCATATACTTTCTTTATTTTACAAAAACATTTAATACATGAAAAGCTTCTTAGAGCACTATCAGTTATATTAAAAATGAACTTCTTTCAGAAAAGCTAAAAGCATTTTGGCTAATGATGATAAAAGATTACCAAAGCTCCATCTATTGTCTGGACAGAGGACTATTTGTTGTCGTTTAGTCATGTCCGACTTTTCGTGACCTCATGGACCATAGCGTGCCAGGCTTTTCTATCCTCCACTGCCTCACAGAGCTTGCTTAACTTCATGTTCATTGTTTCCCAGCATCAGGGTCTTTTCCAATGAATCCTCACTTCGCATTAGGTGGCCAAAGTATTTGAGTTTCAGCTTCAGGATCTGTCCTTCCAGTGAATATTCAGGGTTGATTTTCTTCAAGATTGACTGGTTTGATATTCTTGCCATCCAAGGGACTTTCAAGAGTCCCTTGGACAGCACTCCAACACCATAGTTCAAAAGCATAAATTCTCTGGCGTTCAGCATTCCTTATGGTCTAAATTTCACAACCATAGGGTACTACTGGGGATACCATAGCTTTGACTCTACAGCACTTTGTTGGTAGGGTGATGTCTCTGCTTTTTATAAAGGTTGTCTAGGTTTGCCATTGATTTACTCACAAGAAACAAGCTTCTCTTAATTTCATGGCTACAGTCACTGTCTACCGTGATCTTGGAGCCTAGGAAGATAAAAACTGTCACTGTTTCAGTTTATTCTCCTTCTATTTGCCAAGGAGTGATGGGACCGTTTGCCATGATCTTAGTTTTCTTAATGTTCAATTTCAGGCCAGATTTTGCGCTCTCCTCTTACACCTTCATTAAGAGACTCTTTAGTTCTTTTTCACTTTCTGCCATTAGTGTGGTATCATCTGCATATCTCAGGTTGTGGATATTTCTCCCTACGATCTTAATTCCAGCTTGTGATTCATCGATCCTGGCATTTTGCATAATGTACTCTGCATATAAGTTAAAGAAGTAGGGTGACAATATACATCCTTTCCTCACTCCTTTCTCAATTTTTAACCAGTCAGTTATTCCATGTCCTGTTCTAACTGTTGCTTCTTGACTTGCATACAGGTTTTTCAGACGACAGGTTAGGTAGTATTGTATTCTAATTTCTTTCAGTATTTGCCACATCTTGTTGTGATCCACACAATCGAAGGCTTTACTGTAGTCACTAAAGCAGAAGTAGACATTCTTCTGGAACTTCCTTGCTTTCTCAATGATCCAGCGAATATTGGCAATTTGATCTCTAGTGCCTCTTTGAAATCCAGCTTGTACTTGTAGTAGCTCTCGGTTCACATGCTGCTGAAGCCTAGCTTGTAGAATTTTCAGCAAAAACCTTGCTAAGGTGTGAGATGAGTTTGATCGTACGGAGGTTTAAACATTCTTTGGCGCTGCCCTTCTTTGGTATTGTAATGTAAACTGACCTTTTCCAGTTCTGTGGCAATTGTTGAGTTTTCCAAATTTGTTGGCATATTGAGTGCAGCATTTTAACAGCATCATCTTTTAGGATTTGAAATAACTTGATGCTTTCTATGGCCCACTTGACTTCACTCTCTAGGATATCTGGTTTAAGATCAGCATTGCATCATCGTGGTTATATGGGACATTCAGATCATTCTTGTATAGTTCTTCTGTGTATTCTTGCCATCTCTTCTTTATCTCTTCTGCTTCTTTCAGGTTCTTGCCATTTTTGTCTATTAGCATGCCTACCTTTGCACAAAACTTTCCCTTGATATCTCCAATTTTCTTGAAAAGCTCTCAAGTCTTTCCCATTCTGTATTTACCTAACTAGAAAAAAAAACGTTTTAAAGTTTTTTTCGTCATGACGATTAATGATATAATAATGTAGAAAGCGATAATACATTACCTTTAACCAGCAGTATTTGAAAATAATCATTGGTCACCTTTGTGTTTGCGCAGGGAGCAGCGACCCCTTTGTACAGCTGACACTGGAGCCTAAGCACATTTTTCCAGCAGTGGAGACACGCTGCACACAGATCATGAAGAATGAGCTGAACCCTCTTTATGATGAGACATTTGACTTGTGAGTGATTCTAACATATTGAACAAACCTAGGGAACCCTGAAAAATAAATATCAATGTGGTTATTTAAGTATGAACATTAGATATAGACAATACAGTGGTCATGTATATGAACAGACATCTTTCTTTTTTTTTTTTTTCAGCCTGGTGACCCCAGAGCAATGTGAGGTTTCTGGAGCCTGTGTCCTACTTACGGTGTTTGACTATGACACTCTTCTTTCTAATGAACTGGAGGGTGAAGCTTTTCTAGATCTTGGAGATGTGCCAGGATTAAAAGATGACACAGTGACCAACATCCCACAGAAGCGGATGCCCCTTAGTCATCCAAAACACAATGGTTTGTACTCCATTTCATGACATCACTGGTTTATTTTTTGGTTATGATGCTTTAATACCCTATACAGTATGCCTGCCCCTGAATCACATCTTTAGACCAGTCTTATTATTTTTCTATTTGTTATTAACTGTGCATGTACATACCTGGGACCTTCTGATTATTGCAATTCCTGAGAATGAGGGTGAAGTTGGGGGTGGGGTTAATCCATACTTGTAATGTAGAGTCTCACACTGATGGGTATGGCCAAACTATTATTAAAACTGAGAGGGGCATAAATGCTAGGTCCAGCGTCTACAATAAAGTATAAAAATGTAAATATAAAAAATACACAAGCTAGGCTATATATGGCAGCAGTGAGTGAAAAAGCTGTGCCCCCCTGGTACAATCTCTAAAATGTGGGGCCACAGCTTTTTCACTCACTACTGTCACTGCATTTATTCTGGTAATGACCTGACAACCACATAGAAATTCTGGCCTTGCTGGTAAGCTCACTGGTATGTAAATAGTTTTGACTAATGGTCTCCATTAATAGGTTTAAACCTTTCCCAGCCACCCGCCATGGCACATTAACTGGATCTAAAAGCTGCGAGTGGGGTGGATTTTTGGATCACGTAACCACTGTGATTGGCGTTCACAGTGGTCACATGGCTGGAAGCCTGTCCTGGTGGCTCCCGATCATAACTAGAGACTGGGAGCTGTCATTTAAGGTGCTCTCAGCACAGAAACCTCAGCTGCCATGGACACATGTGCAGTGTGTGGGCAATAGAGCCCGCCCTCCTTGCTGCTGCACATATGTGTAACATGGTCAGCAAGAGGTTGAAAGAGAAAGAGAATGTGCTGCTTCCTGCCTTACACTGCAGTGCTCTGTATTGGCAGAGCTAAGTAAAAGCCACACCCCTTGGCACAGGAAAGGGGAGGGGCTCACTCTGTTACACCTAGTCTACCTATTAGACTGCATAGTCATATTTAGACCCTCTGCACAACCACTGAAATCTAGAGCAGTGGTCTCCAAACTGTGGCCTGGGGGGCCAGATGTGGCTCTTCGCTCGTTTTTATCTGGTCCTTGGGGCACTATTTTCATCCACTGATACCAACAATGGGACTTAATTTCCCCCACTTACACCAATGAACAGAATTCCTTCCAATGACACCAACAATGGGGCACAATTCCTCCCAGTAACACAAAAGATAGGCCACAGTTCCTCCCAATGACTCCAACTATGGGGACCAATGACACACAACAATGATGGGATGCTATTCCTCCCACTGACCCCAAAAATGGTGCATTGTTTATTCCCACTGACGTCAGGGCCTTTTCAACTTCCAGTGGCCACAGCCTGGTCCCCTTAAGTCTGAAAGACAGTAAACTGGCCCTTTGTTTAGAAAGTTTGGAGCCCCTGATCTAGAGTAAGACTAAAACAATAGGGATTGTTAGCACAAAGTGACTGCATATCTATTTCTGTGACTTTAATTTGGCTTTAATAAACCTTTAAATGGTCTCTTGCTTGGACAAAACAAAATTTTTTGTTATGAACAGACTGGAGACATCAGTGCCGGACACCAAGCCAAACAAAACTAAACATATCCATTAATGGCAATCAGATAACCCTGCAGGACACAGGACAACGTCATAATGACAGGACTGCTAGTCCTTCCTGTTTTGCAAACTTTGATAATTAGCAGTGTGCCTCTCATTTCAGGGGATCGAATCCTGCAGCTCTTGGAATGTCGTCGTTCTGAAAAGGAAGCCGTCCTGTTTGTCAAACTTCGCAGGCAGAGAGCTCGTCAGTCAAGGGAAAGTGAACGATGACCTTGGCGCAGGGGAGGCCATACGGAACAACCTGTCATTTACTGGCCAAGAGGCCCTTTCTGTACTCAGTGTACATTAGCAAACCCTCTACATAGACTAAAGAGGAACTCCAGGCAAGCTGCAAAAAATACAGCTGAAATGTGTATGTCTTTTCCTTTTTTCAGCCAATCAATTTATCATTTAACACAATCCTGTCAGAGACCACCTTAAATTAAAACCACTCTGAGACAACTCGCATGGACCAAAATCCTGTCAGAGACCGCTTGTATAAGGCAAAAACACTCTCAAAGACCACTTGTGTAAACCAAAACCTCTCTCAGAAACTGCTCGCATGGAAAAAATCTAGTCAGAGACCACTCACATTGAACAGAATCCAGTCAGACACCACTCGCATGGAACAGAATTCTGTCAGATTGCGTGTATAAACCAAAACCACTCAGAGAAACTGCACACATGGAACAAAATCCTGTCAGAGACTGATCATAATAAACCAAAACCACCTTCAGAGACTGCGTGCATGGACCAAAATTCTGTCAGATTCCGTTTGTGTAAACCAAAACCACTCTAAAGCCCCATACACACGGTCGGACAATCCGCGGACCAGGTCGGTCGGATCCTGTCCGTCATACTTTGTCTGATGTTGGTTTTGCGTACACACGGTCGGACAAAGTTGTCGGAAAATCTGATCATTCTGAACGTGGTGACGTTTGTTGCCTACGACGGGACTACGTAGAGGCTAGTAGCCAATAGCTTTGGTCTTGTAATGTGATCTGAGCATGCGTAGCACTTTGTCCGGTCGGACAACCGTACACACGATCGGATTTGGTGTGATCGGACCGGGTTGTCGGCAAATCTATCCAGCAGGAGATAAGACTTTGTCCGTCGGACAATCCGACGTACACTGTCCGATGGTGCATACACACGGTCTGATTTTTCAACAACATTGTCCGATCGGACAGAATCCATGAAAAAGTCCGACCGTGTGTATGGGGCTTAAGACAACTCGTGTAAACCAGAACCTCTCTCAGAAATTTCTTGCATGGAAAACAGTCAGTCAAAGGCTGCTCACATGGAACAAAATCCAGTCAGACTGCTCACATGGAATGAAATCCTGTCAGAGACCACGAGCATAAACCTAAACCTCTCTCAGAAGTTGCTTTCATGGAAAACAGTCAGTCAGAGACTGCTCACATGGAACAAAATCCAGTCAGACTGCTCACATGGAAGAAAAAACTTGTCAGAGACTGCACACATGTTCAACATTGTTGTCTACTGACAGAAAATGTTTAGTAGAGAGAACAATGTACACTTAGGTAAAGTCAATAGTATATATATATATATATATATATATATATATATATATATATATATATATATATATATATATATATATAGGCCCAAGCTTCTCCCAGCACCAGTGTATAGGTAGGTTAAATTGCTGTACATATCGGACCTCCCAACTGAATTTGAAAAAGAGGGACAGCAAGCAGAAGAGTTATGTGGCACACGTGTATTTAGCTGCTTCCTTGGAGATCCGCTTTAACTATTCCCTTCCTCCTATGCTGCACCACACTGGCTACTACTATCTGATTCGACTATGAAAATGTCTGGACAGTAAAAACATTGTACATGTTCAACACATGCCTTAAAATGTAAGAAATATCAAAGGCAAAGATGTATACTTTATACAGCTTGCAGTTTATACAAAAAGTCAAATATATTCAATTTTTATTGTATCTGTACAAGAATGACTTGGATTAATAAAATATATATTAAAAATGAAAGAGAAACTTTTACAGCGGTCCTATGTAAAGCTATTCAGAGCAAAGTAAAATAGACATTTGTTAAAGGGTAACTTCACTTTTGTTGAGAAAAAAAAACATTCCCCTCTCTATGATCTATGTACATTGCATGGATTTTACCAATTGTGCAGATTCTCACCTTTTGTTCTGAAGAAACAGCTGTCAGTTTGTCTGTGTCCAAGTGAATGTGAATGGGAGTGATTATATAATTATCAGTCAGATGCTGTACCTGCAGGGTTCTGATAAGGAGAGTGGCAGTGTCTGCATACATTTTAGATGTGACTAAACCATTTGGGAGAATCTTATAACTGAAATGTTTGTTGCAGTGGATGCCCAAGATCTGATTTGTATTTTTCTGCAGACTTCTGGGAAAATCAGCATGCCAATCACAAAGGCAGATAATTATATTTCTAGGGGGCATTCCGTACACCATCTGTGTGCAGAACACCTCCAGGTAGCCATATTCTATTGAATTTTACAGAAAATTGCAATGCCGGAGATTGAAAAGGAAAGATAATTTTGAATAACATTATATTACAATATGACTTGTGTAGCAATATTATTATTTTTTTTATTTGCAAAACGTTTTGCGCACAAAGTGGAGCCACCTTTTCTTCAGTCCCGTGCTACTCCAGGAGTGAAGTTAAATATCCAACACTTTCAGGTATGGGTAAGCATATTACTCTCTCCAATATGACAGTGCTGGTGCCTCATGCTTGGCCCACACTGTTACACAGGGGCAGAAAATACGTCAATAGCCCTGTGTAAGTTCTAACAAATCTGTTGGCATGTGGGTTAGTGCCCCCTTATGACTGGAGGTCATCTTACCAAGACCACACCAAGGTAGGTAGTGTCATTCCTACTCTTTGCGCTGGCTGACCACCATGTCCCAGCACTGACTTGGAGACATTTGAGAGTAGTGGTTAATGTTTCATACTCTGAATGGTCTAGGGTTGCCAGTGGTGTACCCCAAGGTTCAGTGTTGGGACCCCTACTTTTTAATATATTTATAAATGATATAGGGTCTGGAATTAAAAGTACCATTTCAGTATTTGCAGATGACACCAAGCTATGCAGTGGAATAATGCCCTTACAGGATGCCTCCAACTTACAAGCCGACCTCAATGCACTGTTTAATTGGGCAACTGTGTGGCAAATGAGGTTTAATGTTGATAAATGTAAAGTTATGCACTTGGGAACAGAATATGCATGCATCATACGTAGTAGGGGGAGTACAACTGGTGAAGCAATGGTGAAGAAGGATCTGGGTGTTCTGGTAGATCATACGCTTAATAATAGCATGCAATGCCAAGCTGAGCAAAATCCTTTTTTGTATTAAAAGAGGTATGGACTCCAGAGAGCGAGATATCATTTTGCTCATGTACAAATCGTTAGTAAGCCCTCATCTGGAATATGAAGTTCAGTTTTGGGCACCAGTTCACAAGAAAGAATATCAGGGAACTGGAGAAAGTGCAGAGAAGGGCAACTAAACTGATAAGAGACATGGAGGAGCTCAGCTATGAGGAAAGATTAGAGGAACTGAACTTATTCTCTCTTGAGAAGAGGAGATTAGGGGGGGATATGATTGACATGTAAAAAAAAAAAATATGGGGTCCATATAGTGAACTTGGTGTTGAGTTATTCACTGTAAGGTCATCACAGAATAAAAGGGGGCACTCTTTACATCTGGAGGAAAAGAGATTTCATCTCCAAATACGGAAAGGTTTCTTCACAGTAAGATCTGTGAAAATATGGAATAGACTCCCTCAAGAGCTGGTCCTGTCCAACTAAGTAGATTGCTTTAAAAAAGGCCTGGATTCTTTCCTAAATGTACATAATATAACTGGGTACTAATGCTTTGCTGTGTGTTTTTTTTTTTTTGCCTTCCTCAGGATAAACTGTGGGTAAAGGAATGTGTATATAGGATTGTATAATTATGTTCCGCTTTTATTGGTTGAACTAGATGGACTGTCATTTTTCAACTAGACTAACTATGTAACATTTCAGGAGAGACAGTGCAGAACTCCAATCCTCCTACTAGCCCTGACATAAACCGGTCCATGTACACATTGCCCTAGGGCCAGGATAAGAGCCACTCCAGTACACTTGCAAGGCCTTGCTACTCAGTGGTTACAGGCCAGGTCCCTGGGACTAGCCTCATGCCAGGGTTGAGGACCATATTACAGTAGTGCTTAGTGATTCATATAAAGTGCTAAGTGTACAAGATAATAGACTCCAAAAAATTATTCAATATCATATTCTAAAAACACAGTAAAATACAGAATCTAAAGTACTAAGTAATCAAAGAGATAAGTGATGAACTTCCCATGTGCAATAGGTGCAAATAGTCCAATATAGGATAGCATCCAGACCGACGCTAGCCTGAACAGGATAAAGTGCCAGTGATACAAAGTTCAAAGTAAGCATATATCTTCAAACAAGTGCTGGTGAATACAGTGTGAAGTGCTGGATTCCAACTGGCATTCTGTGTTGTGATGATGTGAATAAGTGATCTTTTTCTTCAGGTTAACAGCGATGGAGATTCTCTCAAACACAACAATGGAGAAAAGAGAACGGGGGACCCCAATAGTGAAGTATATAAAAACTAGAAATTTGTTTTCTTACAGCCAAAGTAAGGTACTCACATACAAGCAGTTAAAATGGAATAAAACACAAAACGAGCAGCAAGCTCACGGCCTGACGTCACTTCCTGTGCTGTCTATTCCGACACGTATCGTCAAGATTACGTGACTTAATCAGGGAAACCTGATCGTGACCATATGTGTCAGAATAGATGGGCACCGGAAGTGACGTCAGGCCGCGAGCTCGCAGCTCAATTTGTGTTTTATTTCATTTTAACTGCTTTTATGTGAGTACCTTACTTTGGCTGTAAGTAAATACATTTCTAGTTTTTATATACTTCACCATTGGCGTACCCCGTTCTCTTTTTTCCATTGTTGATGTATCCACTTGAGAGGATCTCCATCACTGTTAACCTGTGTGGAGGAGACACATATAAATGAGAAGCATTCAGCAGGATATCAGGCTCCATATAGACCGCCATCCACAAAGAACCACTTAGGGAGACCCACTACAGGATCCCGGAAATCCAGATTACCCCTGGTTATCTTTATACTGTTACCTTACAGCGGTAAGGTAAGGAGACACTGCACCCTTAGGCGTAAACGCACTGAAGAAAAAGATCACTTATTCACATCATCACAACACAGAAGGCCAGTTGGAATCCAGCACTTCACACTGTATTCACCAGCACTTGTTTGAAGATATATGATTACTTTGAACTTTGTGTCACTAGCACTTTATCCTGTTCAGGCTAGCGTCAATCTGGATGCTATCCTAAATTGGATTATTTGCACCTATTGCACATGGGAAGTTCATCACTTATCTCTTTGATTACTTAGCACTTTAGATTCTGTATTTTACTGTGTTTTTAGTGTATGAATTTGAATAATTTTTTTGGAGTCTATTATCTTGTACACCTAGCACTTTATATGAATCACTAAGCACTTTATTTGTTTTCAATCACTTGGAGCGCAGCACCATATATTGATTTTTTATTATATTTCCTGCTGGCTAGTGTTCGACCCAATCAGTGCTTGCTGCAACCAAGCACCAGATTTATTTATTACAGTTTAGGCAGCGCAGGAATATTAATTTCATCCATATTACAGTAGTACAGTCAGTCAGAGGGATGCATCTCTGACCACATGCACCACCCCACCATCTGGACCTTCCATCAACCGGCCACCATCACTCCCATCCTGAGCTGGCTGCTCCGCCTTCTCGCATTATCTTTACAGTACTGTTTAAGCAGGGCTAGGCCCACTTAGTTTCTCAGGAGACACAAAAAACAGGCAAATAGTGCATTTTCATAGCTGGCTTTCAAAAGTAGAGATAACAATTTCAATAAACTGTTGAATATAAAAATGTCAAAAGAAATGCTTAACAAGTCCTGGTTGTTTGCAGTATTTTATTTGCAGTATAAACATTAGGGGGTACGGCGGTGCTTAGAATACTTCTTTCTCTCTCTCTTCTGGAAACCGTACCTCACAAGTCCAGAATTCAGTTTAAGACTGTGTTGGAGATTTTGAATATTTAAAATGGAATTGGATTGCCATGCCCCAATCGGATGTGTAAATGTGTGCATGTATATATATGTGTATATATATTCATATTTATGACAGGCAAGCTAGACTTTTTCCATAGATTGACTGTGCCCAGGTGTTAATTGAATATCCTTTGTTCTCTTACAATAGATGGCTCCTTATCCCCAGGGGTCATTAACAGGAATGTTGACTTTAGACACGGAGTTAGCCCAAACAAAGTAACCAATGAGGTGTTTGATAGGAGTGGGTTACTCTAACAACATAAAACCAATAGTTTTAGGGATACGAGCTCCTCTTTGCCTGATGACTGTCTGGAGATGTGAGCTGCCGGGGTAATGTGTCTCTCTCTCCCTCTCTATCTTTCTCTCTCTCTCTCCCCTCTCTATCTTTCTCTCTCTCTCTCCCTCTCTATCTTTCTCTCTCTCTCTCCCTCTCTCTCTCTTTACTCTTCCCGACTATTCTTCTATATTAAAGATACAACTAAGATTTAAGGAACAGCCTGTGTATGTCCATTGTAATTATATATCTTTGTAAACACATGGCATTTATAACATCTCTATACTATGTTGGGTAATCTATAATGTTTCTTTATCTCTTTTCTGGACAGATAAATAAATTATAATTGTTTATCGATTCGCACGGTTATCGTACGTTTATATACTTATACAGACAAAGGGTTAAGCACTTTAATTGTGTTATTTACTCTATCATTTTTATATCTATAATGATTTTAACTAAGCTAGAAATTCAGCTTTAACAAGACCATATGGAAGTATCCCCATTATGGGGTGCCCCAGAGGAGAAAAATAAAGTCCTTATTCTCTTCATCCTTCTTACAAAACCTTCTTAAATCCCTCAGCTTACTAACTCCTCCCCTTGTATTTATGGCCTAAGTAGTGGAGAGAATCACACCAAAATACTAAAAGTGGTTGTAAACCCACTTACAAAAAAAAAAAAAAAAAACCCTGCAAGACAAAGGCATAATGAGCTAGAATGCATAGCATACTAGCTCATTATGAATTACTTACCTTAGATCTAAGCCCCTGCAGCGGTCCTCGTACACCGTTACGGCCGGCGACATCGCTCCCGGCATTACTTCCGGGTATCGCGGCTCCGGCCAATCACAGCGCATGCATGTGGGAGTTGCTGGTAACAGCACACTAACTAAAGCCTCGGCACGTACGGGCCGCTGCTTCAGTGCGCATGTGCCGATGACGTCGACACATGCTGATAACAGGGGATATCTCCTAAACCGTGCAGGTTTAGGAGATATCCAGGGTAGCTACAGGTAAGCCTTATTATAGGCTTACCTGTAGTAAAAAGTGGTTGTAAAGGGTTTACAACCACTTTAACACTTTACCACTGCTTTCAAGTCTTTTCCCTATCATGCATCCCTGGAGATTGACCAGCACACTGGTAAACCATCACCTGCTTCTATTACAGAAGAGAAGGGCGCAATTACACAATCCAGTCTCACACAGATTAGCAGCAAATTCACAACCTGGCTTTCATGCACTTGTAATACACAGGTAGCAGAACAGTCTTTCTAGAAGTTATGAATTATTCGCTTAGTACAAAATAAGGTAAACAAATTAATTTTGTATTTAATATTCCAAAGACACGGAACACTCCATGGACATACTGTTTGTACAGAAATAATAATGACAAAAAACAAGAAAGAAAATGACATACAGAGAAATTGGCGAATTGCTATAAAAAAAAGTGGGAGGAAAAACAGAAGTGAACGTTAGAATTTGAGTGATATTGTTTTATTCTGTTGGCAGGAGCACACTGGGAGCCAGGAACCGCCTCTTTCAGAACAAGCTTCAGACTACCTAGATTGCTTTGTTTCATGACACCTAACTTTATAGGGGTACAGATGTGGGACAGATTCTTCCCACTTTGCCAGACACCTTTGGGAAAAAACAAGGTGCGCCTAAAACTAAGTGCAGCAGAAGATGCAACGAATGGTATATTTAATTAAAGTCAGCCAAATGGCTACTCACAATATTATAAAGATCAATAGGCATATAACAGTATAATACCGTGGTCACTCAGCGGGTCCCTGGTGGATGGTGGTGTGTAGATGATAACACGAGAGGAGTGGAACAACCGCCGGATACACGACTTGTTGTTTCAGAACCAGCATGGAACACACTCAGAGTCGCATCGGAAGTGACGTCAAAACATTGAGATAACGTTTCAAAGCATCCGCTTCTTCGTCAGATCTAAATGGCTTATGATCTCTGGGGGAGGTGCTCTGCCAGATGTGGGGAAAGTTCTTGCCTCTGAAGTGGTCATAGAGTATAAGAACCAGCTGATGACTGGGTCTACACTTGGATTTCTGACACCAGTGTATCATCCTGATCATAGTGAGTCCAAACACAACATGACTAAAGGTCCAAATAACCATCAGGGCCGTCTTTAAGGCAGGGCAAAAGGGGCAGCTGCCCTGGGCCCTGTCATTGTTGTGGGGCCCAAAGCAGCTGCTTCATACTTGCCAACTATCCCAGTTTAAATTCCCTTGCCCCTTGAGGTTTTAGTCCCATGCTGTGTCCTGATATGTCAGTGTGAAGTTCTGCCCAGCTCTGCCCTATTGTTGTGTACAGATGACTCACCTGCAGACCCTGTGTTTACATGTAAATACTGGCATTGATATGTTAATAGTGATGTCATTCATATGTAAATAGTGGCAGAAAGGCAGCATTCATATGTAAATAGAGGCAGTATTCATACGTATATCATGCCCCCCTGAGGTCATATCCACTATCACCTATACTGAATGCTGCCCACTGGGGAGATAAAGGGGCATGCTTGAAAGTCCTGCCTACAACTGTGGTCATTAAACCTACCATCAGCCTGTTCTGCAAAGGTAAGCATATTACTGGGGGAGGAGGGTAGTGTGGGGTGTGCAGAGGTAGGCATTACAATTTGGGGTGCACAGGTGAGCAAGGAGGGGATATATGGAGGTAAGGAAGGTGGGTGCAAAGATGAGCAGAGGAGGCAGGTAGAGTTAAAGGGGAGGGGGATTGGAGTGGAGGGGATGGGAGAGGTTTGGGGTTTTAGGATGCAAAGGTGTACTGAGAGGGTGGATAAAGATGTAGGTCATGTGTAGGGCAACCCATTCATTTCAATGGGCTGCTTTGTGCGCTACAAATGCAGAAGAAAGTCCCAAAACCTTTTTCAAAATCACACGGTGCCAAGGCACATGTCAGCAGATGCGTGAGGGTGTCAATAACAATTAATGGCACTGTTGTGTGTTTGCTAAAGGGCAGCATGTTTCTGTGGTGTCAGGAAAATGATTTTGCATGCGTTCCTGACACACACAAATGTGAACGCAGGCTAAATGTCTCAGTTACATTGGTGTTCAGTGTAAATCTTCTCATTACATTGGTGCTTGGTGTAGAATCCTTTCATTCACACTGGTGGCCAGTGTGAATGTCCCCCTTACATTGGTGGTCAGTGTAAATCCCTCCTTACCTTGGTGCTTACTGTGAATGCTTCTATTACATTGGTGGCCAGTGTTGAAACTCCTCTTTATATTGGTAGTCGGTAAAAAAAATCTGCATTTCCATTGATCACACCCTCCTCTCCCCCCAGCACTGCCACTGATCACAGGAGTCCTAGGATCCTAGGAGTTTTCTGTCTATTAATGGGTCCCCTCAAATCCCCAGTCCATGGTGTGCAGGCAGTGAGGAGATGATGTGCTGTAAACTCTAGCAACCAATCAGTAAGTAGTAATTATGTGCAGTAAGATCTAGCAACCAATCAGTGAACAGTATTGAGGTACAGTAATCTCTAGCAACCAATCAACAAGCAGAAATCATGTACTGTAATCTCTAGCAACTAATCAGTGAGCTGTAATGTGTGCTGTAAGCTCTAGCAACCAGTCAGTGAGCGGTACTGATACACTGTAACCTCTGGCAACCAATCGCTGCCTGATCTGATTCAGTGAACTGATTTTGAGTCTAGCTGCTATTTATTGTATGTCTCAGAGCAGGTGGAGAGCGAAATTGCATGGAGGGGGGCCCAAGAATTTTTTTTGCCCAGGGTCCAATCAATATTACCTGCTTAAGGACCGCCTCCTGCACATTTACGTTGGCAGAATGGCACTGCTGGGCACATCAACGTACAGGTACGCTGCTCTTTAAGTGCCCAGCCATGGGCTCTGTGAACGTGGCCGCGGTCGGTTCACAGATCGGGTCACAGAGCTGAAGAACGGGGAGAGGTATGTGTAAACAAACCTCTCCCCGTGCTTCCTAGTGAGACTGTCACTGATCGTCTGTTCCCTGTCATTGGGAAAGCCGATCAGTGATGTCAACTGTCAAGCCACGCCCCCTACAGTAAAAAAAACACACACACGTCACACTTAACCCTTCCTCGCCCCCTAGTGGTTAACCCCTTCACTGCCAGTGTCATTTACACAGGAATCAGTGCATTTAAATAGCACTGATTGTTGTATAAATGGCAATGGTCCCAAAAATGTCCGATGTGTCCACCATAATGTCCCAGTCACAATAAAAATCACTGATCGCCACCATTACTAGTAAAAAAAAAAAATATTAATAAAAATGCTATAAAACTATCCCCTATTTTGTAAACGCTATAACTTTTGTGCAAACCAATCAATAATCGCTAATTGCGATTTTTTTACCAAAAATATGTAGAAGAATATGTATCGGCCTAAACTGAAGAAAAAAAAAAATTTATATATATTTTTTGGGGATATTTATTATAGCAAAAAGTAAAAAATATTGAATTTTTTTCAAAATTGTCGCTCTATTTTTGTTTATAGCACAAAAAATAAAAACCGCAGAGGTGATCAAATACCACCAAAAGAAAGCTCTATTTGTGGGAAAAAAAGGACGCCAATTTTGTTTGGGAGCCACTTTGCACGACCACGCAATTTTCAGTTAAAGCGACGCAGTGCCGAATCGCAAAAAGGGGCCTGGTCATTTGGCTGCAAATTGGTCCGGGGCTTAAGTGGTTAAAGGCGGCCCTGAAGTTCTTAGATGGTTTGATGAGGCCAGGACATGCTATTTTGCATCAGCATGTAGCTTATAGTGTGTACTGTCAGAAAGAATAACTGTCATTTCCACAAGAATACTATTTTGGCTCTTATGAGAGATGAAAATCATTCCCTCTGATCTTGGGCAAATGAGTGACAATCCAAGACAGTTTAGTGCCCTGGCAGTCACAAAGTCTGAGGCTTCTTCTGTTAGTATGTTCCCCCCCAGTGAGGTGATCATTGATTATGTTTATCTATAGCCCCTAGCTTACAGGATCTTGTCAGGGAGCCTGAGGGGGTCTCTTGTTGCCCTCATGCAAATCTGCCACCACATTTGTCCATAATACTAGAACTCCTTGGATGAATGATTAACACAGCCTACTTTTCTATATCTAATAAGACAAGAATGGGTGAGTATTTGCTTCTGGGGAGGGATAAATTAGGCAACATCTTTACTTTGCTCTGCATGGGCAAAGGATAATGTAATTTTAACAGCATGCACAGGAGACGAGATAGGTAAGAAATAATAAATATAGTGTATTATTTTGCTGCTCTGCCTTAGAATATCATACTTGCAAAAAAACTAGAATGTTACACTTTAACATGTACTTTGATGTACAGTAATCCATTAGTACTGCAGATAGCTCAGAATTCTGCGGACATCTGCCTGTAGAACCGTTTGTTGTGGTCACTTTGGTGAGTTGGCATCGCTTCCCCAATAGACATAATTGAGTTCCAGCTGACATAAAATATGGGATATACTAGTTGGATGAAGGAAGCATTGAACTGGTGAAGAAGTGGCATATCATCCGATACCTCATGGAAGGACAGACTACCCTCATCAAAGTCCAAAAAGATGCCAAGTTTCTCCTGTAGTCCTGTGCCTACTAAAATTCTCTGACCATCATGCCATGCATAACAGCGACTGCTGCTCCATTCTAGACACCAAGACTTTGAATTTCTACCAGCCAAGCAGTAGCTCTGGTGACCTTTTCGAGCGATATTATGATAGGTGACACCTAAGCTTACTCGATTTCCAGACAGATGGACCTCCCAATAATGTCTCCCATGGCCCATTGGCTCCCTGCCAAGAACTTGGGTGTAATGGTCAAAGCGCCCGGGATGGTCTGAGTAAGCCTGGGGCTGCAGCTTGCACAGAACTCTGTGATTTCCTTGCGTAAGACATAAGTTGTGGTGGGCAGTTTCAGGGTCTAAGGTGACTTCTCGGAGATCTAAACATGACAAAGGATAGCCGTCAGTTAAATTGACAAATATGGGTAAGCAAGGGTAATTCTTACACTTCAGATATAATGAATAATTATCTTACACTGAAGGAACTCGGCCCGTATCCGTGGGATCAGAGGCTGCAAGGGACATCCCCACAGTTTAGGTGGTGATATGGGGTAGCTGGATTGTGTACACCACACTGTAAGACAAAATATGAGTTTTACCAAAGCAAGCAAAGTAGTACTTCAGCCAAAATAAGATAAAAATCAACAGCCCATTAAAAGATAAAAAAACAAGGCACTGGAGAGATTCCCATACACCAACTATAAATTAAATAATTCAACTAACGCATACTCATGCCACATGCAAAGTTTTATTTTCTATCAGTGGGCAAATATCAGATCGTTAGTTCAACCTGGGAGGTGTGGAATGCCTGGTATACAAACAAGATAGGGTCTGTAGGTTTGTTCTTAAGTTGAATCTGTTTGTAAGTCGGAACAGGTACATTTTTTAAGTGTAGCACCAGCCAAAAAATCTATTTTTAAGTTTTTTAGATAACATAGAGAAGGGTTATCATCCCTGTAACATTTGTTTTGCTGTCTGTGCCCCTGTTCAGAAGATTTCACCTCACCTTCTGTCCCAATGACAATTGGATTTTGAAAATTTGGGCTGTTAGGGAAACATGGACTGGTGATAAAGCATCAGTGGAGACACCTTTTTCCCATAACTCTTACAGGAGTGAATTTCCCTTCCTAGGGGTGGATTTCCTCTCACTTCCTGTTGTCTCCCTCCGTTTGCAAGTAGGAGTAGTTTGTAAGTCGGATGTTTGTAAGTAGGGGAACCCCTGTACTTGGTTGCTTTTAAGTCCATCTGCATCTTTAGTCTCAATGATACCTACAATGACTGTGATCTCACCCACGTTTAGTTGTGTTATGTTATATGTTATTTGTGTGTAAGTCGATTTCACATGCTTACATCAATCTTGCATGTCTTTGCAGTAGTAACATACATGAGAATAACTTATTCCTCACTACTCTATATCTAATCACCAACCACCGTTTTGTTTGTACCCTTGTTTTCCTCATATTCTATAAACTTAATGGAAAACCAGTAGGATTAGGCTGGGTTGTGCTGTCTCCCATCTCCTTGGCACAGATTTTTCCCAGATGGGGTGCCTGGGGGGTGGGGCAGCACCACACACCCTATGCTTGGTACTCAGTGTAGTTTAGAATGTTCACTTATATCTGATAATTTGCTATGTTAATCACTCCTACCCAAATTATTCTCATCACCGTGTTTTACTGCATGACAGATTCTGTCTAATGCCGCGTACACACGGTCGGACTTTCCGGCAGAAAAAGTCAGATGGGAGCTTTTCATCGCATATTCCGACCGTGTGTATTCCCCTTCAGACTTTTTCTGCCGGCATTTCCGACGGACTTAGATATAGAGCCTGTTTTAAATTTTCCTGTCGGAAAAGCCGACTGAGTTTTTCCCGATGCAAAGTCCGGCTGTGTGTATGCGGCATAACTGTACCTTTTTTGTTCAGGTGAAAAACTTCAATAAAAACTATTGGGATAAAAATAACAAAACCAACTTTTCCTGCAATATTCAGATTCCAGCTCAGCTTCTAATCAAAACATTATCCTCACAGTACTTCTTCTGCCCCTAGATGTCTCCAAGTCAGATGGTCATCATTAGTCAACCCACTTCCTCCGAGCCCAGGTCATCCTTGAGGCTGCTTACACACCTGGGCGTTTCCTAAACACGTGACAAAACATACAAAAATGCGCATTTTGCCGCTTGCTTCAGAAAGGCACTGCAAACCTGCTACAGGTTTGAGCTTGTGGTGCCATTAATTGTTAATGGCACCCCAAGTGCCGGTAGCAGACGCACTTTTGACGCAAAACAAAATATGCCAAAATGTGCACTGAAAAAACGCCCAACTCTCCATGACTGATAAGGTTCTGGTTAAAGGTTAAGTTAATGGGCTGCCTTAGACGTGACACACAGAAAAAAAAACATGGGCAGGAATGCGTATTCTCACTATGCTCAAGTGTAAATGCAGCCTAACTCCCCCCAGCTTCTGATTGGACATTGAAATGAGAAACAGCACAGTGATGTCATTCTGCTTTATCTCCCAATAAACATGCTTCTTGGCTTGAACTGATTGCCTCCTTGTACTGCTTTCCTACTTTACACTCCAGCCCTGCTGTACAGAGGCTGCAAGTGGCTGATGCCAGGTCAAATGAATGTACTTACACTGCTTGCATAAAAAATACATTTAGTGAGGAATTCATGATTACAGAGCTAAATTCATTTCTATCTTTTATGTCTGCCCAGAGTCCAACTTCGATGCTTGCACCTCTTAACCATTTTAAGGAAATAAAAATAGCTCTCCATTATCTTCTGTATTATTCTTTTAGTTAAAAGGAAGCTATAAATGTTTTAAGTTTTATTCTAATTATATTTGAGTTTATGTGCTTTTTAAATGTATATTTTATATGTATTTTGACATAAAGTGCTGTGTTTATTTTATTAAATGCTTTGCAAATAAAAATTATATTTTATTATTAAAAAAAAAAATCGCAGAGCACCTTGGTTTTCTAAAGAGACCGCACAACAAAAGAGTGATGGGAGGATTCATAAGGCTGCTTTCACACTGGGGCAGTTGTTGACGGTAAAACGCTGCTAGTTTTAGCAGCGCTTTACCATTGTTTTTGCAGCACTATTTGGGGCACTTTTAACCCTCGCTAGCGGTCAAATAAAACCCACCCCACCTCTCAGTACCCCACTTTTAGGGAATACAGAACCAAGTATAATTTTGTGGTGCTAAGTCATTCGTAAGGAATTTGTAAATGATAACAAGAAAAGCAGTAAAATAGATCCCCTGCAGCCTGCAACAATAGATCCAGCCCAGCAACAATAGATCCACCCCAGCAACAATAGATCCACCCCAGCAACAATAGATCCACCCCAGCAACAATAGACTTCTAACAGCCAGTAACAATAGACCTCCACGACCAACAATTATTCCCCAGCAACAACAGATCCACCCCAGCAATAATAGACAACCAACAGCCAGCATCAATAGACCCTCCAGCATCCGGCAACTAGACATGTGCAATTCGTTTTGTTACGTATTCGATTTTTGATGAAATTCGACAAATTCATTCATTCGGAAATATACAGATTAACGAAAAAACTAATTTTTACGAAATTTGAAAATTCAATAATTCAAAAATCCGAAAATCATAAATTCAAAAGAATGAAAATTGGAAAACCCGAAAATTTGAAAATCTGAAATAATAATTAACTAATAATAACTATTACTAACTAATAAATTATAGGTATTGGAATTTCCTTTCAAATTTGGTTGTTAGTGAACTTAATGAATATAAATTTATCCAAATTTACGAATCATCCAAAATAACGAATTCCGCATCTAAACGAATGGAATGTAACGAATTAATAATAATAATAAATAATACTAATAAATTTTTATTATTATTTATTATTATTAATTTGTTATGTTCCATTCGTTTAGATGCAGCATTTGTTATTTAGAATCATTCGTAACTTTGGATAAATTCGTATTCATTATGTTTACTAACAGCCAAATTTGAAAGGAAATTCCAATACCTATAATTTAATAGTTAGTTATTATTTCAGATTTTCGAATTTTCGGCTTTTTGAATTTTCGGCTTTTCAAATTTTTGGATTTTCGTTCTTATTTTTGTATTTTTTGTTCTTTCTTTCTTATTTTAGGATTTTCAAATTTTTGGATTTTCAAATTTTTGGATTTTCAATTTTCCAAAATTTCCAAATTTTTGGATTTCGAATTTATGAATTTATTCAAAATTAAGAATTTCAATCATAACGAATGACCCGAAAAAAAAAACGAATGAAACGAAAACGATAATTTTTTTTGCCAGCGCACATTTAAAAATTAGACCCCCTCCCTCATCAGTAGATCCCTTCCAGAAAAAATATACCCCCCTCCAGCAACAATAGATCTCCAGAAACCAGCATCAATAGACCCTCCAGCACCCCTTGCCATTTCATACATTCAGTGCTGGAGGTGCCGGAACTGCGCTCCCCCCGCGTTCCTGCTGAAAAAAAAGCTCTGCTTATTACATTATTTCAGTGTAACTTGAGCTACTGAGCTCTGTAGGCAACAGACTTATCTAAGCAAAAGGTAGAACCTGTAAAATGTGAAAAGAGGCCTAAATCTCCAGCTGCTGGTTGGCAACAAGAGTATGTAATATTACAATATAATATTTCACATTTATATGACTATAATTTTGAAATGGCCATAATCAAAAAAGGAGGTGAAAGAAAACAGTGAATGTCAAAAAAGCCTACACTTACATATAAAGGTAAAACAAGTTGACATTGGTGTGCTGCTTTTTAGTTTGACTCATTCTGCAGCACTGTACTCTTTATATTCGTTATACTCTATACTTAGTATAAATGGGAACAGAGGGGCGCCAGACTTAGTGCAGTATAAATCATATATTTAATAAAAGCAAGTAGTAACTCACAGGTTAAATTAGATGAGTTCAGTATGTGGTGAAAATCGCCAGTCCTGGAGTCTCATAGATGTCTTCCCTTTGCAGCCCGGGGCAGTGGTGTGATCTTACAGAGATCCAGAGAATGCTGGGAACCAGGAGGTAGGAAACAAAAAGCAGCTGGTCGTGACTTCACAGGAACAGGAAATGTGATTATTCACAGTGGCAAGGATTGGTAATGCATTTCGAAGCTACAGCTTCTTCATCAGATGGTCTGATGAAGAAGCTGTAGCTTCGAAATGCATTACCAATCCTTGCCACTGTGAATAATCACATTTCCTGTTCCTGTGAAGTCACGACCAGCTGCTTTTTGTTTCCTGCCTCCTGGTTCCCAGCATTCTCTGGATCTCTGTAAGATCACACCACTGCCCCGGGCTGCAAAGGGAAGACATCTATGAGACTCCAGGACTGGCGATTTTCACCACATACTGAACTCATCTAATTTAACCTGTGAGTTACTACTTGCTTTTATTAAATATATGATTTATACTGCACTAAGTCTGGCACCCCTCTGTTCACATTTCTACACAGAGCCCATCGCTTCACTCTAAGGGAGCTGCATCCAGGTGCTAATCATACAAGATCTCGGATCATTTATGGACATTATATTTTAAACAAATGTTTTAATATTATGTGTGCTTATTCATACACACACACACATTTTATGTATACCTATATTCCAGTTGCTATATAATTTTATGTTATCACCATATCTAGCGCCGCTGTTCACCCCTGTTTTTACTCTATACTTAGTATAGCAGCTACTTTTGTACTGCCTACCCCAGGTCCATAGTCACAGGCTCCATGACTTACCTTGTTGTACCAACCTCCCCATGTGGTCTGCACACATCTCCTGTAAACACTCTTTAAAATTAGTAACAGCTGCATAAAGTCCATTCCACTGTGTATCCTGTTCTCCAAGCGGCTCCTCCTAAAATGAAAAATCAGAGACTTAAAATGTGTCAGGTACTAGGGCATTCCTCATTCCCCTTTACTGGAACAAGCATTATGCCACCTCAATCACTAGGCACACCCCACCCTACTTCCTCAGTTGCTGGCTAAAAAATTACACAGAGAAATGTCATATTTGTCACTCAAACAGGACATCGTTGAACAAATGGTCTTAGGCCCCTTTCAGACGAGGCGGACTCCGCTTGCACGGAGCCCGCCTCTATCCGTCGGCTCAGCGGGAGATCTGTCCGTTGATCTCCGCTGAGCCGGCTGATGACAAGCCTCTCTCCGCTCACTGAGCGGGGAGGGGCTTGCGAGCGCCGCTGATCTCTATGGAGAGATCGGATGAAAACGGACAGTGTGTCCGTTTTCACCCGATCTCACCCGATCCGATCCGCCAGCGACGGATCTGGACGTGTGGCCATACGTCTGCTTTTGGCGGATCGGACCGGATCGGATGTCAGCGGACATGTCTCCGCTGACATCCGACGCTCCATAGAGTAACATGGAGTGCCCGTTCAGATCCGCCGTCAAAACTGACAGGCGGATCTGAACGGTCCGTCCATGTGAAAGGGGCCTTAGATAAGATGCTTGCAAAACAATTTGAAAACATATGTAGATTATTTGCAATGTTTCTGCAGATACCCATGATGTAACATGATGTAACAATGTGTGCAGAAGAACCTGCACAGAATTTAATTCTATCCTCATCTAAAACTAGCCTTCTAAAACTAAGCGAGAAATTACTTGATT